>JTEE01000220.1:21477-44384 GCA_002896455.3 Chlorella sp. ArM0029B | reverse complement strand
GGAGGGGGGGCAAGGGAAACGTGGTCGTCTGCCTGCTGCATGCATTATGCTCCGATGCTCAGCTGTCTGGTGACGCTACATTGAGGCGCCACTGGCCCCCTGCCAACCCGCATCAGGCAGTCAAGAAGAGGCTACCCCTGCACAGCTTGCAGGTTGCGCGTTCTGATCTCAATGTGTGCTGCATACTGGGAGGCCACACAGGCATGCACCCGCGCGGCAGCGGCAGCAGCCGCGAGGGATGGCGAGGCCAGAGTTGGCAGTAGCGCAACGGCAGGGCAGCTCAGCTCTGATGTGCGAGTGCTGCTCAGTGTGTGCTGTGCATGCCCCACCATGGTTGGACCGGCAGTTGTGCGCTACCTGGGCGAGTCTTTGGATGCGCTGGCACGGGTGAGGTCACAAGGGAGAGGGTGCTCAGCTGAGGCTGTGCGGAATCCACATTTGTGAGCCTAGTTGATAACTGGGTTGGCACGGCAGGAAGCCGACAAGGCGCTGTATGAATTGCGTGTGTGTAGCCGCACAGACCCTCGCGCCCGCTCCTTTTCACTGTTAACCTGTCCCTTTCAACCACTGCTGCTTCTTACCATGTTCCTGCGCACCTCCCGCCTCCCTCTCACCCTGCGGCACGCCAGCGAGGGCAGCTGCAAGCAGCAGGCGGCAGCCGCGGTGCTGGCCACTGCTGTGCAAAATACAGCGTTGACAGCAGCGCAGCAGCGACGCCTGGCGGTGTCGATCGCGGCAGGAGCTGGCAGCGCCCTCAGCGGTGGACCGTCTGGCGGCAGCAGCCGGCTGGCTGAAGCTGTGAGGAAGTGCATAGCCGAAGAGGGCATGGCTTCGCAGGTGTGTGAGCTCCGCAAGAAAATGGGCTCGGGATGTGGGCCAGGGCGATCGCACGCATGTTTTTCTGTGCTGGTGCAGTAGTGGGAATCAGGCCGACTTGCTGCCTTTTGCAAGGGGAATGTGCATCTGGTGTGGCAAGCTCGTTCTTGTCCAGTCCAGCCAACATCTGTTCTGACGGAACCCATTCGCTGCCTCCATGTGTTGCAGCTGCTGCCGCTTTGCCGTGCCGCTTTGAGTGCGATCGCGCACGCTGGCGCACAGGCCGCCAGCACCTTGCGCCCTGCCAGTGCAGCAGCAACGGCGCCAGACGAGGCCGGGGGCAGTCAGCAGCAGCAGCAGCTGCAGCGGGCTGAGCTGGCAGCACAGTTTGAAGCAGCGGCTCCGCAGCTGCGGCAGCTGCTCAGCCAGCTGGCGCCCAGCTTGCCAGATGCAACGGCACAAGGGAAGCAGCGGCCCGGAAGTGGCAGCAGCAGCGGCAGAAACACTACTGCTGAGGAGCAGCAAGGCGGTGGCAGCCCGACTGCCTCTCAGCAGTTGGAGCAACTGCTGCAACTGCTGGCCCAGCCGGCTGCTGAGCTGGCAGCCCTGTTGCAGGTTTACTGGCAGCTGCCGGAGCAACAGGCCCTAGCGGCGCTGGAGCTGGCACAGGCGGCGGCCACCCGCAGCTGCGGTGCGTCAACGTGGCACTGATGGGCGGGCCGGGCGAGGGGGAGGGGCAGGGCTGCAAGCGGTGCAGCGGCTGCCGGGCGGCCAGGTACTGCAGCACGGCTTGCTCTCACGCCGACTGGCGCGGCGGGCACCGGCGGGTGTGCAAGCAGCTGGCGGCAACAGCGGCAGCTGCAGCAGCAGCGGCAGCGGCAGCAGATGGCAGCGATGACATCTAGGCATGCCACGGCGCCTCTTCTATTGACCAAATCTATTGAGCCGTTTGTTATAAGTTGCGAGATCAGAGGGCACGGCATATAYTGCGTTACCAGCAATTGAAGATGCTGCATTCGTGCGTTCATAAGCTGCTACTACTCCCAACGTCTTGACCGCCAATCTGCAGTATGTACGGTGTACAACGCCGCACTGTACGGTGTGGGCATTTCAATGGCAGAGATAACCAGTGCTACTCAGCTGCTTCTTCGGTTCCCTGTGACCGGTGCCAGGCAGCTTACACCTTAGTCTGCCTAGACAATAGTGTACCTGTTTGGATGCGCTGTGCTGCACCGCATGTTGTTTCTGTGCAGCCTCCCGACAGCGCAAGAAGCCGCATTATGTGACGACTTTTGTTTGTTCTACTTGTGGTAAACCAGAGGGAAACACAAGTGCTCACACACACACACACACACACACACACACACACACACACACAAACAGTGGACGGACTGGTACTGAACTTTAGGGAAACGCGTTTTTTTTTTGGTGAGTAGAGGGGGGTGCCGAGTAGCGCGAACGCCGACTCAGCCGTACAAAGATGAAACCGCCGCCCACCCGAAGGCGGACGCCGCGGCGGGGTGTGCGCAGTGCAAGGCACGCCCTCAGCCGCAGGGTGGAACACCTTCTTGATCGTGCTCCCACCTCGGTCAGGTAAGTATGCTTGAATTGGGCAACGGCCAGAGTGGTGCCCCGCCCACTGGCGGACAGCCGGTGGCACATGGCTTATGGGGCGCGGTCGCCGTCGTAGAGGCTCCGATTTCAGAGGCACCACTGCCTTTGATGCCAATCATGTTGCCGACTCCACTCCACCAAAGCCGGACGTGAAGGCGCTCTCAAAACTCTGGTGCACATCCTCGCCGGTCACTTGNCAGGGCCCCTCCTGTCGGCCAGTGCCCCCCTGCTGGTGCTGCCACACTGGGCTTCTGCCGCCGCCGACGAGCTGAGCCAGCTGCCGGGCACTGCCGCGGCTGGCGGCTGGAGGGCGGCCTCCCTCCTGCAGCACCTGGGCTTCCTGCTGCACACAGCCGAATGGCAGCATGAGGGCGGGTGCTGCCTGCAGATTGTGGCTGCGCGCCGCGTGCAGCGCTTGGCCCGCCACCTGGCCGCGTTCTGCGCCTCGCACAGCTGGCACGCCACCTCCGCCCTGCTCCTGCCGGCGCTGGCCGTGCGCGGCACGGACGGCAGCAGCGCAGAGGGCGAGGTGCCGGGCTCCGTCCCGTCAGGCACGAAGATGCCCGGCTTGCCTGGCTTGGGAGGTGGCTCTCAGACTGCTGCAGCTGCGGCGGCTGCGGTGGCTGCAGGCCTGCCAGAGGATGAGCAGGCTGAGCTGGAGCAGCTGCTGGCTGGCATGGAGGAGCAGCAGGGCAAGCTGCGGGCGGCCGCGGGTGTGGGGCAGGACGCGGAGGAGCTTCGTGCCGGGGGCCTGCGCGCCCAGCTGTCCTTCCACCTGGCAGACTGGTTCTGGGCGGGGTGCAACCTGGCAGCCGGCGCGGCAGGCATGGCGCTGCTCCTCCGTGACGCGGCGCCCTGAGCGGGCCAATGAGACTGCCACCACATGTTTGTTGCACTTTTGCCCCGACGCCCTCTTTCCCTGCCCCAGCAGCTGCTGGAGTGGCCGACTCTTCTCCCACCTGGCTGTCGTTGGTGGGGCATGTCTCTGGGCCCTTCCAAAGGGGCCTGCGCGCCACTCGTCGCTCCAATCCACTCTCGATGGCCCCATCACCTAATTGGCTCCTCTGCACCCTGTTTCTTATCATCAAGCAAACAAGTGCATGCCTGCTGCACACCGCACCCCCAGCACTCTTCACCGGCAATGTCCCCCCGTCTGTACGCCCACCCCTGTTCATCCGATAGGGTTGCTGCTGTTGATAGCAGCAGATTTACTGACTACTTTATGATCGGGAAGACACATGACCGCCCCATGCAATGCTTAATGTTCATCTCATGTACACCCTTTCTTCTCTCCGCTTGGCTTCTACAAGCTGCTTCCATCAAACTTTGGGACAATGGGTCCGTCACATCGCAAACGTTTAGAATTTTGTTACGCAGGCAGCACCAGGCGCGCTTGACGCGTGTGGTATTGTAATTGCGTCTGGGTCGAGCAGCGGGGAGCAGAGCAGGGCAGAGAAAGTGACACTGCCAAGCAGCGGTTGCCTTTAGGGATGGCAGGGTAGAAAACAGCAGAGCAGGAGAGGGAGACAGGAAAGGAGGGGCCAGCTGTGGAATGCAGGGAAGGCAGTTGAACTTGAATCCTCCTGGAGGCAGTGACCCTGCCAAGCAGCGGTTGCCTTTAGGGATGGCAGGGCAGGAACCAGCAGAGCAGGAGAGGGAGACGGGGAAGGAGGGGTCAGCTGTGGAACGCAGGAAAGGCAGATGAGCTTGAATCCTCCTGGAGGCAGGTTTGGACAATGTAGAGAATGCTGGCTGTGATGAAGAGTGCCATGGGGCAAGCGAATTCAGGTGGCAAGTCGTGGCACTGGCAGTGGATGGCAGAGTGCGCCGCATGGCGACAGCAGCAACTGGCAGGCCGCCGCAAGCCGGCAGCTGCAACGCCTGTGCGCTCAACAAGTAGGTAATTGGGTAGCGTCGGTCACTCCTGACGCGAAACGGTGCCGGGCAGCCCTTCACGTCAGTTGGCGTAGGCCACCACCTTGCCGCTGCGCAGGACCTTGACGCTCGAGTCGCCGCCCTCTGCACGGGGGTGCCCATTCTCCTGCTGCTGCTCCTTGGCATCTGCTGGCTTGGCAGAAACGCCGGCGGAGGCTGCAGGCTCCGCCTGCGCGTCTCCATTGGTCGGCTTGGCAGCCGCCTGCTGCTGCAAGGAGGCAGGTCAGGGGAAGAGGACAGGCGTGCAGAGTCAGAGCAAGCTGCTTTCACATGCGCTGCACTAGCGAGCCTCAGGCGCTGCGTGCCCACGGTCATTGCCTCTCAAAAGCCCAGGCCCCTGCCTGCCCTTTAGCTGCCTGCCAGTGTCCCTCCCTCACACCCCAGCCTCGCATCTTGCCGCCCGCTCTACACACCTTTTGTTGCCTCTCCGCCGCTGTCTCTGCCGCAATGCGCCGCAGCGTGTCCATGGCCTGCTCCTCACGTCCAGCAATGTGCTCCCAGGCCTGCATGGCAGTGGGGCACATGAAGAGCTCAGCAGTGCCAGGGAGCAGAGCAGCGCCACGGCACGCTGCCCGACTGTCACCCGGCTGGTGCCCCGCATCAGGTACTGTGCCAGCTTCCCCAAGAAGGCATCACCGGAAAAAAAAAACATTAGGGGATCACCCATGCATCCTGTTGCTGCCACCAAAAACTGCTTCCTCAACAGCAGTCCCCAACTCGGCTTGTCCCGCCGCTGCCCTCCAACCTGCTCAACCTCCGCGTGCCCCCACCTACCTTGTGCATGGTGTTGACGTCGCGCAGTGCACGCCACACCACCGAGTTGCACTTGAAGCCGGAGCCAAACCCAATCTGCAGACAGGTGTGTGTGTGTGGACATGTCGCATGTGAATGGAACCAGCACAAGTGAATAAGAAGCACGGGGCAGCGCAGGGACTAGTAAACAGGTAGCAGCCAAGGGCAGTTGACAGGCCGACATAAGCGTGCAAACACGCAGATGCAAAACGGGCAGGAGGGCCCATGCAGTGATGATATCGTAGCAGCCTTGTGGGCATGGCAGGGCATGCCCACCCCCTTGACCCACCCCTCCCTCCTGTGCACCATGTGCGTCTCAACAGAGATGACGGTTGCCGGTGCGGCGCACAACCAGGAATGGTTGAGAGCCCGCGCCCCGCCCCTCACCTGCCACACAATGTCTCCCTTACGCACACCCTGCACGCTCTCCACATACCCAAAGCTGTACCACACCGTGCTGCTGCTGGTGTTGCCGTACCTGCAGAGGCGGGGGGGATGCGCGGGGGTGGGGGGGCATGCAGGGGCGAGGGTGAGCAGGAGCGGGCGTGATGCGCCGTAACACCCCGAATGGCTGTAGAGGCAGCTTGCGTCCTCCCAGTGCTCCCGCCGAGCATGCTGCCTGCCCCCTCTGCCCGCATCCCGCCCACCAGTGCAGCGTGTTGGCCGAGGGTGCCATCTGCCTGGGGGACAGGCCCAGCTGCTTGCTCAGCCCCTCCACCACGCCACGCCCGCCTGCAGCGGGCACACAGGTGGCAGGCAGGTGACCAGGTGCACCATAAGCGGGGGGTATAATGAGAAGGGTATATGGAGGGGCACAGCAGGGGCGGGGGGCAGCGATGCAGGCGGTGCACCGCTCAGCATCAACGGGCATCAATGGGCGCGTGCGGGCCAGACTCAAGAGATCAGTGTTCGGCCTTGCTGGAGGCCCCACTTCTCCCTCCCTCAAAGGCGCGCGCCGCCCTCTACCCCCACCCCCAGTCTTGCTCACCAACGTGCAGGCAGAAGTGGTCAAACGCCTCCCGGAAGTCGGGGATGTAGCGGGGCACACGCAGCCTGCGGGGAGCAGGTGGGTTTGGAGTTGGGGGTCAAGGGTGGATACACACATGGGTGGGTGCCGAGGTATGCGCGTGGGTGCATGTGGCGGGGACAGGGGCCGAGCAAGCAGCAGGGCATTTGGCTGGGTTGGCAGGCTTCCGCAGCCGGTGTTGGCACCCACGGCTGTGCGGTCAGCGAGGGGCAGGGGGGGCCTCACCTGAGCACCTTGCGCGCCACCCAGTTGGCAGCAAACATCAGCTTCTCTGCAGTACAAGCAGAGGCAGGGGCAGGGGGCAGGGTCGAGCGTTGGTTATCTACGCACAGGAAAGTTGTATGGGGCTGTACGGCGGGGAGGGCGGGTGCGCAGCTGGCCAGGCCCTACCCACGTGCGCAGCAGGTGCTGGCTGCAGCCCCAGCCCCCAAGACCCTGCCCATGCAGCCGGGCCCTCCTGCCGCCCCCTCTCCCCTGCTCACCCGACCAGGGCAGCACCAGTGGTCCCAGCCGCGTCATGTTGGTCTCCATTGCCTTGCTGGCCACACTGACTGCAGGACGGGAGGGATGGGGTTCGGGAGGAGGGGCGGCACGTTTGTGGGCAAGCGGGAAGCTGCAGAAGAGGGTAGAGAGCTGGGTGAACGGGAACTTGAAAGCTGTGTGCCTCCAAACACAACAACGACGTAATTCAGATGCGCATGCCCGCATTGCCCCGTTTGGTTGGCCAATTCATTTGTGACTGCCTGCCCAAGCCCCAGAGGCACCCCTGTGCAAGTGCCTGGATTGCACAGTCGCCTGCCTGCTGCCTTTGCAGGCTTCCCCCAACAGCTCACCCCATGTTCAAGCCCCTCCCCCTCCCCAGCCACCCCGGTCATTGCAGAGCCTCAACCCTCCCCTGCCCCCCGCCTGGTACTACCCCCCACACTCCACTGCTTCCATTCTTGCCACACGTCCCTGGCCCATCGAACTGAGGCAGCCATCAACAGCAGGCACCCACCCAGGTCTTTTGACAGGTCCACCCCGATGAAGTCGCGGTCGTCGGGGCGCTGGAACACGCACCTGCCAGTGGGGCGGGGGGGGAGGCGGGGGTGGATGCCGGGTGGGTGTGAGTGCAAGGGCGGCAGGGCCCCAAGCAGGTGGCAGGTCCCCTTTCCCAATAATAATGCCGCTGGGCAAGCAGTCAAAACCCACCACCAAACAACCAGCCGTGGCTCGTCCCCAGCCACCGCTCCTTCCAGCCGCACCCCTCCCACCCCCCACATCGGTGCACCCAGCCCACCCTGCGGCCTGCTTGCTCAGCACAACCACAACCCTGTTCTGCTTCCTTCCACCCCAACACCCCCCGCCTTGCTTGCACAACCACATCACCATCTGCCCCAAAGTGTGCCCACACCCCACCCCGCTGCCTCGAGACCTGTCCTCCACCCACACCCCACACCGCTGCCTCTCAACCCGTCCCCAGCCCCACCTCGCATGCTCCCCCCTCACTTGTATGCTGCGTCATCTGCCCCCAGGTGCACCCGCACCACATGGTCGAGCTCATACTTGGACCGGCGCCGCTCGCTCGACTTGTTGGTCAGCAGGATGGCGGCTGCGGGGGGAGGGAGGAGGTGGAGGTGGGGGTGGGAATGGAGACAGTAGGCAGGGGGACTGATGACACGCGGATAGGACGAAAGCAGGAGGTGCCCTGGCGGATACAGTAAGAACGAATTGGCCGGTAGGCAGCCAGTGTGAAGGCGCCTCCTCGCTCTCTAAACCAGATGCCCCACTGCCTGCAGGGGATCCCAGCTGGCCCGCCCGTGCCTCACCTCCCCCCAGGCGGAAGATGGTGTTGGGGATGAGCATGGAGCGCTCGTTGCCGTGGTACCTGGACAGACGGGTGGAGACGGGGTGCACAGGGGGGTAGAGCGCAGTTAAGACAGCCAGCAGGCATGTCAAAGTGGGTGGGAGTTTGGGGGTGGGCGTGGGGTGCCAGCCGCGCCGTGCTATGGCCACTTCCTCTACGGGGCACCAGCACCAATGCCCCTACAGCGCTCAGCCAGGCACAGCAGCCCCATCAGGCAGCAGGAGACCAGCACGCCAGCCCCACCCCTGCCGCACCAGTTCTGTGTGATGTTCTCTGTTGACACCACCAGCGCATAGCCGCCACGGCCCCGCTCCTGCAAGATCGCCGGTTTGAGCGGGGGTGAGGTGCAGGGCAGAGGATGTCCGGTGAGCGGCAGCCAGCCAGAGAGGCCTGGGCTGGGCCTGGGCTGGCTTGGGAGGCATGCAGAGGAATGGCAGGCTGGCAAGGGGCAGGGAGCAGGCGGGCTGGAAGGGGTAGGGAGGCCAAAATAGATTGGCATGAGGCATCCGCCACTCGTGCACAGGGGCGGGACGGGATTCGGCTGGGCTGAGTGAGCTCGAGGGCTTGTCCCAGCCTGCGCGCCCACCACACACCGTCTCCCACCCACCCCCAGCCGCATCGTGACAGCGCACCGCCTCACCCACCCTGAGCAGCTTCTTGGCCAGGTCGATGGAGATCATGCCTGCTGAGCAGCCCATGCCGCCTGCAGGGCAGCCGCGGGCAGAGAGGTTCGTGGGCAGAGGGGGTCGTGGGCAGAGAGGCCCGTGGGCAAATTGTGGTCGCTTGTTTGGGTGCGAGGTTAAACCAGCGTGCTGGGGTGGATGGCACACAGTGGTGCTGCACCAGGGCGCCAGGCCTCCCTCTTCTTACGAAGAGGGTGCGTACCAGGCGCCAGGCACTCCCAGAGCAGCATCAAGTGCACCAGAAAGGGTATCAACAGCCGCACTGCACCACCCAACACATCCGGCCCAGCTCCCACGCCCCATCCTGCCACCCTCATATCACCCAACCCCCCTCACCCAGGTTGAATGAGTCGATGTCTGATCGCATGTTGAAGTGGTTGATGATCATGGCGGACAGGGAGGGGGTGGGGTTGAACAGGGAGCAGTTGACCACTGCGGCAGAGGGGGGGAGGGGGCAAGGGCCCGGCGTCAGCTTGCAGGCGCGGCGTGGTTGCTTGCAAGAAGGCAGGGAGGTCCACCTGGACTGCATGCCGCAATGCCACAGCTGACACATGCTGCCTTTCCATGCCACACCTGACAGCCCTGCCTCGAGGAGGCCAGGCCTGAAACTGACTGGCGGCGTGCCAGACCGCCTGCAGGCGGGACACCCTGCATGCCAACCTGCTCGCCCAGGCTGCCTCCCCACCCGCTTGTGCTCTCCTGCCCCGCCCGGCACATTGATCCAGCGGACCCTGCGGCCCGTCCAGACCAGCAGCACACCGCCGGGCTGGCTGGTTGCCCAGGCCCGCCACCCCCCTTGTCTTCTCCGCATCTGCCGACTCACCCAGCGCGTCGATCTGGCGTGGCTTGAGCCCCGTCTTGGCCAGTAGGTCTGCCACCGAGTTGAACATCACCAGCTCAGCCTCCTCACGAGCCCACTTCATGTCAAACTCGGGGGGGTCCTTGTGCAGGCCTGCAGGGGGGGCAGGCAGCGACATCACATGGGGACTGGAACAAATGGCGCCCGCATGCCCGGCCAGCGGAGGAAACACAAGCAGGCAGGCAGAGGCGGGTGCTTAGAGGCGATGCCGACCTGCTGACAAGCGCAGGAGACGTGGTGCAGAGCAGACACAGGGCAGCTGTTGCCGCACCCCTGGGGCCGTTCCACCGCAGTTCCTGGCCACCTGCCGTGCCCATGCCCGCATGCTGACCCCAGCCCCACCGGCCAGCATAGCGGCACGCACAGACCCCGCCCACACGCCCGGCTCCCCGCCCAGCTGCTCACCTGGTGGGAAGAAAGTTTCCTGCGACAGCCCCGACTTGTGGAGGATGCGCACCTGGAAGTCCAGGCTCTCCTCGTCGAAAAACTGGGGGCAGGGTGTGGCAGGGTGGGGTGTGGGGACAGGGGCAAGTCAGTGCAGGGGGAGTGGAGGGTGTTGAGGTGGGGTGTAGGGGACACAGGGGCAAGTTGGTGGATAGGAGAGAGGGGGGGAGGACCATGGCAGCAGCGAGAGCAGAGCAGGAGTGAGGGCACGCCAAGGGTGCCTCAAAGTGCACAGCCTACCGATGTCCAACCCCAATCAAATCAGCACTTCAGGGCAAGAAACTGGATTCTTCAGCGGGAGGGTCAGCAGCTGACCCCTGCTCCAATCCCCAGCTCCCCCTCCCCTGCCCATCGCCAGCCGTGTCCTGCACCCACCCACNGCCCATAATGCGGCCCGCCCGCTGATGAGCTTAGATTTCACGACAGTCTGCTGAGGCCTACCTGGGGTGGGGATCACTGTGGGGTGGGTGTGAGGGCGGGAGGAGCGCCCTGTGACACGAGGGCTGGAGTGCAGACGTGCATCACCTTGCTTGCCCCTTCCTCTACCGTGATGCATCCATTATAACCCAGCAAACACGTTACCAAATTGGCTGCAATGTTTAGCAGCCCCGCGCCATGGCTGCTGCTCATGAGCTGCCTTGTACACTTGTCCTGCCGTGCCAGGCACACCGGTCTGCCCCCTCGCCTGCACGTCCCTCATCGACCCTCATCTCCGCCCTCTCTGCTGCGCGTCCCTCGCCGCCTCTCATCTTTGTTCCCTCTCCTGCGCGCCCCGCATTGCCCCTCATCTGCCCTCCCCCACTCCCTCCCGTGCCCGCCCCCCCTCCCCGCAGTTCACACGCTGGAAGAGCTGAAGCTGAGCGGCAACCACCTGAGGGGCAGCCGACCGGTGCTGTCGTTTGACAAGTGAGCCGCGCCGCGCTGCACCGTGCTGCGGTCGCGCAGTGAAACACCCTCTGCACGTGCCGGCTGCTGCCTCACCCCGTCCTATCTGCCTGCCCTGAGCCTGGGTCTGTGTGCTGTGCCTGCGCTGTCACATGTGGCAAGTGCCTGACGCCAGTTCCTTGTTGCTCACGTCTTCACCCCCAACCCCTACCCCCTGTGCTTACCCCGCCCTCCCAGGAACTTTGACGGGGAGCCCCACCTGCAGCTGCTCAAGGAGATGCTGACGCAGGTGGCTGGGGGAGGGGGGGGCAGCTTGTGGAGGACTTGTGGGTGGATGGTGTGCAGCGGATTTGTGGGAATGGGTGGGTGGTGTGCAGCGGATTTGTGGGAATGGGTGGGTGGTGGGCAGCGGCCGGAACCGGCCTGCGTGGGCACCCGCGGGCTCGTCAGTCATGCGCCGACCATTCCATCAGTGCCAGGCCACTGGCTGGGCGGCCTGAGGCCTTAGCATCAGCCAAGCAGGCGGGGTTGCAGGAGCATGCGGCACCCGAGGTGCACTCCCGCCCGCCTGCTGCGCTGCGCTGTGCGTGCGCCCACATGCACACGCATCCCCTGCCTGCCAGTGCCAGCTTGCCTCCCGCTCCCACGGTCCCCCCCATGGCACCGAACCTCATGCCCTCACGCCTGCCTGCATGCTCCCCCACCCACCCACCCACCCACCCCTCCTCAGGTGTTTGCCACCCCCAAGCGGCACCACAAGAGCAAGCCCTTCTTCGACCACGTCCTCTCATTCAGCGTGGCAGACGGGCGCATCTGGCTGCGCAACTACCAGGTGTGTGGGGTGCGGCATGGTGGGGCTGGGGAGGATGTGTGGGGTTCCGTGGGGCATGGGGCGGGGGGGAGGCAGGGGCTGCGGGCAAGTCTTCCCCAGCCAAACGAGTCGGGGCAGGGTGCCTGGGTGCACACCCCATCTGCCGGCATGCGGCCGCTCGCAGCAGCGCCCGCCGTCGGCACCAATACGTCGTCACACCTGCCCACCTTCCCTACCCTTGGCTGGTGCACAGACCGGGCAAGACGGGGCAAGAAGTGCAGCCCGCTTGTGCCGCCCAGTGGCGCTCAGGATGAGGCGGAGGCTGCCCTGACACCCTCACAACTTCCTACCTCCGGCCCCTCACTTGCCTCTGTCTGTGTGTGCCCAGGTGATGCCTGACCCCGACAACAAGAAGGCGGTGGCGGAGAACCTGACGCTGGTGGAGGTGAGCGCTTGGAAGAGCATACGTGCATTCATCAATCAATTCACAGCGCTGCAGCAAACACAACAGTGTGCCGCAGATGCGTCGTCCCATCAGTTCAATAAAATAAAAATCTATGTTGAGAGTGAGAGGCACGGACGGAATGAAGAAGAAGGGAAAGGGGAAAGCAAGTTTTCTCCTCTCTGTGCCAGTCCAGCCGGGATGCTGCGGAATGTGCGCGAGCCTGCCTTGCGGTGTCCGGAGGGCGGTGGGCAGCGGTGGGGGAGGTGCCGCTAGGGGAGGCGAGCGAGGGTGGGGCACACCGCGGGGTTTGGCTGCCAGCTGCCAAGGTGGGGAGTCTTTGGCTGCCCCTGCCCTTCACCCGTCTCACAGTTGTAACCCCACCTCCTTCTGCCCCTCCCCGATCCTGCTCCAGGTCGGCCCGCGCGCCTGCCTGCAGCCGATCAAGATGTTTGCCGGCTCCTTTGGGGGCCCCGTCATCTACGAGAACGCGGCGTATGTGTCGCCCAACACGGTGGGGGGGGCGGCGCTGTGTTGGGGTGGGGGCAAAGAGGTGGAATCTACTCATTTAGTTTTTGCTAGAAATGACTTCAAAACATTACAAATTGTGTTTTTGAAACCCAATGTCTGGTTGAGTTTTGAAGAATTGGGAGGCGGGGGACGCCATGTGAGGAGC
The DNA here is from genome assembly GCA_002896455.3 of Chlorella sp. ArM0029B. Lineage (NCBI taxonomy): Eukaryota > Viridiplantae > Chlorophyta > Trebouxiophyceae > Chlorellales > Chlorellaceae > Chlorella > Chlorella sp. ArM0029B. The sequence continues at coordinate 31,554 of JTEE01000220.1, read as the reverse complement.
AGCATTGTGGGGATGGAGCGTGGGGAGGGGAGGCTCGCAGCTGACGTGTTGCCCAGCATGGCAGCGGCTGGTAATGGAGGGCAGTGTGCAGGGAGTGACTGGTCAGCCGGTTTTACTTGAAACGATGGGGTCGGTCACCCAGCATTGGACGAGGGAGTACAGGCTTTCTGAGGTGCGTACGCTGTGGGCAGCACAATGCCAGGTAGCCTGGGCTGTTTGCGAGGCAGCATCTGTGTGCTTGTGAATGCCCCGCCCGTAGTTGCCTGCAGATCTCCGCCCTGCCCACTGGCATGCCCCTCACCCCTCCACCCCCGTGTCCCCTCCCTGCCCTCAGATCCGTTCCATGATCAAGCGGCAGCAGCAGGGCAAGTATGTGTCCAAGGTTCAGGTGAGGAGCACAACCCGGGGCGGCGAATGGCCTGGCCGCCCGTCTCCCACTGGATGCCTTGCCCCTGCCAGCGGCTGAGGAGCGGTGTACCTCGAGGGGGAAGGGGGGCGCGCAAAGGCATGCCAGCTTAGGTTGGGCTGGGGCATGTGCGTTTTTTTGTTGCCGCTGCTCACTCGTCTCAGCTCCTCGCCTTGGGCTTCATGGCACATGCCCCACTCCCCTGACCGCTCCCCGCCCCTGCGTCCCGCTGCCCTCGCCCCGTGCTGCTGCAGAGCCGGCAGGATCGCAAGCAGCACATCGAGGCAAACCCGCTGCCCAAGAGCCAGTTTGCAGATGTGTTCAAGTGAAGCAGCTCATGTGGCCGCTGGCAGGAGGTGCCGGTGGCTGTGGACAGCTGCCAGCAGCAGCCCCACACAGGCAGCGCGCACACTGCTGCTGGCCCTGCCTGCCGCGGTGCCTAGCTTCCCCCAGTATCAAATATCAGACATGACCGAAACTTCCCACTGTAAAGCTCCCCTCTGTGACATCCGGCAGTCCATATATGACTTTCAGGCTCGCAAACACAGTCTAACAAAAAAATCAAGTCACCGCTGCCCACATATGAGGACAAGCCAGGCAAGCTGTTCGGCTGGTTGTTGGCTGCACCACATGAGCAGCCGCCAGTTATCACCCTCAAACTCACGCGCCTGCCGCATCAGATTCTACTGCCTGCTGCTGCTGCTGCTGCTGCTGCTGCTCCGCCGCTGCTGCCTTGGCTGCCGCCTGCTGTGCCGCCTGGGGGGAGAAGTCCAGGGAGGGGATTTCTGTCATGGAGCGCTGGATGAAGCCTGCCACTGGCTCCGCCCACCCCTCGCCCAGCTCTGCCGCCAGCCAGGCATCCACAATCCTGCCGGCCAGAGGGAGGGCAGAGCAGGGCGAAGGTGAGGATGGCAGTCAGGTGGCAGTGCGGGGCCAGCGGGGACCGGGTTGGCTGTCTTGTGAACACAGCACGTGTTGTCGTACTGGGGTGCACAGCAGCAGCCCTCCGGTGCACCAACTGCCTCTCTGGTGACTTTTGACATGCCAGCCGCCAGGCCCAGATCCATGCAAGCACGCAGCCCCCCAGCCTCCCACACGCCCAGCCGCCCGCTGTCCCTGCTCACTTGAGCCCGTCCTCAGCGCTGCTCACGCGTCCTCCCAGGCACAACACGTTGGCGTTGTTGACGGAGCGGCACCCTGTCGCAGCCTCAGGTGTGGTGCAGAGCGCAGCATAGACGTGGGGCCACTTGTTTGCAATGATGTTCATGCCCTGCGGATGGGTTGGGTGGGCTGGGTGGGTGATTGGGTGGTTGGGAGGACGGAGGTATGGAACACAGGGCATGCCCAGGCAAGAAGGAGCAGAAACTCAGCAGCACATGCAAGAAATAGTCGGCAACTTGTGGGCGAGCATGTCTCTGGTGTTTGGCGCAGCCACAGGCGCAACGTGCTCACCTGGCCGCTGCCGCAGCACAGCACCGCCCTCACGTCCTGCCGCCCGGCAGCTGCCGCCGCCTCCACCTCGCCCGCAACCTGGTGCGCTGCTTCGTAATACTTGTGCGTGCCCCGCTCCTGAACCAGGATGTCAGGGCGCGTCTCCCGCAGGTGTTGGGCGACCGCCTCGGCTAACGACGCGCCGTAGCTGTCGGAGGCCAGCAGGATGCGCATGGTGAGTAGATCAGGAGCGCTTGCGTTGGGTTCAAGCCACGGTTACATGAGCCCGACCAGGCAACCTTGCGTAGCTTGCTTGTCTTTGGGCCGCCAGCTGGCGGCGGCGAGCGGGCTCCCTGCCACATGCTCGCGCTTGCTGTTAGCCGAGGCAGTCGCCGGATGCATGAGAAAGTTAGCAAACGTGGCACATGCAGGAACCTAAATCAAGGCAGACCCCAAACCCTGCCACGCTCAACACCCTCAGCCGGCAGCAGCGCCTCGGCCGCACTGCCGCCGGCTGCAAGCATTTGTCGCCAACGACAGGGCCTCCCCCGAGGGTGCGCAAGGGGTTTGCAACAGCCAGCTCGTGACAGCCGACATGAATTTGATGTAACCCCTAAGAAGATCCAGACACTTCCCAGCCACGCTCAACACCATACAGCTCAGCCGGCAGCAGCGCCTCCGCTGCACTGCCGCCAACATGCGCTTTGCATGCCCTGCTGCGTGCTCCGCCATCAGTCGGCACTTTGCCTCCCTGTGGGACGAAGCCGGCGCCATGGGAAGTTTGCGACACTTGACGAAGCCTCCCCCTTTCTCTGGGGTTGACCAATGTCAGCTGGGAGCCCTGCCCCCAGGTGGGTGTGCTGCCTGCCCCGTTGAGCGGTGCATGTGTGGGCCACTTCGAAGGCACTGAGATGACCCCAAAGGTACTTGTGCTGCGGAGTTCTGGTATTCAAACTTGGTTGACCACAGCGGCCTCGCCGTCCTCAACCATCACGATCAATGCTGACCACTGGTGGCACGTGGCACGCAAGATGCTGGGAGCTCCCACTGGTTCACATCAATGTAAGATTGAAATGGATGTACAAGACGGGTGCAACTGCAGCAGTCCGTCACTGCGCCGCCGTCGCTGCTGCTGCTGCTGCATCAAAGGTCGCCCGTGCGCCGCCGCAGTACCGCTGCACCTTGCCCAAATCCTTTTGCAGGCCGTCGGGCGCGCACACCCCGCTGCTGACGTCCACCCCCGTGGGGCCAGCCGTGGCGATGGCGTCTGCGAGCAAGCAGTGGCAAAGCAGGAGCATCCCATGAGTGGGAGGGCACACGTGCAGCGGTTGCAGGCCACTCACAACGTAGCCGCTCATGCTCAACGGGATGCTTGCAAATATCCTGTCTCGTGAGACCGCTCCTGGCTCCATATGGACATGTGAATGACTAGGGAGAGCCGCCTGGCAATGACCCCCCCTCCCTTTCCCTGTCTGCGCACCTGCCACCGTCTCCGGGGTGAGGCCGCCGGCCAGCAGCCAGCCGTGGCTGCTGTGAGGCGCAAAGCCTGCCGCCTGCGTGCGCAGCTGCTGCCAATCAAAACTCTCGCCGCTGCCGCCCTGCATGCTGTCCACAATCAGCCAGTGTGGCTGCCTGCAGGTGCCGGAAGTTGGGGGAGGCACAGTGCTCGGTAAACCACCAGCTGCAGGCTCAAACAAAGGTGTTGATGGGGCGCGCCCAATCATGCAACTGCATCCGGCAGCCTTCCACCTCTCCCCCACAGGCAGTGCAACGCAGACACCAGCCGCCCGTCGCACCTGCAGCCGCTCGGCGGCAGTGGCGTCTGCAGCTGGCCGGCCTTGTCGGCATGCATCACATACACCACTGCCAGATGGGGCGGCAGGTGCGGCAGCGCGGCACGCGCACCATCGCCGTGCAGCTGAGCAATGCGCACGTCCGCCTCGGCGCACACCCTGCGGGGCTGGATGATGCAGGCATGTGGTCAGGTGCTGGGAAGTAGTGAAAGGGGCAGCTAAGGGCCTAGCACTACAAGTTCTGCTGTGCAGTCATGCAGGCTCCCTGCCGACTCATAAATGCAGTCCGGCCTGCCACGTAGCGGCAATACTCAGCACCCATTTTCAATGCCGCGCCTCCTTCCTAACCATGCACAGCAGCGGCTTCTCCAAGAGTGCCCTGTCGACACCCGACGCTTCTCCCCTCCCTCCCATCAGCAGTGGCGGCACGCTCAGCACCCTCTAGGGCACATGCACCCACATCAGAGACACCACCATGAGGGCCCCACCACCCCGCCCACCTGGCAATGGTAACGGCATCTTCATCCACAAAGACACCCACCGGCTCCGCCCCGTGCTCGCGTGCCGCCGCCGCAATGCCACGCGCAACCTCACCACCCACGCTGCGCTTTGCCTTTGGCCAGAGGATCATGCCAATCAAGTTGGCGCCTGCGCAGCAGCAGGAGGTGGCAAGTCGTGGGGCTCCAGTGCTGAGGCAGCAAGGGGAGAGGGCGGCTTTTATGTTACCTCACACTCTCTCTCCACACTCTCTACGTTCTGTCTTGCGGCTCTTATTTAATCCCGGCTGTGTGCCGCACCGGGAATCGTCGCCTCTGTTGAGATGCACCCGGTGTAACAGGAAGGAAGGAAGGAAGGCAGCAGCGGCGCCAGCGCCAGCGCCAGCGCCAACGGCGGGCGTCAAGGCGCCGCTCAACTGACAAACCGAGAACCCGCACCTGCTTCTGCCGCCGCTGCTGCATCCTCTGCTCGCGTCACCCCGCATACTTTGACGACAGGCTGGCCAGGATGCACCGGCATCTCCAGCATGTCGCCCTGGCTGCAGGGGACTGCCGCCGTCACCGCCAGGCGGCGAGCAGCAGCCGCTGGACGGTGGTCCGGCTGCCATGAACGTGTCGATTGCCGCAGCCTGTGCTCTCTGCAACAACAAAGGGAGAGCAGGGCGCCCAAGCCACTCAAGGCTACAAATGCCCAGACAGCCTTGCAAGCGCGCATTGACATCGAACCAGTTTGCGCACCTTGTGAGCAGCATCCCTTTTCCCCAAGATAGCCAGGCGCTGCAGTTGACATGCGAAGTAGCCGCAGCGCGATGCTGAGCGGCCAGTGGGGTCTGTTTAATAATAAGCATCATGTTGTGCTCTTGATAAACCACAAAGGATGCGATTCCAGCCGCTATTTCTTGTCACAGCCACTTGTCGACACGTGGTGCCAGACCCCCAGCGGCCCTCCTGGAATCAAGTAGCTGCGAAGCAAGCAGCTACATGTAACTGCAGAGCCGCGTAGTGCACTTGCAAATTGGTCGCGAACAGCCGGCAGAAGCTGGCTGGCGGAGCCATGGCGGCCTCTGCGCCGCATCACGCCGTCTGGAGGGTCTCAGATTTTGATTGGGACGCCGCTCGTCTGAAGGCCACGGTGCCCGCTCCCGCAAGGCCGATTGCAGTTGTGCGCTGCCAGGCAAGTGCCCGGCCAGCACAACCATGAGCCTCATGATGAGGTGCAGCCTTTGGGTGTCACGTTGAGCCTTCGACGTACGCGGGGGACGCAGGGCTGGCCGGTCCTCTCCTTGCGGTGTGGCGCCCGCCTCCAGTACAAGCCCCTACTGCCGCATGGTTCCGACGCTGCCGCAGCTTTGCTTCTGTGGCTAGCAGCCATTGAAGTCAGGGCTGCTCCAGTGCTGCCTTCACTGAGACAATGAGCCTTGCTAACCCAACCATGCGCTGCAGGTGGAGGGCTGCACCGGTGACCTGGAGGGCCTGCGCCCCTTCTATCAGCGGCTGCGCATCTGCGGTGCGCACGGCAGCGCAGCTCATGTGGCATGCTGCATGGCATGCTGTCTCTGCTGCGTGTGTGGGCGTCCTGTCACAGCATGGTGGCAGGTGGCTGAGGCCAGGTGCAGGGGTGCCCGTTGTGCTTGTGGCATGACAGGGCCACGCGTACGTCACCGCAGCTGGGCTATCCGGTACGGCCGAGGAGGAAAGCAGCAGGAGGATGCATCTTCACCCGCCCCCCTCCCTCTGCTGCAGAGGTTCATGCCAAGGCCTACAGTGTCACGGATGCCAGCGGCACCGCGCACCGCTTCTGCCAGCAGTGCAGGTGTGCACATGAAAGGCAGCGGCACCCGACCGGCACATGCGCTATGTGCCTGCAGGCAGCTGTGGCATGTGCGGGTACGGCTGCAGCGGGTGCCTGCCCTTTGTCGTGCATGCGCTCCCTTCTCGCCTGCCTGCAGCCACCTGCCCACACCACGCCACACCTGGTGTCACCCTGCCATGCCATGCCTTCCTGCAGCAAGCTGCAGCCGTTGGACTGTTTTGAGGGCGATCGCCGCAGCTGCCACATCAGCCTGAGCAAACGTGAGGCCGGGGCAGGCGCCGCATGCACACAGCCACACTGCCTCAACCTGCCGCTGCTGCCTGTGTTGGGTTACACCCAGGTGGGCAGCTGCCACTCTGCTGCCGAGCTTCCACTTTGGTCCGCCGCTGCTCATGCCCTGCCCTGCTGGCTGCCCCCCAGCATCAACTGCTGCTGCCTCGCCACCGCTCCCGCCCGCAGGCAAGGCACGCCGCACGGTCGCCAACCCCAGCGGCCCAGGGCGGCAGGTGGGCAGCGAGGACGAGGGGGAGCAGCACGGCCTGCCCTCTCCCGTGCTCGGCCTGGCAGTGAGCCGGCCCAAGCGCAAGACGCAGCAGCGGCCGTCGGTGCAGGACAGCGACGGCAGCGGCGGCAGCGGAGGCAGCGGAGGCAGCAGCCCACGGGGCTTGCCGGGCAAGGCCTGGTGTGCCGCCGGTGATGGCAGCCCAGCAAGCAGCGGCGACACACAGTTGGTGGGGAGCAAGTCGCGGCGGTGGGGCGGCAGCCACATTACGCGCAGCCCCGCCAGCACGTCTGGGCAGCAGCAGGGGGCCGGCGAGACCAAGGCCCCCTGCTCAGAGCACCTGCTGCTCACCCAGCCCTTGCCGGCAGGTGCCGGGGCGATCAGTGTCACCGCACAAGCAGGTGGCGGGCAGGGCCCGCCCTCCGCCCTGCTGGCCGAGGTGCTTCGGGGCCCCACTGCTCCTCAGGCGGCGCCGGTGAGCCAGCGCGCCTCCACGGCTGCGGTGCTGGGCCAGCACCTGGATGAGCCAGCAAGCATGGCGCTGCTCACGTCCGACCAGGCGTGGCACCTGGGCCAGCTGAAGCAGCGGCAGCTGCAGGAGCAGCGGGACATGCAGCAGCAGCACCTGCAGGCGCAGCGGGTTCAGCAGGAGCAGGAACGGGAGTTGCTGGGCATGGAGCACTGCTTTCACCGCCAGCAGCAGCTCGGGCAGCAGCAGCAGCAGGGCGGGCAGCCGCAGCAGCAGGGCGGGCAGCAGCAGCAGCGGGTCGGGCAGCAGCAGCAGCAGGGCGGGCAGCAGCAGCAGCAGGGCGGGCAGCCGCAGCAGCAGGGCGGGCAGGGTGGATGGCGTGGGGCAGCTGCCTCCGTCATGTCTCTGGAGGGGGGCTCCCTGACGGAGGCTGAGATGGACATGCTGCTGGGGATGGAACCGGAGATGCTGGCAGACGTGCTGCTCAGCGGGGGTGAGGCAGGGGCGGGGCCGGCATGGAAGTGAGGCAGGGGGGCAACAGTGCTTGCAAGAAACAGGGTTGGGGGTGCAGGGCCCAGCCTGGGGCGACAGGCGGAGCTGCAGGCTGGCGCGCTGCTGCTCAGCTGTGGCGAGCTGCCGGCAAAAGTGATGATGGGGGGACGAGTGCCTGGGAGGAGGAGGGTTTCGCTGGGCCTGCCGGGTGTGTGAGACTACTGTGCTAATGGGCACGAGGTGCCATTCTGACCCCCCGCTCCCCCCCTCATGTCGTTCTGAAAGACCCCCGGCGCTGCAGCTGCAGCCCATTGCGCAGCCGTGCTGTGTGCTGTGCAGGCTGGCAGGCAACCTGACTTGCCCGTGCCTGCCTGCACTCCCTCCCTGCCTGCAGTTCTGCCTGGCAAGATGCAGCGTGCTGCCCCACCTGGCGCTGTGCACGCACAGCAGGCAATCAACAGCGGGTTTGCTCCAGAGCTACGCTTGCACGAGCTGCCAGCCAGCGATCTGCATGCCCTCGCCATGGGTGCCTACACACCGGCTGCCCCCATGGGCAGCGGTATCAGCGGCACAACCCTGGTGCCTGGGCACAGCAGCGGCAGCGTGCCGACGGCAGGCAGCATGGGTGGACGGCAAAGCCCGCAGGAAGGGGTGGGGTGGGGTGCCGCCGCCAGCGGGCCGCACGACACCACCCTCTCCTCCCTGAACAGCACACAGCCGTGGCCCACGGCCTCCGACCCCCTTGCCCCAGCATTCCCCTCGGCCAGCGCAGATGCCTCGCAGCACACGACCGCACCAGGCTACCGCCATCCTGTCACCGCCATGCCCGCCGGCAGCCAGCCCCGGGCTTCCTGGGGGGCGGCCACAGCACCGGCACCAGCTCCCCTGCCTGAGCCCGGCCTGCCTTGGTGCAAGGCTGAGGATGTGCTGGACTTCTCTTTCAAGGTGGGATTAGGGAAGGGAGGAAGGATGGGTGGTGGGCTTGTTGAGTTGCCAGTTTGCGGCAGGCAGGTGATGGGTGTGTCGGGCTGGGGAGCTCTTGATGTTCCCTGCATGTGACAAACTGAGGGGCAGGGATGCCAGCCACGGAGCCACGGATGCCATGCCACGCCCGCCACGCCTTGGCGGGGGGGCATGGTGCGGTGGCAGCAGGGCCAGGGCGTTGGGTTGGGCCCGGCACAATGCTGTGTGGCTTGGAGAGGGCACGGCAGGTGCTGCAAGAGCGTGGGCATGCCAGCCAGCCAGACGGGGCAGCCAGCCAGCCCGGCAGCCAGCCAGCCATGCCAGCCAGCCAGACCTGCCCAAGCCAGCAACAGTCTGCCACCTTTGGGTGTGTTCATGCTGCTTCCCTTGCCTGCCCCGCTGCCCGCCCCACCCACCCACCCCGTCTTCCCGCCATCCCTGCTGCAGCTGTTTGGCTCCACCCCCGACCAGCTGCCCCCCGAGCTGCGCGCCCAGCTGGCCACAGCCCTGCAGCTGGCCCCCAGCGTCATGCGTGCCAGCATACGCAACGGCTGCGTCTGCCTCACCGGCTCCCTGCTGGCATCGCGCTCCGAAGCGCAGCGCCTCTCCGAAGCGCAGCGCCTGCAGGGTGGGGCATTCCAGGGTGCCGCCGCCACGCTGGCGGCTGCGCTGGCGGGCGAGCAGGCGCGGCAGGGCAAACCCGCCAAGCTGCTGGTGAGCTGGTGGGCTGCTGGGGGCACGCATTTGCACAGTGAGCTCGCTTGCTTGTGGCAGTGCAGGCGTGGAGTTGGTGGCAGTTGGCCCTCGGGCTGAATGAGCGTGTGCCCATTGGGCGCTGGGTGTGGCCTGCACCCTCGACCATGGGTGCGTCCCGAGCCACTGAACATCATCACTCTGCTCCTGCCTCGCACCTCTGCTCCCTCCTGCAGTGCCAAGTGGGCAGCCAGGTGGCCGCCGTCGACGGCTACTCCGGCGCCTGCGCCCGCCTGCAGCTGCCTGCCGGCAGCGGCATGCCTGCCCTGCGCCTGGCGTCGCTTGGCGTCGTGCTGGCACCCTCACAGGGCAGCACCCCGCCTCAGGCTGTGCTGGTGGGCCGCGGCATCTTGGGCCCCGGCGCCACGCTGCACTGCCGCAGCCGCGGGCAGCACCAAGTGCTGACGGTGCTGCGGGTGCGCAAGGCGGGGGCTCTGCCAGCTGGCGACCCAGTCGCAACTCCCGCCACCCCGACCTCCAGCGACCGCCGCTCCGAGCAGGAGACAGACGGCATGCCAGACGCAAGCGAGGCAGGCGCCTCCGAGGCTGCTACTTCAATGTCACCCACCGCTGCCCGCCAGGCCTCCGGCCCCGCCGCCCGGCTTGCACAGCGTGCGGTGCCCCCCTCTGCCAGCGAGCTCCTGTTCGAGCGTGCTGAGCTGGAGGAAGGCGAGGAGGCGGTGCTTGTGCAGCTGCAGTCTCTGGGCGAGGAGCACGCATGGGGACTGTTTGAGTTTGAGGCAGCGCACGGTGAGTGGGGGACGGAGGGTGAGCGATGGGGCGGAAGGTCGGGCTGCGCTTGGCTTGTGCCGCCCCGTGCCCCACAACGCACAGTGCACCCATGCTGCATGCCGTACTGCTTGTGAACCAGAGGGTATAGTGCATGAGGGCGCAGAAGCGGTGCCCACCGCCCTGGTGCCCGCTCCCCTCCCTCCCGCCCCCTCCCATGCCCCCTGGC
>JTEE01000219.1:510545-549821 GCA_002896455.3 Chlorella sp. ArM0029B | reverse complement strand
CTCCTTGCGCTCCAACTGCTGCTGACCCCACTGCTCCTGCTGCTGCTGCTTCTCCCTCTGCCGCTGCTGCCGCTGCTGCTGCCGTCACTCCTGGCGCTCCAACTGCTGCTGCCCCAACTGCTCCTGCTGCTGCTGCTTCTGCCTCTGCCGCTGCTGCCGCTGCTGTCGTCACTGCAGGCCCTCCTACTGCTGCTGCCCCCACTGCTCCTGCTGCTGCTGCTTCTCCCTCTGCCGCTGCTGCCGCTGCTGATGCTGCTCCTGCCGCTGCAGATGTCATTGACTGAAAGACTACCTCGCTTTCGTTGGAGTGCTGCACTGAACCGAACAGTGGATTGGTCCTGTCCATCGCTAGTGCGAAGCCTGCTTCGTCATTTGCAGGCTGCTCAGCTTCGGCGGTGGACCACTGCCCTGAACCAAACAGTGGGTTCAGAAAACCGCTGCCTCGTTGCCGTGCTGAAGTAATCATCTGGCCCAGTGCAGCTTTGAGCGATCCAGCGGCAGTGGTTGCTGCTGCAGCCACTGCCGCGCCTGCCGTTGCTGCAGCCTCGAAGACTGCACGTGGGGAGGAGCTTGATGCAGCAGCCGCTTCATCCTCCCCACCACCCTCCGAAAGAGCTGCTGCTGCGGTGCCTTCGACACCTGCTGCCGCGGCTGCTGCTGTGGCACCTGCTGCTGCTGCTGCTGCTGCCGCCGCATTGTCCGCTGCAGACTTGGCTGAGGCTGCCAGTGCTGCAGCTGCAAACGCACGCGCCCGCTCGGCAAAACGAGCCGCCAGGCGTTGTGCTGGCGCAGATGCAGCAGGGGCCTTCTGGTCTGCAGGTTTGGGCCGCTTGGCGAGCATAATGGTCGCACTGTTGCCATACAGGCTCAGAGCCGCCTTGGTGCTGCCTTTGTGTGGGCTGACCACCTCGGCAGCAGCCGGGCCGCGTGCAGCTGCCTCTCCACCCCCACTGCCTGCTGCTGCCGTGATGCCGGCTCTGCCTGTCACCACACCGCGGCCAAAAGCTGCTCTGGGCGCACCGGTGTGGCCGCTGACTGCAGCCCCTGTGCGGCTCTTGCCCTTGGCGCTGCCAGAGGCTGCTCCCTGGCTGCCAGCAGCGGCTGAGGGGGGGGAACTGCCACTGGGTGATGTCGGGCTTGGCCTGCAAATGCAGAATAGTGTAGCGCAGGCCAGGTTACGCGTGCTCTGAGCTAGTTTGATGTGTGTGATGTCAACATGACAAATTGTGGGGGATGAGATGTAGATACGCAGTGCACACAGGCACAGGCGTGGAGGCACCGCCTGGCAGGCCCACCCACGACCCGCCTGCTCGACTCTCTCCCAGCTCGACTCTACCAAAGTCAGCTCCCGACGTCGACCCCCATCCATGTTCAAACAGGACGCAGGGTGCAAGTAGAACGAAGCGACATGTGAGTGAGAACCAAACCGAAATGCCCCAACGGGCATGAAGATCCATCAACTTGTCAGGGAGAACATCCAGTTCCGCACCTGTGCGAGCCATTCATGCCATTGCCCGGTCCACCGCTAGCGAGGCCTGCAGGCCCCTGTTCCACCACGACCCCAACCAGGCCCCCCCCTGAAGGCAGGGGAGATGGTGCACACAAGAGGGGGGCATTTCGGTTACGCGGAAGCATGACGCGGAAGCATCACCGTGATGTCTCAGGACAGGGGCACACGTGCACACATACACACATGCATGCACGCCAGCCGCACACATACACACATGCATGCACGCCAGCCAGCCAACGGATGACAAGCAAGGAAGGGCATTGCTCATGCCTAAGCGAGGCACCCACGCATAGGCATGCCTGCCAACCTGACTTACTTTCCCTCCCCATTCCCGCGCTCCGCCTGCCCACCTGATGCCTTGCTGGGCCCCTCATCTGGCCCTCTGCCTGTGAGGGGTGCTCCCGTGGGGGATTTCTGTTCCGCTGCAGGGGACGCCGGCTTCCCCTCCACATCTGCCTCATTTCCATCGCTCACAGGGGGAGACGTGAGTCCGGGAGCCGGCCTCCCTTGCCGCCCGAGTTGTGGTTGTTGGGCCTGCCTTGGCCGCTGCTGGCCTGGGTGCTTGGGGCTGCGGGCACAGAGAGGGAGAAGGGAGGTGTCAGACCTCCACTGCTGCGGTTGTGGATGCCCGTAAAGAGCAAGGGGGGTGCTGGTAGGTCGACAGCACAAAAGCTGAAGTGGGTGGGTGCTGCTCGCTGTTGGGGGCCACCAAGCGGCAGGCGGTGCTGGGCAGAATGTAAGTGATTGAGAACGTGGCCGGGGGCACATGGACAGAGGGCAGCAGTTATTGCAATAATCATTCTGTTGATTCGTAGAGCTCATCGTATTGCAAGCAGTGACAGTAGCGTGCAGCGTAAGTAGCCCCGACTGGCGGCAGCAGGCGACCCGGCTGCCAAAACTCACCGAGCGCCACCATACGGGCCGCCGCCGACCATCGCGACAGGGCTCTCCTTGGCTGCGCTTCACGGATCACACAGCCTCAAAAAAAACGTTTCATGACCTGAGATGTGTGAGTGATGCGAGCTGGCGTAGATCGACATAGCCGGGGCTGCCAGCGAGGCGGCGGCGCTCCTCCGCGGGCGGCGGCGACGACAGGAAGGACGGGCTCTTCAGCCTCGTCCCGGCGTTTGGGAGAGGGAGTTGATTAAGGCGAGTTAGCCGGCCGCGATCAGGGGCTGGTAAATAAAGATATGAAAAAATACATGAATAAATGAGCAGCGGCGGCGGCGGCGGCGGCGGCGGCAGCGGCGGCGGTGGAAGCAGCGAGGACCCGGCTCTTCAGCCTCGGCTGTCGTGTGGGCGCCGTCCCTGTGAGGGAAATGGATGAAGTCGTGTAAGCTGCCCGCGAGCAGGGGCAGGAGGCAAGCCTGAAGGGGAGGGAGTAGAAGGGGCGCGCCCAGGCCAGAGGACTGGCTTGAACAAAACTGGGCGCCCGCCCACGAAGCGATTGAGACAACACGACGCGCTCCGCTTTCACCCGTATGCCCTCTTTGAGCTTTGTACCGTCAACCTGACGTCAGCTTTCCTTTGGCCTTCAAATGCCTGTGAACCGTATTCTGCTCGGTTTCGCTTATGGCACATAGACATAGTCAAATTAGGCGATACCAACAGCGCGCATGGATTGGCTGAGACAGCTGCATCGCGGGATCCATGACGCACGTGGGCACATCCGGAGAGCGCACGCTTCACCCGTTTAATCATTGTTGTATACATGCTGCACTGGTTCACAGGCTGCTCGACGCCTGCCTGAGCCCGCAGGTGCCGCACAGCTGGTGCCACGCCGCCGGCGGGCGGCGGCCACCAGTCGGGCACCCGTGTGGCTCTTGTTGATGTCAACATTACCATTTATAGTGCAAGGTCCGCACATAACAACATCAAAATGTGTGCCAAGTGTCAAGTGCCAATTTTTGTGGTTGTGAGCAGTGCAGGAGAGTGGGGTGACAAGATTGGGCATACAAGCAGACCAGCCTGTCGGTGCCTCGTCTACCAGCGCTAGCGGAGACGTGCTGCAGGTCGTGTGCATGCGTGATGTGGCATTTCGTTTGCGCCAAGATTGAGTGGGGTACTTGATGTGGCATTTCGTTTGCGCCAAGATTGAGTGGGGTACAAATACGAGTAATTTCATGGCGTCGAATTAGAACTGCTGGAACGAGAGCGGAGGCGCAAGAAGGAAAGAGGGTACAGTGACAACATTGAGGATGCCCTCTATTGGGAGGGGTTGGAAGGTGGGAAGTGTGTACATTGAAAACGGCCAATTGAGCAAGTTGAACTGTCAGACCAAATATTACGTCACGGTTGCAACGTCAGCCGCAGCCACCCGGCCTGCCACCTCACCAGGAGCGGGGCCACAGCAGGGAGCAGGGCCGCTCCAGCAGCAAGTAGGCCGGTAGCGCCGCCACCAGCGCCATCCCGCAGCCAGCCCCGCAGCCCAGCAGTGCCGTGGCCCAGGCCGCCCACATGCCGCCCACCCCCGCCTCCTGCCACGTGGGCAGCAGGCCCATGGGTCCCTTGGTGAGCAGGTAGGCGCTGTAGGAGAGGGCGGCCAGAGGGACGAAGCAGTCGGCGGAGAGGAGGCGGGCCAGCGGGCGCAGGCGGCCCAGCAGGACGGCGCACAGAATGCCGGCGGTGGCCCAGCCCAGGGAGCAGCGGCCGGCGATCTGCAGCGGGGAATGGGGACGAACGGGGAAACATATGATGACGAAGGAAACGTGATGAAGGAAACGTGACCCTGGTGACTTGAAAGGATGAAAGAGAAGCAGCCAGCCACAGGAGTGTGTGCGGCTAGTGACCATGGCAGGTAGCCCATATCATGTGTCACATCCGCAAGACTGTAGCTGTACCCAGCCAGACTGGAGAGATAACCCGGAGCAGGTCAGGCGTGGCGGCACCGGTCGGCTGGCATCCCCGGGATGTCATGGGTATCCCGTCTGGCATCCCCGGGATGCCCCGGGATGCCATGGGGGGCCCCCATGGCATACCCGGCTGGCATCCACCCACCACCATACCTGGAGGAGGTGGTTGAACGCGGGGGCCTGCTGCTCCATCCACCTGCGGGGCGCTTGTAATCCGTGTGGTGGGTGAGGGGCCTTGCTGCACTGTGGCACTTGCTTTCAACCGCAACCTTCAACCGCAACCGCTGCGCTGCGCAAGGTAGACCCTGTGGAGCAAGCCCGTGATGAACGTGCACTTGCCTGTTCTTGCCGACGCCGCAGAACATGTGGGCCAGCGCCACGGCAAGCGCCAGCAGGTCGAGCGCCAGCAGCAGGCCTCGCCGCGCACGCCGCGCACGCTGCGCCTGCTGCACCACGCACAGCTCCCCGGGCCGCCCGCCCTTGCCGCTGCTGCTCCGGCCGGGCAGCAGTTGCTGATCTGCCAGCGTCTCCTCTCCAGAACGCCCGCCCAGCGCCTCCTCTCCCGCTGGCGGAGCGCCCGCCCAGGCTGACACTTCAAAGACGGCGGTGCTGATGAGCTGGCCAGCTGGCTGCCCCACCTCCCTGCTGCTGCCGCCCTTGCCGCTGCCAGTGAGGGCACCGCTGCTGCTTGTTCCCACGGCTGCGCTGCCAGTGGGGGCAGCAGTGGCAGCGGCCGGCAGCTGTTCCCGTCGGCGCAGCACGCCCGCCACCACCAGTGCGGCCGTCATCCCGGAAAAGTAGGGCGCGCAGCGGGTGAGGGGGATGGAGTATGACAGGGGGTTGGGGGAGCCCTGGAGGGGGAAGACGGCCCCATCTGTGCTGTACCCCCACACAGCCATCAAGACGCCTAGTGACAGCACGGGGATTAGCGAGGCGCCGGCCAGCAGGGCGAGGCCACAGCGGCGGGGGGCGGCACGCTGCGGGCTGTATGCGGCCCACAGGAAGAGTGGGGAGACGAGGTAGAGGTGCAGCTCAACGCTGACGGANGGGAGGGTGGGGTGGGGTGGGGTTGAGCTGAGGTGGGATGGACTGGAGTGAAGGGGAAGTGGGGGAGACGAACGGGCAGCCATGCCGTGAGAAGGTGGGGCGTGTAACACGGTGGCTTGTTGACTCGTGCTTTGCTGCATTATGCCAGGCTGGACTGGGCTGGGCTGGCAGCCACGCACAGCTCGTCGGCGCACACGCATGTGTGGTGGGTGGCAGCAGCGGCACTGGCAGTGTGGCACCCAACTGTGTATCATGCTGCTGTGCGTGCTGTGGTAGGCTGGGCTGTCGACCCAATGCGTGACAGCATGTTGTGCTCACCACGACAGGTAGTGGCACTCTGATGGGAGGACGTCGTTCAGGAAGAGCAGCACCTTCCACCAGTCGGCAGCACACACATCCGCCACCTGCTCCCCCGCCAGCCTGGCGCCTATGGCGAAGCAGCCCAGCGAAAGCGCCATCATGGGCCACAGGCGCAGGAAGCGGCGCGCAACAAAGCGGCCATACCTGTGCAAGGGGGCGGTCCACGGCGGCAAGTCAGGGCAGGTAAGGCAGGGTCTGGCGGTTGCATGAGAAGGCACCGGAGGAGGCGGGTTGACGTCAGATGAACTTAAGCAGAACGGGAGCGTCACATTGGCCATGTTCACACCACAGCAGGCACAGCGCACACGGCAGCAAGGTCACCTGAACTTCCCGGTGCTGGCGACCTCGCGCATCCACAGGTGCGCAATCAGGAAGCCGCTTAGGCAGAAGAAGACGTCGACACCCAGGCTGCCGTTCTGGAAGGGCTGAGTGGCCGGGTTGGTGAGCCAGCGGGTGGCGAGGGAGGGCGGGGCATCGGGCGCCGTCACCGAAGCAATGACGTCATAGCCGCGCAGGCAGGGTCCGGTGATGACGTGATAGCACAGCACCCACAGCAGGGCCAGCGCACGGACGCCTTCCAAGGGCGCAAGCCGTTGGGAGCCCGTGCCGCGGGCAGCAGACGGCAGCAGCGAGCGCAGGCTGGCTTTGACAGCCCAGCAGCTGCGCAGGTGGCAGGCAAGCTGTGCCCACGCCATCGGCATGGCGCTGCTGGCCAACACTTGCGGACGAGGCTGCAGCATTTAATCGGGCAGAGGTGTGGGTTGCAGGTACAAGGGGCCTCAACCCGTCCGCCGCCCTGCCGAGGCAACGGAGCCGCCGCCGCCGCCGGTGCCTGTCGCCCAGCGGACACGCCACCGTCACTGCCGTTGCATCGGCAGGCGCCCATATCCGTGCCGCCCTGCACCGCACCGTTCTTCTTGGTCTAGCCCCAGATGTGCCGTTTGCCCCCCGGAACGTCAACTGCCACTGTTATGCGTGAGAAGTGCCGGCCCGAAGGGTCCCGGTGCCGCCGCTATTCCGTCGTTCTAGACAATTGAAGTCTGTGCATCGAATGCCGAGGCATTTGGTGCGCCAACGTGGCGTCAGGTCAGCACCAAAGCACGCAGCAGGCGGCCATCGGTACCGCTTTCTCTCTCTCTCCTATAGGTTGAAATTCGAAGCGAAACCGCCGCTTGTGCAGGCAGAGGCCCCGGGTAGAGGCCGCTGCCGCCGCTGCCGCAGCCTTGACCCACGGTCGAACAAATGCTGACCCTAAGACTCCACATTTCCTTGCTCCAGCGCTGATAAATTGCGTTACACTTTCAGCTACGGACAGCTGCCTGTCAATTGAGGGATGTGCACGCGAGCGACAAACCAAACGCCTGGCCGCTGGCAGCGACCGTCATGCCCGCGCCGCCCCGCCGCCGCAGCACGCACGACCGAGCAGGCCAACGGTAGCTGGGGCAGGGATCGTGGGAGCAGCCCAACGGTTGCTGGGGCAGGCAGTTGACAGGGTGGGCCCACGGGTAGGTATGTTGCCAGCATACTCAGGCGGCCCGGCGCGGCGAGCGGTGGCAGCAGCGCCAACTCAGCGCAACTGCCGTGAGCTGACGCCTGCCTGCCTGCCTCGCTGGCGCCTCGTTGGCACCAGCTCATTATCCACAACCCTACTTGGCCATCAACATCTGCACACAATGGAATGCAAGAAACATGTGCAGTCATGCGATACCGGAAAGGAGGGCACAGGCATGGGGCGCAGCGCTGCCGCACTCAGCGCTGCACATCATTGCATCAACAGAGCCTCGCCGATGGGGTTTGGATGAGGACGGTCGCAACACAAACTGCGCAGCATGCACAGCAGCAGGCGCCCCTTCACACCTTTTGCAGCATCATCATATAGTCAAAGTAGGCCTGGCTGGCCCCGCTCGCCCCTCGGTCCTCCACCAGATACGGCATCAAGTGGGCCTCCATTGGAGTGCCCTGACGAATCACCCAGCACTCCTGCAAGGGGTTTGGGGAAGGTCGGTGGGGAATAGGGTGGGCGAGGGGTGGGGCACTGGAGGTGGGGCATGGGGTGGGCCTCCATGGGGGGTGCCCTGCCGGATCACCCAGCACTAGTGCAACCCGAAAACATGGGTGGGTCGTTCGTGGTGCAGTTGAGACACTCAGAGACAGAGAGAAAGCATGGGTTTCAAACCGGCGGAGGGTAGGGGAGGTGTGAGGTAGGGGGCAGGGGATGAGGTCGTGCCAGCAGGCAGGAGGGAGGGCACAAGTGGGTGTGCGATGCAGGCACCCAAGGAGGGCTAGGGGGACGAGGCACCGTGGTTGCCAGCCTCAACGAGAGGCTAAGTGGAGCACGCGGCAGGGGGCCTGCCCACAAGACAGGCGCGCGCGTCCACACGCGCCGGTGAGAGCTTCTTGGTGCCCCACAAACGTGGGCATGGTGGCGCCCACCCTCCCACCTCCCACGGGGGTGCCCGCTGCACTTCCCCCGCCCTCTACTGGCACCCACCTGCCAGACCTGCTTGCCCCCCACAACGTTGCCATCGCCCACTTCCCAACTCCCACGCGTCCCCATGCCCGCTGCACTTCCCCGCCCTCTGGCGGCACCCACCTGCCACAGCTCCTTGGTCCCCCGCAGCGTTGCCATCACCCCATTGATGCGCGCGCTCAGCTCGCTGCCCGGCCGCACCGGCTCAGGGTTCAGGCCTACTTTGAGGGGGGAGACGGGGGGAGAGGCCAAGACGGGAGAACGGTGAGCAGAACATTGCTGGCAGACGGGAGGCACGCTGCCTTGTAGCATAATCTGCCCAACACCCTTGATACGAACCGGCAACAGAGCTCCCTGCCCAGCCGAGTGTGCGTGCATGCAGGCCTGCCAGGCCCCGCCGCCCCACCCCACATGCGCCCCGCTGCACTCACCAGACGCATCCTGCGGCGGCCCCTGCACGCCAAACACCTCGCCATAGAAGCTGGGGGGCACGGCCTGGCCCAGCCACAGGATCAGCATGCGCCCGTTGTCCACAAGGTATGCACCCGCTGCAGGGTCGGGAAGGGAGGTGTGGGCGGGAGGAGGTGTGGGCACGGCCGCAGGGACGGCATGGGGCAAAGGCATTCTAGTCCCTAGTTAGGGTTCAGGGTTAGGGTTCAAGGTTTGGGGTTCAAGTGACTTGCCTGTCAGCTAGAGGAGCCCCACAGCTCAGCCGACGACGAGTGTCATGGCTGGCTCTATCTATCCGGGCTGAAGCAACCGTCAAACCCATGGCGCAGCCCCTTTGGGCAGTACACCCGCACGCCTGACAGTGCACACCCAACCTGGGTGGCAAGCACCACCAGTGCACACCACAACATCCCTATCACCTTGAGGACCCTACAGCACAGCATACACCACTGCACACCACAACAAACAATCCCAGCAACCAGCAGCCAGCGACCTTGTACTTGGCCCGCACGCCTGACAGTGCACACTCAACCTGGGTGGCAAGCACCACCAGTGCACGCCACAACACCGCTATTATCCCCTGAGAACCCTACAGCACATCATAAAACCACAGCACACCACAACAAACAATCCCAGCAACCAGCAGCCAGCGACCTTGTACTTGGCCCCGCCCGCACCTGGGTTGAAGTACTCGATGCCTGCGGGCGCTGTGGGCGGCAGCACCACGCCGCCACCCGCCGCCTCCCTGCCCCAGTCCCCTGCCGGGTCGTACACTGGGTAGCAGTTTGGGTAGATGAGGCGTAGCTGATCGTAGACGGAGCAGGCCACCATTTGGTGACCCACCGCGGTAAGCTCGTCGCTGTTTACGTCGTGCCCGCCGCCGCGCAGGGCCGATGTCTTCATTAGGCCTGCAGCCAGTCGCAGGGGGACATGGGTGTTGAAGTCAGGGAAAAGGGGACGGGTTCGGGGTGGGGGAGGGGCTGCACATGCCGCGCCCGCCGCCACACGGGGCGCAACGCCCTTCACCAGCCTAAGAGCGGGGGCATGGTAGGCAGGGCGGGTGGGGCGGCCCGAGGCATGCCAACACGTGGGCGCCGGTGCAGCCGAGGTGCCCGCCCATCTCCCAAACTTCGTCGCCCCCCTCATTCCCATTCGGTCCCCAAAATTCAAACACAGCCTCGGTGCAACAGAGGTGCCCGCCCATCTCCCCAAACTTCGTCGGACCCCTCATTCCCAATCGGTCCCCAAAACTCAAAACACAGCCTCGGTGCAGCGGAGGTGCCCGCGCCCCCCCAATCCCCAGGACTGTCAGCAATGAGCCACCCCTAATTCCCCATTGAATCAGCCTCCGCCCCGCCCACAGGCGCTGAAGCATCAACACCAGAACTTTCTTCTTCAATCCAATCCGCAAAACTTGTGTGCACCCCACCTTACCTAGCGTGAGCATGGGCAGGCTCTTGAGGCGCTCGGGCAGCACCAGGGCGTTGGGCGACAGGCCGCCCGCCATGCCCGCCCCCCGCTGGTGCAGCATGCGGTACTCGCGCAGGGAGGCCACCAGGCGCTGCTGGATGGCTGCAATGGCAGGAGGGGGAGGGGGGGTTGGCGCGGGGGGAGGAAGGATTGGGGCGGGGCGAGGGAGGATTGGGCGGGGGAAGGGACACTAAGAGTGAGCAGTGTCAGCAGGTCAGCAACCTGGGGGCGCAAGCCGAGGTGAAGGCCAGATCAGGTGGCGTGCCCTTACAGGCGGCACAGCATGCAAACGAGCGAGCCCGCCTGTGGAATTATTGTCGTTCAGCACAGCACGTGGACTGGCTGTCCCACCGGGGGCGGCGCAGCACAGCACGCAAACAAGCGCGCTCCAGCTATCCCTCCCTGTGCCAGCTCATCTCAGCGTGCCACCCCAGCTCAGCATGCGACCACCTCAGCGTGCCCGCTCAGCTCAGCGCGCCACATCAGCATGCCACGTCAGCCTGCCAGCCTGGCACAGCGTGCCACCTCACCTGCGCGCACGTCGTCCAGCTTGGCAGAGTAGGAGCGCTCTACAGACAATTTGCCCAGCAGCGCGGCCGTGCAGCCCGCGTCGCTCTGCTTGTACAAGTCAATCAGCTCTGCATCAAAGATGACGACGTGAGGTGTGGGGGGCGTGACAAGGGTCAGAGAGGCAATGTGTGCTGGAGAGGCGCTGCCGCCCTGCCAACCACACCACCCTGCCCTCCCTCCCCCACCATCGCCCACCTGATGTTATAGCACCACGGGCGGTCGCCTGGGGGTGAGGATGGGGGGGAGGCATGCACAGCAAACACCGCCCAACCAACCTCACCCACCCTGCCCGCCCACCTGACACCACGGGCAGCGCCAAAGTGTGCACCCTGATGCGCCGCTCCCCGTTTGAGCTGGTGTAGAGCAGGGCCGCCTGCAGGTAGGCCACCTGCCCTGACAGCACCGTCTCTTCGTGGGCAATCTCAACGGAGAAAGACTGCAGCCGCGGGAGGATAAGAGAGAGGAGGGGTGGAGGTGAGAGGTGAAGCAAAGGCATTGGTGGGCTGCGAGTCCTCACAAAGCGGGGCGGCAGAAGAGAGGGCGGGCGCTTGCTTGCCTCTGCCCCGGCGTCTCTCTGCAACATGGCCCACTGGCCGGCCTGATCACACACAGGCGCCTTGCCTTGCCTGTGATGCAGGCCGGCAGGGCCAGCAGACAGCTTGTGCACAGAGCTGCACACCACACAGCCTCCCCATGCTCCTCTCACCCACTTCCGAATTTTGTGCACACAAAACACCCAGGAGTCGCCACCTCCTCAGGGCCTCAGGCGGGCAGGCCTGTTGAACAGGTGAGCAGTGGGCAAAACACTTTGGACGGCCCACCGCTGCCTCCCCAGGCCCCTCCCACTCATCACCCGCCCACACAAGAGCCCCACCTTGTCGGCCTCGCATGCGGGCAGGGCCAGCACGCCTGTGTTGCGGGTGAAGCGGTTTCCAAGGAACTGCCCACCACTGCCTCCCCATGCCACTCCCACACACTCCCTTCTCAGACGCACACAACCCACAGCAGCCCCCACCTGCGGCCAAACTGCTTGGTCTTCCCACTGCAGCCTCCCCATTCCCCCGCCCACACAACAGCACTCAAACCCACCCACCTTGTCTGTGTCGCAGGCGGGCAGGGCCAGCAGGCCTTTGTTGCGGGTGAAGCGATGGCCTAAGAACTGCCCACCACTGCCTCCCCATATCCCCCTTTCACACACAGGAGCACAGCACTCATTCGCACCCACCCACCTTGTCTGTGTCGCAGGCGGGCAGGGCCAGCAGGTCTGTGGAGCGGATGAAGAAGTGGCCAAAGAAGGCGGCGATGCGGAGGCCCTTGGAGCAGCGGATGCGCATGACCGCCTCCCACGCCGTCTCTCGGGCAAGGTTGTGGCTGCCAGGTGGCATGGGGGGGCAAAGAAAGTGACGAGGGGTTGAGATCAGGGGTGGAGGGCATAAGCAGATGAGGGTCACAAGGAAGGCCTTGAAATTTTGGTGAGGCAGGTGGGAGGCAACTGCTTGCCGCCCGGGGTCGCTGCTGCAAGCCACTTGCAGCTACCATCCCGCCCTGCCCCTGCATCCCTGACACCCCAGTGCTCACCACAGCTCGGCGTGCAGCTTGGGCCCGTCCCGCTCCCCCACAAATCCTGGGTAGTAGTACAGCTGGCCCCCCGTGTACTTGGGCAGAGACCCCAGGGAGGGAAGGTCCATGTAGGTTGACCCAAAGGCAAACACGTCGACGCAAATCTGGAACCTGCGGGAGCAAGCATCGAGAGGAGGAAAGGCGGAGAGGTCTGAAGGGGAGCGTGCAGGCTGTGACGGCGTACTGCACACTTGTCACAGCCATATACCCGTTGCACACCCACCCACCCCTCTTCTTTGCCTCAGACCCGCACCTGCAGGCCCTGCGGAGAAGGCGTTGTAGAAGCCCTTTCGGTCGGGAGTGTGCAGCCGTTAGCCCGCATTCACAACACGCCCCACGCCACGGCATCCCACCCACTATCTCATCAGCCAGCCCACCCGGATGCCTCTGCTGAGAAGCGGTTGAAGAATGGGTCGTCCAGAGAGTGCAGGCTGTGCCTGAATCCACCAAGCATGCCCCACCAAAACAACTAAACAACTGCCCACACACCCTCTCGTCAGCAGCCCGGAAGAGCCCCGTTGTTGGAGTGCCTCTGCTGAAAAGCGTTTGCACAAGGGCAGCTGTCGGGAATGCGCAGGCTGTGTCCACACACCCGCCCACCCGCCCCTCAGCAATCAGCCAGCCCACCTGGAAGCCTCTGCTGAGAAGCGCTTGTAGAATGGGTCGTCGGGGGTGCGCAGGCTGTACTCCCGGTCTGTGCCGTACAGCGCCGGGTTGTCGCGCGCCTTGATGCGCCCGATGCCCACGCTGGGGGCCGCGACCTGCATGATGTGGTCGGGGCGGGGAAGGCAGCGGGCACAGCGGTGGTGGGTGCCACTACGCAGCCTACCACTACGGCCCGGAAACCAGGTCTGCCCGCTTCCATCAAACGAATGATGCAGCACGAGGCATGCAGCAGGCGCATACACATCCCACCAGTCACCCGCTTGCTAAGATGCAGGGCAACCGGTGGAGGGCACGGCAGTTACCTGGAAGAGCAGCAGCTTGCCGCCAATGTGGTTCATGACCAGGAAGGCAGCCTGCAGCGCCGGCCCCATCGCGCTCTCCACCTGCAACAGGAGAAAGGGGCAGGGTTGGGTGCAAGGTGCGGGGCAGGGACGCACACGGTGTAACAGGAAGGAAGAAGGAAGGGCAGGGCAGGGCAGGTTGGGTTGGGTGCAAGGTGCGGGGCCGGCCTCGGCAGCGGCACACGGGGCCAAAGGAGGGGCCGCTGCATGGCTGCATATCACCTTGACACCTCTGCACCACATCACCCGCTGCACTGAACACCACACAAAACGCGCCACCGCCCCCATCCCCACTCCCGCCCAGCCCTTCCTTTCCAACTCGGTACGCCTCTCAATGCAATCCTCGTTAGCGCCTCTCCCTGCACCCACCTGCGTGGCCCGCCCAAAGCTCTGGGGCAGGGAGTCCAGCAGGGCGTCCACCACCGCCCGGCTCTCCCGCAGGTTCACAAGAAGGTCGTCGGGCAGCGGCACAAAGGGGTCGTCAATCTGCAGCGAGTGCCAGGAAAGATGAGGGGTGAATTAGCTTTCTGGGAGGGTCACGAGCAGGCCATCGAGAAGCGGCACAAAGCGGTCGTCAATCCGCAGCGTGTGCCAGGAATAGTGGGAGGGGATGTAACTTTCCAACAGCATAATTCCAATTTTCAACAGCAAGATTCGGGCAGCGGCGCAAAGGGGCGGTCAATCTGCGGCAGGTGCCAGGGAAGACCGCGATGAGGTGGCATCACTGCAACGCAATTCTTCGCGGTGAGTAGCATCATTGGAACGCAATTGAAGTTACCAGAAGGTCGTCGGGCAGTGGCAGAGAGGGGTCCTCCATCCGCAGAAAGTGAGGAGGGAAAACAAAAAACATGAGGTTGGGATAAATGAACTTTCGTAAAGGAGCCCCCCGCCAACTGCCAACCTGCCTGCATCCCGCCTCCTCTGCACCAATCCCGCCTCCTCTGCACCCCGCACCGCCCGCCCCCCAACCACCCCAATGCGCTACACCCTTTTTTGTGTTCCCACTAGGAAAAGAATAAAAAAAAACCCACCTCTGCCACAACCATCATCTGCGGTGCCGACAGGCTACTCTTCAAGTTGTAAAAGTGCAGCGTGCTGCGGGGCAGAGCGGGGGAAGGGAGCGGGGAGGGAGCAGGCGGTGCTGTCAGTGTAAGCCAAGACAGCCGCTGCAGGCAGGCAAGGGCAGCCTTTAGCCTTCTGCCTGGGCGAGTGCGGGCCGTACCGCAACCTTCAGTCGGTGCGCTTGCACTTGCCTCACATCCCTGTTTAAAAGGCCCGATGAAGGCCACCCGACAGGGTGCACCCCTGTGCCGTCTCGTGTGTGACACACCAATGATTCAAACCCCCAGCTGGACCCACCCTGTACCTTCAGACCTTTGTTGGCTCCCCCCTGGACTTGAAATGTAATTGATTGATTGAGTGACTGGACGGTTCCCTTTCCTGTGCATCCACCTGTCCGAAGTGAGGAAGGCCATGCCACAGACTGCACCCCAGCTGCAAACGTGTTGTTCAAAACGTTGCATTAATACCTGCACGCCTCTCCCTCGCTTCCTGCCTCTCACCTGTCAAAAGTGACCAACACCACTTCACAGAACGCACCCCTGCTTCATCTGCTTTTCGTGCCAACCATTTCAACCAACATGAAACATGGTTCCCTTTCATTCCCCTCTGTCATTCCCCCCACCAAGTGATGGTTCCCTGTCATTCCCCTCTGTCATTCCTCCCCACCTGTCAAAAGTGATGAAGGCCACCTGGGTGCGCTCGTCCCCGGGCAGCGAGTCCAGGCTGGCCTTGATGGAGGCGCAGGCGGCGCGCAGCATGCCGCAGGAGGCGGCGGCAAACGACACGTCGATGACAAACACGTATGTGGGGGGCATGGGGGCGCGCACCTGCAGGGCAAGCAAGTGGGGTAGAAGTTAACATGTCATCCAAAGGGGAATGGAAAGCCCCGGGTGGGTGGGCGGCATGGGGGCGCGATGGCACATGGGATTAGGTAGAGGGGTCGGTGAAGGCAGGGGGGCGGGAGAAGCCAGGCGATGCAGGCGGTACGCATACTTGAGCGTCACCTTGCACTCCACGCCACGCCACGCCACGCACCACCAGCCCACGGTGTCAACATCCTCCCATCTGTGCCCCATGCTGTGCCCCATGCACAGCTCCCACAGCACACACACTCCCACGGGTGCCACCACTACAAGACTATGCCACGATGGCCCCCCCCCCCCCACAGCTCCCGAGTGCAAAGCACCGGCTCCCAACAGTGCATGCTGTGATCACTAATACAAACAGAACAAACACTGGCAAGAGGCATCCCCGAACCCACCATGTACTCAGCGGGCGCCACGTATTCCACACTGCCGCCATACAGCTCTGGCCGCTCGCTGTGGTCCAGCCGCCGCCCCGAGGCGTCCAGTGCACAAAAGTATTCGGTGGGCACCTCGTTCACCAGCTGGCACACGTTGCAGGAGTAGCGCCTGGTGTGGAGGGAGGAGGATAACGGGCAGAGGATGTTGGGAAGAATGGTGGGCTGGATGCAGGGCACAAGAATACGCGGAAGGCCTCTTGTTCACCAGCTGGCGCGGGTTGCAGGAGTAGCGCCTGCTGGGTGACGGAAGCTGGTTGCCAGAGAATGCTCAGAAGAAGGGAGAGCTACATGCGGGGCGCAGGAGTAATTGACAGGCAACTCTTTCAGGCTGCGAATTTCCGCCTGCGGAGGGAAAGAAGCGCATGGCATGGCAGGCTAATGCTGGGCTGGATGCAGGGCACAGGAGTGTGCAGTGCCAGGGCACACACGTTGCAAGGGTAGCGCCTGCGGGCGTGGGGGAGAGAAGGGGCACGGCAGAGGATGCTGAGAGAGAATGAATAAAGGAGTGCCCAGTGGACGCACTCCTGTGAATCATTCTCTATCAGCATCCTCTGCCATGCCCTTCTCTCCCCCCGCCAGCAGCGTCCAGTGGATACTTCGCGACCAGGTCACATCACATCACATGTTGCAAGACTCGTGCATGTGTGGCAGGCAGACACGCCGGCCTACAGCCAAACCACACACACAGGTGTTGCAGCCAGCCTCTTGTAGGCCCCAAACCACGGTGCCCGCCTGCCTGCCGCCGTCCGTACAGAGCATGGGCAGCACTCAAGCGCGTGCAGAGGCAGAGGCAGAGTCAGGTGCGCAGGCGATGCACCGATGCCCCCAAATCACGGCACCCACCTGCCGCCGACCATGCAGCACAGACAAAGGAAGGCCTCCCATGGACGTGCAGCAACAAGTTGTTGATGTTCCAAGTCGGTCATTGTACTCCAGTGATCGTGTTTCAATTCAACACTAAATAAACAACGGCAGGTTGCCCACAATGAGCACGACCAACCGTGTGCCCTGCCCTTTAAAAGACGTGCGTTCTAACCCCCACCGCGCCTCGCCTGTCGCCGTCCATCCAGGCTGCGTGCAGCAGGCAGAGCCCCACGGCCCCACATGAGCACAACAACCCGTGCCTTCTGACCCAACCACGCCGCACCTGCCGCCATCCATCCAAGCCATGAATGGGTTCATGTATGTGCGGCACCGCTTGCACCGGATGATGGTGCCGCCCTGAGGGTTGGCCACAGGCACCACCCCGCCCGCCAGCGACATGGGGTGAACCACGGCGCCGAAGGGAAGGTGCCACTGCGCCTTGAGCGCCTGCGGGGCATGGTGGGAGGCAATGCACGCACACAAGCGCTGTTGAGAAAAGGTGCCACTGCGCCTTGAGCGCCTGCGGGGCATGGTGGGAGGCACCAGCACAAGCATTGAATCTTGCTCTGCACACCGTTCAACACGTGCGCATTATGAAACACATGAGGTTAAACGCTTGCATGTCTGAACGGCCGTGCACGACAGCCGACGAGCGGCCTCTCCAACAAGCCACCCCGCCCAGCACATCTTGATCGAGCTCAGATACTCAGCGCCAGGTGGCTGGCATTACCTGGGGGATCTGCCCGGCTGTCCAACAACCCCTGTACCAGCCCGTCCCAGTACTTTTGACTGCCCATTCCAACTTGGGGAACGCTTCTGCCGGGCCGCTGAGCAGAATTCTGTTCCAACCCATGTCAACCGAAAGCTGCCTGCCCACCCAGCCCCAGCCCACCTGTGAGTTTGCCACTGCCTGGGTGGTCATGCGCACAAACTCGGGGCGGCAATTGTAAGGGGCGTAGGGCGGCGGGGGCCCCACTTGGCTTTCCGCGGCGGGCCCTGCCGGGCGTGGGAAGGCCGCTGGGTTGGCGCCTCCGTCGGCGGGCTGGCCAGGCATGGTGGGTGCGCCAGGCCCCAGAGACAGCGTCTCGAAAGCATCCAGGGTGGATTGCTGCAGGGCGGGGAGGGCGGGCAGTGGGTGTGGCGCGGTGGG
The DNA here is from genome assembly GCA_002896455.3 of Chlorella sp. ArM0029B. Taxonomy (NCBI): domain Eukaryota; kingdom Viridiplantae; phylum Chlorophyta; class Trebouxiophyceae; order Chlorellales; family Chlorellaceae; genus Chlorella; species Chlorella sp. ArM0029B. The sequence continues at coordinate 532,086 of JTEE01000219.1, read as the reverse complement.
GCTAGGCCAAGGAGGCTGGAGCGGATGGAAGTAAGGAGGCAGGTGTGGTAGTGGGGAGAGCACAGCACCATCGGCAGGCCGCGCCTCTCCAGCGAGTGCCAACCGCAGAGCACCTGGCTATGCACATGCACTGCGCTTCCCCATCGCGTGCGTGCACGACAGCTAGGCAGGCCACAGCCTCCCAAAGCCGCTGTGCTGCTGTGCACCAGCGATCACCGTGCGCAAAAGTCAGGGCAGGGAGCAGCTAGCAAGGGCAGCTGCACTGGCTGGCCCAGACCTGGCCCCAGCTTGCAGAGCAGGCGGGCTGTGCTTACCATACCACCACCCTGGTCAAAGCCAGGCGCCATTCCGGGGCCGCCCATGCCCGGCGGCGGAAAGGCGCCCAGGCCCGGCACGCCTGGCGGGCGCATGCCCATGCCCATCATTGGAGGGGCGCCCAAGCCGGGCTGCATGCCGGGCTGCTGCATGCCTGGCTGCATCATACCAGGCTGCATGCCCGGCTGCATCATACCGGGCTGCATGCCGGGCTGCATGCCCGGCTGCTGCATGCCCGGCTGCATCATCCCAGGCTGCATGCCTGGCTGCATGCCCGGCTGCATGCCGGGCTGCATACCAGGCTGTGGGGGCCCCATGCCAGGCGGTCCCTGCGGCCGCATGCCCATCATGCCTGGCTGCATCATGCCTGACGGGCGTGGCGGGGCCAGCCCTCCGGGGCCGGACGCTGCCTGCTGCTGCTGGAACCCGGGCTGCTGCTGGGGCATGCCGGGCATGCCAGGCGGGCGCATGCCGGGAGCCCCGGGGGGACCAGGCATTTGCCCAGGCATGCCGGGCATCTGCTGCTGCTGCTGCTGCTGCTGCTGCTGAGGTGGCTGCTGAGGTGGCTGTCCCATGCCCCCCATTGGCCGCACCATGCCCGGTGGCGCCATGCCGCCGGGGCGGGGACCGCCTGGCACCGGCATGCCTGGCCGCGGCATGCCGCCTGGGACGGGACCACCCATGGGCCTGGGCATGCCTGGCTGCTGCTGCTGCTGCTGCTGCTGCTGCTGCATGTGTTGCATGCCAGGGCCAGGGGGCCCGTAGCCTGCCGGCTGTCGAGGGCCCGGTCCAGCAGGCATGGCCACGCCAGGTGGCCGCATGCCGGGCATGCCTGCTGGCCGTGGGCCCCCAGGGAAACCTGCAGGGTGGCACCGGCAGCAGCAAAGCAGGTTGGCACAATACTTGCCATGTGTGGTAATGTCCCAACCGCTGTTCTGCAAGCGTGCCAGTGGGTCATACAGCAGCGGGCACACCCCAGCGGGCGGCGGCACGAGCTTCAGTTTCCGGCACAGGTGCCCCATCCCACTGCTGCTCCTGTTGATGAAGCACCTGGCATGCCGGGCGGCTTGGCTGCACCGGGCGGGCCGCCAGAGAAGCCGTTGGCCGCAGGGGGCGCTCCATAGCCTGCAGTGGCGGCAGCGGGCGGCGGCGGTGGGTCACACTCGTCCCCAGGCCCGCTCATTCGCCATCACTCTGCCGTGCCTCCATCCCTGCGCGATTGCCGACATCCAAAGCGCCAGCAGCGCCTCACCTGCAGGTCTGGGCGCGCCTCCAGGCGGTGCGCCTCCAGGCGGTGCGCCAGGCCCAAAGCCCGGCTGTTGCGGTGCAAATCCGCCGGGTGCCATAGGCCTGGGACCTGCAGAAGCGGAAACAGCGTCTGTTCGGCGCCTGCTGCAGACGAGGCGAAAAGACGCTGTGATCGGGGAGGCGCGCCAGGCGGCACTGGCCTAATATCCTCCTTTGGGGCCTCACCTTGCGGTTGCTGCTGCGGGTAGCCGTGGGGCTGCTGCCCAGGCGGGTAGCCACTGTAAGGCTGCCCGCTCATCGGTCCCGCTGATCAATCCCGGCGCCAAGCCCGGCTTTGGTTACGGTCCAATGTTTCCCCTCGGCACGTGTGTCGGCCAAATTGTCGTGGTGGCACCTCACGCAGCACGTCCCTGCTTTGCGGTGGGCTCTCCAAACCGGGAATCTCGATCCTTGTCCCACTCCTGTGCCTGCTACGGCCGATGACAACGCCCCTGCAGCGCGCCTCCGTCCTTGCCCTCGTCTCCTTCCTGCTGGCTTGCGGCTGGGCGGCCCTCAACAACAGGATGGGTGCACGGCAGAGCAGCAGCCCGGGTGCCACGGACGGTGGAGCGGCAGCGGCAGGAGGAGCAGTGCAGCCGAGTGGCAGCGGCGCCGGCGGCGCTCCGCCCGAGAAGGTTGGAGCGGGCCTCCTGCTGACGTAAGTGTGTGGTCAAGCTTGATGCTGCGTAACTGGCTGCGAGGAGAACCACTGTGCCGTGGGGAGCGACGTACCACGCCGCCTCCCATCAAGGCGACATCACTGGTGACGCAATGGCGATCAAGCCTACAGCTGGCGCACCCCACTGCCACCCTACTCAACCCGTGCACACTCGCCCCTTGCTGCTCCCATTCTGGCAGCTGCGGCGGCGAGGTGCTGCTGTTGCAGCGCAACAGCAAGCACAACCACGGCACCTGGGGGCTGCCTGGCGGCAATGCCGATGCAGAGGACAAGGCAGACCTGCTGGCTACCGCCACGAGAGAGGCGGGCGAGGAGATGGGCACACCGCTCCCACACTTCGAGGTGGTGTCACAGGTTCTGACCAAGCGGGGCAAGAGGTGAGCGGGGCGGGTGGTGCAGGAGCGGGCTGATGCAAGCACAGCATGCCTGGCGGCGGGCATGCTGGGCATGCTGCCACGAGGCATGCCGTTCATGCTGGGTTGGGCACGCTGGGTTGGGCATGCTGGGTAGGGCAGGACAGCTGTTCCACGAGCTGGCTTGCTGGGGGAACACACACCCTGCGGCGTGCTGGCGCCAGCACCCAGCAGGCCCTCTCCTCTGGGGGGCAGAATAGGGTTGGGGGTAGCGCTGCCTGAATTCGGAACCCTGAAGCCAAGCACCCATTGCCAGCATTAGGGGCCCTCCCTCTTTCCACACACACCTGCACAGGAGATGACAAAAAAAAACACTGCTGCACACCCTGCTGCGTCCCACCCTCCAATCCCTTTGCAGGGGCCAGAAGCACTACACCGTCTTTGTGGCCCGGCTTGCGCCAGAGGCAAAAGCCACGTGGCAGCCGCAGCTGAATGAAGAGCACAGCGCCTGGCGCTGGTTCCCTCTGGTCCAGCTGACAGCTGGCAACTCGCCGCTGCACCCCGTGGTTCAGCTGGCATTCGCGCAGCCGCTGCGGCAGCAGGTGCTGGCCGCAATTGGCAGCGGGGCTGGGGCGCAGGGATGAAAAGAGCAGTTCCCTATGACAGCACTACTGCATAGCTCTGTGGGCTTTGCCCTGGCTGGATCCGTTGCACCCTGAAACCCTGCTGTGAACAGCCGCCCCGCCCTGTTTCACCCCCATTGGCGCCAGCTGCGCTCTGTTGTGCCCATGCATGTTGCCGCCTGTGAAGGAACTTGTTCATTGTGTATCCTTCCGTGTTTTCCTCTTATCTGCCATGAATGTACCCGGCGCTGCCTCTGGTGTACATGGGAGCTTGAACAGCCTGCTCCTCTTATTGCATGTTTGCCTCCCGTGGTGCCATTCTTGATTCACCGAATGTTGGAGGCCGCATGTGTTGTAACATTTTGCTTTATTTACAAGTTGGTTTGCCCAGAGGATCCGCTTGGGTCATACAAATGAATGGCCGTGAAATGCCACAGGTGGTTACACTATCATGGACAATAAACAGCACACACGCATGCAAGTCTGAAAGGCACGCAAAAAAATCGAGGGATGCAGGCTGGTACAAAGTTATGTTTACCCTAGTGCATGGTTTGATGCATCTGTCGATGCAGCAAACTCAGGACGAACCCCCAAAAATGATACAACTGGGAGGGGGGGTGACTGCTGGCCTCCCTGCCCCCCTGGCCGCTGCTGAGCGTTCCAGCCCGTGCTTGCGGCCCCCAATCCGCAGTTGCAGCGCCACCCAACCCCTCGCTGCCACCCTGCCATCTATCTACTTGACCCGGGCGGCGTGGCCACAAGGGATGAACGCCAGCAGCCGCCACGCCTTCCTAGGCTCACAGGCAGGGGTGTTGCCCTTGCCAGCCTCGGTTGCGGCGCCGCCGACGGCACCCGCTGCCTTGGTCGCAACCGCCTGCTCTGCTGGCTGCTGCTGCGGCTGCTGCTTCTGATGGTATGCGTTGTAGGAGGCGGCTGGTCGGTTTGCTGTGGATTCGTCTGAAGAGTTGTCGGCTGGGCTGAGAGGGGAGGCAAAGTGCATGGGAGCCTCGGCCACTTGGGTCACGGTGCGGGTACGGCCTGCATGGCACAGGCAGTGAGGGGATGGGCAGCTGATGAGCAAGGGATTGCGCTAACGATCAGAACTTGAGTGACAGCATATGCACTGGCAGCCTTCCCGCCAGAGCAGCCGGCAACTACAGAGCAACCGAGCAGGGCAGTAGCAGCAACTACAGAGCAACAGAGCAGGGCATCAGCAGCAACTACAGAGCAACTGAGCAGGGCAGTAGCAGCCCGCATGAAGCACCAAACAAGGCCACGATCTTCCCCTTGCTGAGAGCGAGGGGCAGGGCAGCAGCGGGCGGGGCTCACCGACAAAGGCGGGTGTGTGCTGTTGGGCAGGTTGTTGCTGCTGCTCCTGCTGCTGCTGCTGCTGCTGCTGCTGGTTGTGCGCCGTCCACGACTTAGGCGTGGGCCCAGCGCTGCCTGTGGGGGTCATCAGCCGCCCACACCTTGCCAAAATGTGTCGCACCATCGCCTCCTCCTGCGCCTCAATGCTGGCTGCCACTGCCGCCCGCAGGGCGGCCACCGTGGCCTGGTTCCAGCCACCCTGACGGCGCTGGGCCGCCGCCTTGGGGGGCAGAGAGGGGAATGCAGAGCTGGGGGCGCCCCTGCTGGCACAGTTGGTTGGCTCGGGGCTGGGCGGCGCCAGGGCGGGGCTGCCAGGCACGCTGGCCCGCCGTGCCTCCTCAGCTTCCACCAGTGCCCGGTACGTGGGGTGCATACCCGCCGTGTCTGTCAGCGTGGCAGGGGCGGCAGGGGCGGGAGCCGGTGGGGCGGCGCCGCCGGCACGCACGTGCACGTGCACTTGGGCGGTGGCGCCGGAAGTGGCGGGCGGTTTGGGGGGGCTGTCAAAGCGGCTGAGCTGCGACATGGCGTTCAGGGCAGCTTCCTGGGGGCTGCCACGTGAGCTGGCGCTGCCAATGGGGCTGCCGCTGGCGTAGAAGGAAGAGGAGAGGGCCGAGTGCAGCGCCTCTGGTGCTGGCGGCAGTACCTCGGCGTTGCCCGGAAACTGAGGGGGCACGTTGGTGCTGTACCGCGGCGGTGGCAGCAGTGCCAGCAGTTCCTCGTCCTGGTTCCCGGAACTCGGGCTCAGCGGATTGCTCTGCACACGCAGCAGAGGGAGGAGGGGGCAGTCGGAGCACTGTGAGGCATGACACGATTCATGCGCTGCTGGGCATGCTGTGGCTGGCTCTTGCATCCCCCTGCCCCCCGCATCTCGGTCAAGACTTGCGTCCTCACCTCCTGCTCCCTTCTCCTGCCCTCCCATCCCTGCCCCTCCCCGTCCCATTCTCGCCTCTGAGCTACACAGGCCTCCAGCCCCTCTCCTCCCTCACCCCTCTCCTCCATGGCCCCTCCCTTACCCCTCTCCCCTCCTCCTTCCTTTCCCCCTCCCCTTCCGTTGCTCCTCCCCTCCCTTCCACTCCCCCGCCCCTTCCGTTGCACCTGCCCCTCCCTTTCCCTCCCCTCCCTCACCTCGAGATGTTGCAGGGCCCGCGCCAGGCGCTCGCAGGGCACGGCCCCGACCACGCAGCCCACCAGCCCCTCCTCCTTCAGGGGCGCCAGGCGGGCCGCCACATTGGGCAGCTGCAGGAGTGCCTCCATGCTGATTCGCTTGTCCGGGTCGGGACGCATCATCAGGGCAATGGTGTCGACCAGCTCTTGGCTGTAGAACGACGGAACAAAGGCGGTGGGCGTGCCGTTCACCACCTGCGGGGGAGTCGAGAGGGGGAGAGCAGGAGGCGGCGGTGTGGGCGAACGTGGGGTGGGAGGGTGGCGGCAACGGCCTTTCTGCCAGGATTGCATGTGATGCACTCACACGCCAAGCTCCCACAGTGCACCCCACCACTCCCCCCCTCATACACTCAAGCACCCCAGTGCACACAAGCACCGCCGCTGCTACCGTCACCAGGAATGTTCCTCCATCCCCCTCACCAAGTTGCGCAGTTCGCGCATGGTGCTCGCATCAAAAGCGGGCCGCAGAGAGGCCATCTCCAGCAGCACGCACCCCACGCTCCACACGTCACACCCGGTGCTGTAGGGGCGGTACTGGAAGACCTCGGGGGCGGCGTACATCGGGGTGCCGACCTGCAGCAGGCACAGCAGCAGGCACAGCGTGCACAACCTCAGCCGGTGCAGGGGGGACTGTGCCCACGCCCGCTCCCCGCTCAGCCCCCATCGCTCGCCCGCTTGCCGGTCCCTTCAACCTTCCTTCACACGCATGCATGCATGCCTACGCAGCTCCCAGCGCTAGCTAGTTTGCTCGCTCGCTCGCCAGTCCATGCAGCACTCACCCGGCCCGCCCACCGCTATCCCCCCCACCACACGCCTTCCCGCCCGCCCGCCCGCCCGCCGGCTCACCATGGTGTGCGCCATGCTGGTCGTCATGAAGGTTCCCAGGCCAAAGTCGACCAGCTTCAGGGGCGAGCTGGGGTCTGCGCTCTGGAAGATGATGTTGGAGGGCTTGAGGTCGCGGTGCAGGATGCGGCGGGCGTGCAGGTACTGCACCGCGCTGGCGATTTGAAGGAAGAGGCGCCAGATGGAGGCCTCGGGCAGGAAGGAGCGGCGCTTGTGGCGCATCCTGCAAGGGTTGCGGGGGGGCGGGGGAGAGGGGGGTGAGCGTGCAAGGGGCGTGAAGTCGCGGGGCAGCGGCCAGATGCCTGGCGCCACCACTCCCCACCCTCCCGCCCTCTTTAGACCGGTCCCTGCCTACTCTTACCCGCTCCAGGGTGCCTCCCAGAAGCAACCGTATGCCTCACGCCACCACTTCACACCCTCCGCTGCCTCCCGCCCACACACACCGTGCCCCGCCCCGCTTACTGTAGAAACTGCCCCAGGGTGCCGCCGTCCAGGAGGTCCATCACGACGCACACGCCGTCCTCGGGCGACACAAAGGACTCGCGATAGCGCACGATGTGAGGATGGTCGAGCGAGGAGAGAAGGAGGACCTCTTTTGCCAGGTCGGAGCGAGCGCGGGCTCCAGACTCATCCAGGTTGCGGAACACCTGCAGGGGGAGGGTGACGGGAGGGGCGGTGGGAGGCGGGTGTGAGGGTGTGGATGAGTAGGGTGGCATCCTGTTGTGTCTCCCGTGTCTTTGCGAAGACATAGACCTGGCAACAAACAGGTTGAGGCAGCCTGGGGCAGTTGGGCATGCCGGAAGTGCTGTGCTGAGTGACCGTCACGTGACGTGCTGCCCAGGCGGCGGCGGCGGCGGCCAGCTACAACCGCCCTTTTCCCGCGGGCGCAGGGCGCCCGCCATTCCACTTGCCTTGACAGCGTACTCCTTGTCGTCAATTCGCCGTCTGCCGACGAAGCTGCACGCGGAAAACATTCGGGGAGATTGAGTGCCATGTGGGGCTTCCAAACACGGTGTGGTTCCTACGCTTGCCATGAAACGCATGTAACCAAGCATGCGTGATGCAAATAGCTTACACAGAGCAAGTCGTGCCGCGGCCGAGCTCTTCAAGATCTTTGAAGCGCTGCGCTAGCATTGCTGCTGCCTTGTGAGAATGTAAAGCGCAATGGCCTGGCCAAAGTGTTGTTGTATGTAGCGCGTGAATGGTGGTGCACCCCGCCCCGAAGCCCTCCTCAAGCTCCAACGCGGTCTGCCAGGCTGGCGCACCACAGCAGGCGCAGCGGCGGGCTGCTGTGCGTGCTGTCAAATTTAGGATAAGTTCATTTCATGCGCCCGTTTGCGGCCGCGTCAGACCCGGCGGTTTGTGCTGAAAGCTGCGCAGCCACGGTTTGCACCGAAAGGCAACACTGGAGGAGAGGGGAGGGCCGCAGCCCATGCCCATGCCGCAGGCGGTGCGCCGCATTGGGGCAGCCCAGGGGCCCTCCACCATCACCCCAGGACACTGCCGTGTCCAATTTTTGACGCGTACATACGGAATCGGGAGAGGCATGTGATAAAGGCGCAGCGCCAGAGTAGTGGGCATCGTCACACACGCGCATCACTCCTCCTTCTTTGCTGCCGCCGCCGCCGCCGCCGCCACCGCGGGCTGCAGCACGGTGGAGCGCCGGGCGTGCCGCGCGCCCCGCTTCCGCTCATAGTGCCGCAGATAGGCCGTCGCCACAAGCTTGAGCAGGTACCCCAGCCACAGTTTGACCGCCAGCAGCAGCAGCCAGACAGCCAGAAGAGAGGCAGCATTGCCGGCCGCTGCCAGCATCCCGCCGGGGCCGCCGCCGCCGCCGCTGTGGCGCAGCGTGGCCGCTGTGGCGGCGATCCGGAAGGCCAGGGCTGCGGGTCCAAAGGGCTCAAACCCCACTGGTTTGTGGATGTTGTGGCTCTGGGAGGTGGACACGCTGTCACACAGGTCCCGCATGTACTCGCGGTACACCCCGGGCCTAAAGGCAGAACAGGGGTGGGGGGGAGGGCACGGTTGGCACTACGGCAGCGGTACCGAGTGGGCACCAGGTCCGCATGTACTCGCGGTACACCCCCGGCCTGCAGGCAGTTCAGTTGGCCGGAATGCTGGTGCTACACACCCATCACAACACCTCAGAAAAAACCAAGAAGTGGAGTGATAAGCTCACCTGATTTCGTTGAACTTGCCCAGCACGGCATGCTTGATCACATCAATCACCACCTCCCCCACATAGATGTGCAGGCACCCAGCCAGCAGCGCGGGGTTGGGCGCGCGTGCGCCGCTGCGCGTGGCACAGGGGTGGCGGGGGGAAGCGTGGGATAGGGGTGGAAACTGATGGATGACAGGAGCAGGCAGCGTGGGAGCCGCGACACCTGCTGCCTTTCATTTAAAAAGAACGGCAGCTGCCAGGGCTGCCCTGCACAGGGATGCATGGATGCCTCATCTCCTCATCTCCAAAGCGCGCACGCCTGCCTGCCGCATATTGCAGCACGCATATTGCACATACGTCCGGCTGCCCCCTTTGCCCAACTGTCGTTGCCGATCCCTCTATGTCCCGGGCAAGCACCTGCCTGGCGCATATGCAGCATGCAGCTGGCAACTGGGCTCCTCCACCCCCTTGGAACCCACCTGTTGCCCATCTCCTCTACCACCACAAATGCCAGGATGAGCAGCAGGTGGAAGCGCTCCACCACGTCTTGGCAGGCCAGAGCAAAGAGCTTGGTGGAGTCAAACCGCTTCAAGACGGTGCCTGGGGGTGGTGAGATGGGGGCAGGGGGCAGGGTCCGTCCCACGTGAGCAGCATTTGTTATTATCACATGCATGCCACCCGCCTCTTTGGCACAGGCATGTGTGCACCACCACCCGCGGCCGTCGCCACCCCAACCATCGCCCAAAGCACCCCAGCCGTGCACCGCCGCCCTAGCCCTAGCGAAGCGAGCATCTACACCATAACCTCAATCGTGTGATGAACACCCACCCTTGATTTCCGTGAAGTTGGCCGCAATGAGCAGCGCCACCAGCGTGTTCTTCTTGCTGTTCATCGCCACTCCAAACACCATTGCCTGCCCATGCACAGGGGATGGCACAAGGGATGGAAACATACAGGGAAGGTGAGCGGGTGGGTGCATGGGTTGGCTGAGGGATGAGGTGGGATAGGTAGGGACAGAGGGGTGGGCACCCTCTCCTCACCGGATCGCACCGGCATCGCAGCACCGTTGGCAAGCTGTGCAGCCGATGTGGCCAGCACTGCACAAAGCCCGCAGGCATCAACCACCCAGCCCCGCACACAGGCAGCAGGGCGCGCAGTTGCGGGCCGCACAGGTGCCCTGGCAGGAAGCACAACAGCAGAACCACGTGTGTGGCAGGAAGCGGAGCTGTGGACACACGGCAGTCGCCCACCTGGCACATCAGGGTGGCGCCGTGCAGCGCCAGCAGCAGGCTAGCCACCACGACGTCACAGGCCAGGGCAAAGGCGGCGCGCTTGCTCCACCTGGCTGCCAGCTGGGTGCAGGAGGCGGCCAGGGCCTCTTGCACATCCACTCCAAAAGAACAGCAGATCTGCAGGGGGTGGGGTGCAGGTCATGAGGTCCAGTCAGGCAGGACGGGGGTACAGGGGGTTGGGGGAGCAGCAGGAAGACATGCAACAGTCATGATGCAGCACACTCCAAAGAAGTAGCAGATCTGCAGGGTGTGAAGTGCAAAGGAGCCAGTCGAGACGGAGGTGGCGGGGACTGGAACAAGCAGCAGCAGACGTGCATGAGCCAAAGAAGCAGTGCATGACTGAAGGGGAGGGGGTGGGGCCAACTACAGAGTGATTAGCCAGGTGTGGCAGGAGGAAGTGGCTTGAGCACCAGTGCATACAATGTGGCCTGCCCTGTCCTGCCCTGCCTGCCCTGCCATGCTGTGCCAGCCATGCTGCGCCACGCTGTGCTGGCCACGCTGTGTGCTGTGCTGTACTGCTCACCTTGTCGCTCAGCTCAAGAGCGGTGTACAGCACAGACAGCTTCAGAAGCTCCTGGGTCAGATCCTGTGCATAAAGACAGGGGCAGGGGGAGGGGCAGATGCCAGGTCAGGGATGGGGCAGGGGGCAGGCCACAGGCTGAAGAGCAAATATGAGCAGCGGCAGCAGCGAGGGAATGAGCAGGGGCGGTGAGCAGCGGCAGGGAGGAGGAGGCAAGCGTAGCTCACAGCGGTTGCCAACGTGCCACAGCAAGCGCATGCAGCGCCAGGGTGGGCCGGCATTCAAGTCGCAGCATGGCTCACAAGGCTGCTGTCAGCTGGCCCGCAAGTGCGACTCGACTGAGTGCAGTTGACATCACCCCTCTCCACATCACCACGAATGACTGCCTTCGATCCCCAAGGTACTGCCCACCGTAGCGCCTCACCTTCATCCAAAAGTAGAGCGTGCCGGCGTTGAGGTTCCACAGGAACAGCACCACCCCCACCGACATGGCAGCACCCAGCAGATCAAACAGCTGGTCGCCCCGCAGGTTGACCGCCCGGCGCCGCCGTAACTGACGCCGCGGCTGCGGCTGCGGCGCCTGCTGTGGTGCCTGCTGCTGTGCCTGCTCCTGCTGGCCGCCGACGCTGCTGCCCTGGGAGGCACCGCCGCCTGCTGCTCCTAGCGCTGTTGCTGCTGCCGCTGCTGCCGTTGCCTCTGGCTCTGTGCTGTCTTCCGAGCCGGACAGCAGGCCCCGCCCCAGCGCCAGCAGCGCCAGGCCCACGCGCAGCGGCAGGAGGGTGAAGATGGACTGGGGACAAGTGGGGTGGGGTGCAGGTCAGGTCAGAGAAGGTTGAGGCGAGCCACAGGTGCTGAGCAAGCTGGATGGGGCACCGGCACCTTGTGGCATTCACACCTTGGGGGAGGAAGGCAGGGGGGCACCGGCACCTTGTGCCATCCACAACTCACAACCAAGCCTGTGTGCCTGCCTGCCCGCTCGCCCCCTGACCCCCCTTCCTCTCACAACCATCCACAAAGGCCCACCACATCTCACAATCAAGCCTGAGTGACTGCCGGCCGGCCCGCCCCTGTAGCTCCGCTTCCCCTCACACACCTACTTGCCACATGGGCAGGCCCCCGCCCACCACCTCAGCTCACCAAGAAGGAGTCGAGGCAAATGACCAGCCCAAAACATATGAAGCGCTCCAGCTGATAAGGCACCGACACCAGTGCGTTGTACACCCTGTCACGCTCCGTCTGTCCCCACACCACGTCCGCCGTGGGGTAGATGGGGGCAGGGCGCAGCTCGGCGGCGAGGTAGGCAGCAAAGGGCTGTGCGCCGCCGGTGGCGGGCGTGCCTGCCGTGCTGGCGGCCGCTGCGGCGGGCTCCGATGCGCCTGTGCAACACAGAGGAGGGGATGGGAGAGGGGAGCGAAGCAGCCAAGGGGGGTGTCAAGGTAACAGAGGAGCAGTGCATCTTTCAGGTGCGTCGTTTACCCAGGCGGAAGGGAAATAGTATGTCTGCCATCACAGCACAGCGCAGCACAGTGCAGCGCAGCACAGCACAGCATGCTCGACTGCCGGCAACCCAGGGCGGGGGCCTCACCCCGCCACGAGAGCGCCGGCGCCAGCGAGACCGCCCTTGGGCTGCGCCCCTCCACCCCAGCCGACTCTGCCACGCGCTCCAGCATAAGTGGCTGGTCACCGCCCCCGGGCCCGCCCAGGCCGCCGGCTGCTTCTGTGTACCGGTGGGGCCGTGCCACAGCGGCGCTGCTGCGCGCGGTTTGCACGCTGAGGGAGGCCAGGTCGCTTTTTGAGCTGCGCAGCCCTCCTGCCCTGGACAGCTCAGCGAGGCTCAGCACGGACTGGCTCTGGCTGTCCTGCCGGACCAGCTGGCTTGGCTGCGGCTGCAGCTGCGGCTGCGGCGGCTGCTGCGCGAGCGGTAATGGCAGCGACAGCTGCGGCAGCTGCGGAGGCTGCGGCGGCTGGGTGCTGCACCGCTGCTGCGCCTGCTCAGCGGCCGCCAAGCCTGGTGCTGACTTGACATCGGGGCTGCTGCTGGTGCTCTCGGCTGCAAATGGGGAGGAGTGCAGCTGGCACGTGGCTCGCGTGCGCGGGGAGAGCGAGCTGGGACTGCCGATGGAGTCCAGTGCAGCCAGCTGAGCCAGCAGGCCATCAGCGGGCAGGCTGGCAGACAGAGACTCCGGACCGTCGCTGTGTGTGACACTGCCGGCGCTGCTGCCGGACTCGCTCTCCTCGTCGCCCTCGGACGCTGCTGCCGTCGCCGCCCCCTGCCGCTGTTTTCGCTGCCGCTGCCGCTGCCGCCTGCCTTGCACGGTCGTCCAGCCGGGGCTGCCCTCAATAGGAGCGGCGGCAGGCCCCGCATCTTCCGGAGGCTCCGCGTCGTTTGGGCCCAGCATACGGCTGCTGCGCCGCTGGGTCTTGAAAAACGAGGTGCACGTGGGGGAGTTCAGAGAGCACAGTGCCAATTGGAAACGGCGTTTCGTCGCGTCGGAATCAATGATCAATACCATGGGAAGCCACCGCAGACTGCCATTTGCAGGCGTCATTGTGCCGAGCCAGCTGGCAATCGTGAAATTCCCCCCTTTGCGGCTCCTCCTCGTCTGCACAATCGTCGACTTCCCTGAAGGCGTCAGATCCCGCCGAGCCAGTCCTTCGCTGCGCCACTATGCAGCAAGTTTCTCTCCAGCGCGGCAGCGCGCCATTCGTGGCGGCTTGCGGTCGCTGCAGCCGTTCCATGGTTGTGGTCAAGTGCGCCAGCAGCCGTCTGGGGCGCGTGGCGGCCAAGGCGCCGCACTGCCGCCGCCTCCGCCTGGCGGCCCCACAGGTGTGCGGACACGCCTCTAGCGCCGCTGTACTGCATGCAACCTGCTGGTTCTAGCCTGCCAACACACCTGCAGTACGGATCGAATGCACACATTTGCGCCCAGCCCCTCCAGCCGCTGCCCCGCGCCCGCCTTGACGCCTAACCACGGCCGGTTTACCCGCCTGTGGTGCACGGGCCCTTGTTTGCTGCAGGCATCCGCCTCCCCTGCAGCACCCGCTCCCCAGCATGACCCTCAGGAGCTGGTTGAGCTGAAGATGGCGCTGCTGGACTCGTTTTGGGGCACCGAGCGCGGGCTGACGGCCAGCAGCGACAGCCGGGCCGAAATCAACGAGCTCATCACGCAGGTAAGCCACTCGCTGATGCGGCTTAAACAGTGTGGTGAGTAGTACGAGTGGATTCTACGAGTGGATTAGTGGGCCTGGTAAGGCTGAATTGGCATGATAGATCGTGGATGCTGCTGACAGCCAGCAGCGGCCGCCAGGCCGAGATACCCAGGCACCTGCATCAATCGGTGTTAGAAGTGTACGTCAGTGCATCAGAGGACCGTTGACGCTCCGCTGCGTCAGCTAGGTTGAGATGCACCGGAATCTGAAGCACTTGAAGCAGAAGCGGTCGGTGAAATGCCCTGTGCAGCCGCAGGCGCGCGCCCGGTGCCCTGAGCCCGTCACCGTGCTGTGCCTGCTGTGACCCCCTGCCGTGCCCGCTGTGCAGCTGGAGGCGTGCAACCCAACGCCCGAGCCCAACGACGCCCGCGCCGCCCTGGGGGGCACCTGGCGCCTGGCCTACACCTCCAACTCGGAGCTCATTGCCCTGCTGGCGCTGGCGCGGCTGCCGCTGGTGACGGTGGGGGAGATCACGCAGACGATTGACCCGCTGGGCATGACGGTGGAGAACACGGTGGAGCTGGAGGCGCCGCTGAGGTGTGGGCCGGCAGCTGTGTGAACCCACGCATGTCTCTCTTTGGAGCTGTCTTGCGGGCTGCATTTGCGTGGCAAAGGATGTGCTGGGCGGGGAGAACAGGGTGGCGCTGAGGCGCCGCTGAGGTGGGCAGGCCAGTGTAGGCTATATATGCAGGATATGCAGGGCCTGGGCCCGGGTATCCCGCATATATAGCAGTGTAGGCTTCCCCCCCACCGGACGCTTCTTGTTTCTGTGCGCGTTGTCTGGCTGCATTTGAGTTGGGTCATGTGCGGAACTGGGCGTGAGGGTGGAAACCACGGTGGAGCTGGAGGCGCCGCCGAGGTGGGCTTGTGGCAGGTTTCTTGTTTTCCCTCTTCTTCTTATGCGTCTTGTCCTGTTTGCCTTTTGTTTTGACTGCACGTGAGTGTGCGGGGCTGGGCAGGACGGTGGGCTTGAGGTGAGCATGACATGGCGCTGCGTCACCCATTCGTCGTAAAGTGCAGCACAGACCCGTTGTTCGTGGCCACCCGCGTTGACCATGTTTGTCTCTGCCCTGCAGGTTCCCTTTCCCAACATGCTTACCCCCTTGCCCCCCTGCAGCAAGGTTGCCTTATTTGACTTTGTTCTGGGGGTTGTGCTTTCCTCTCGTCTAACTGTCTTGCCGTTTGTCCCTGCCCCCCGCCGTGCAGCAAGGCTGCGCCACCACCTCCTCTGACCCTCTTGCCCCTGCCCCCCCTTGAGGCTTCTTTGCCAACATCATAGCCCCTTCTGTTCAACACTTCTTGCCCTCTCCCGTACAGCAGCAAGACCATGGTCAGCGCCACCGCCTCCTTTGCCTTTCTTGCTCTTTCCTCTCGTCCAACTTTGTTGCCAAGCGGCCCTGCCCCCCCGGTGCAGCACGACTGCTCTGAGCACCACCAACTCGTTTGGCTTGTTCTTCCTCTCATCTAACTGTCTTGCCAATTGGCCCTGCCCCCCACCCCCGTGCAGCAAGACCTCTGTCAGCGCCACCGCCTCCTTTGAGGTGCGCTCCCCCAAGCTGCTGCAAGTGACGTTTGAGGAGGGGCGGGTGGCCACCCCTCAGCTGCTGGCTGACCTGGCGCTGCCCACAAGCCTGGAGCTGCTGGGGCAGCAAATCGACCTGGCGCCACTGCAGGTGGGGGGGCAGGGGAGAGGCAGAGGGTTGGGGAGGGGGCGGAAGTGCAAAGGGAGGGAGGGGTCCCATGGAGGGCCGGCAGTGCAACACTCTAGGTGGGGGCAGGGAGTGGGAGAGGGTTGGGAGTGGGGGCAGAGGGGAAGAAGGAGGGAGGGAGGGGTCCCCGTGGAAGGCCGGCAGTAAGACTGCTCGCAGGTGCGGGCAGGAGGGGAAGAGGGCACAGCAAGGGGCAGAGGGAGGGAGGGCGGAGTCTCATGGAGAGCCGGCAGGAAGACTGCCGCCCGGCGGGTGGGCGGGGGAGGGGGAGAGGCAGAGGGCACTCAGCAAGGGGCAGACTGAGGGCGGGAGGGGCCTCCGTGGAGGGCCGGCAGTACAACCATGCGCCCCTGCAGGTGAGGGGCAGGCAGAGGCAGAGGGGCACACAGTAAGGGAAGGGCCCGCCACACCCCCGCCCTCGTCTTTTTTAAAGCATGCCACCCTCTGCTCCCCACTCGCCTCCCGTTGCACCCCACCCGCAGGCTGTTCTTCAGCCTGTGGAGGGGCCGCTGCGCAGCGCGCTGGGCGCGCTGAGCGGCCTGCTGTCCAGCGTGCCCGATCTCCGCATCCCAATCGCCTCCGGCCCCACAGCTTCCTCCTGGCTTCTCAACACCTACCTCGACGACGGCCTGCGCATTACACGGGGCGATGGCGGCTCCGTGTTTGTGCTTGTTCGGGAGGGGCACGAGGGCGGCAGCAGCATGTACACTGCCACTACAGGAGCAGCCATGGGCACCGGTGACTGGGAGGCCCTGGAGGAGCGGGACCCGGCCGCAAGCTCATCGGGCATGCCAGGTGGCGCCACGTCACCCCTGGCGGCTGCCTCGCTGGAGGGCGCCACGACAGTGGAGCCGATTGTGGTGGTCGTCGAGCCCTCGGCAGTGTTTGAGGAGGGCCAGGGCCCGGCAAGCAGCAACGGCAGCACCAGCAACAACGGCAGCACCCCCCTGTAAGGCGGCCTCTCAAGGCGCCGTCCCGCTGCTGAGGCGGCTTCTCTCCCTTTTGGAGCGGGCCTGCAGGCGGCTCGCCTCCCAGCCGTCAGTCTCAGCGGTCGTCTCAGCGGTCGGTAAAGGCGACCCCAAGTCAGCGGCACCGACCATGGCGTGCCAAAATCAGAGCGCTGTGCTGGCGCGCTCACATGCCGCCCGCTGGCCACTGTGCACTGCTGGTGCTTTGCTACCCGGTTCCGAGCCCCCTGGTCTTCCCACCTGGGTTCCAGGTTTTGAAGTCTCGATGGCCCCAGACCTGCACCCGCCATACTTCCATTTGATACTGCTCAATTGCACTGTGTGTACCCGGCTTCTTGTGCAAGCAGCCCTTCTGCTCCCCTCCCTCAATTCCGTGGCATGTCTTTTGTGTATGTGTGTCCACGCCCCGCCCGTGCCGCAAATGAACCTTTCATTTGCGCTGTGTGAAGCAGGCCTTCAGGCCCCTGTCTGCTCTCTTCGGGCAGTCCTTTTGTGCAACCAACGGTATCTCAGTTACACTCAACACACAGATGTGCACAGTGCCAGGCAGGCAGGCAGGCAGGCAGGTGGTGTGTGAGGGAGGCAACGAGGTCCTGTGTGAGCAGTGAAACTCAGCAGGCACCCTGCACCATGTCCGCCTGTGCCAGTCACCCGCCAAACCCTGGTCCCATCGGAAGGTCAGCAGGCACCCTCTCCCATGCCTGCCTTGCCGACCTCTGCCGCTGCCGCTGGGGACGCAGGAGCCGCAAGCTCTGTCACACGTGCTGCCGCCGCCGCTGCCGCTGCCGCAGCCGCAGGGGCTGCTAACTCTGCCACGCCTGCTGCCGCTGCCGCCGCCCATGAACACCGCTCATGCCAGCCTGGCCTCCCGCACCGTCGGCTTCAGCTGCCACTCGTTGCGTGCATAGATCCCCAGGTGTGTGTATATGTCGGGCTTATAGAGCAGGCGCCGGTCCTGCAAGAGGCCCCGAGGCAGGGCGGCCTGCAGCCCCCGGCACACCCGCTGCACATCCTCGCCGTCCTGCAGGGGAGGCTCACACATCCGAAATGTAAGCGATTGAGCGACGGTAGCGGCAGGCAAGTGGGACGGTCAGTATCAAAGGGAGGGGACTTGGGTGAGCACGGAGCAGCCAGCCATGCTGCCTGGGTTGGACAAAAGTGACACCCGGTGTGCTGTGCTGGCGTAGCTTGCACAGCATGCCGGGCAGTGGGTGGCGGCACAATCTGCAGGCCAAGCAGACATTCCACCAACCAGGCCTGACGCTCCCTTGCCCCTCCAGCGATTAGGCCCCAACAAGGCTTGCCTGGTAATTGGCAGTGTAGACGCAGAGCACCCAGGAGCCATCGGGGCTTGAGCTGCTGACTTTGGCGGACTGGCACAGAGGCCCCTGCTGCTGCTGCTGTGCCTGCTGTGCCTGCCCTGCCTGTGAACCTGCTCCCTGCTGCCCTGCCTGACCTGCTGCTGCTTGGTGCTGCCCTGCGGGCTGCACCGCAACCGCCGTCGCTGCTGCTGGCGCCGCCGCCGCCGCCGCTGGCATCGGCTCGCCACACACGGCGTGCGCCACCGCTGCCCATGCGGCGTCTGCCTCCGCCTCGCTCCGTGCAAACAGCATCCACTTGCCTTTCAGGATGCCGTGCTTGGATGCCAGCGCATCAACATCGGCTGCTGTGGGCCGCCGACCGCTGGCAGCAGCCGCTGCTGCCAGCTTCTCCCATTCCTCCACTGCAGCATCCACTCGCTCCTCCACGCCGCCGCTGTCCCCGCTGCCGCCTGCTGCTGCTGCTGCTGCTGCAGCCAACGGGCTGGGATAGCCGTCGCTGCCGCTTGCTGGCGGCTGCTGCGGCGACTGCTGCGGCGACTGCTGCTCTTGCTGCTGCTGCTGCTGCTGCTGCTGCTGCTGCTCTTGCTGCTGCTGCGTGCCCACCTCCGGGTGGGAGACAACAATCCAGGCAACGTCACGGCAGCTCGCGGCAGAGGGCGGGAAGGTTTCCAGAAACTGGTCCAGACCGCTTCCTGCGCTGCCAGAGCTGGCTGGGACGCCACTTGCTGCAGCAGCAGCACCACCACCACCGCCACCGCCACCGCCTGTGGGCCGACTGTCCCCGCTGCCGCCGCTGCTGCTGCCGTCCCCACCACCGCCGCCGCTGCCGCCGCTGCTGCCGCCTGGTTGGAAGACCACTGCCCGCTCGGGGCCATCCAGAACTTTCTGGAACTTGTGGCTGGGGTGCAGGCAGGGCACGGCAGTCTGGAGCGCCGTCCATTTGGCGCCCAGGTCTCGCGAGTGCAGCTTGGCGACCCACTTGCGGGGGCGGGTGCCCTGCAGTGGCCATTGCAGAAGACAGTGTGCGTTGCTACGCCTCCGCTAGAGTGCGGATGGTGAGAAGGGGGTCGAGTGCTTGTGAAACAGTGGCAGGGTGTCGGCGGCAACGGCAGCGCAAGGGTGGAAAGGGGGTCCAGTGCTTGTGAAACAGTGGCAGGGTGTCGGCGGCAACGGCAGCACAAGACTTGGTGCGTCTTCTGCCTGGACACGTGCGTGCCTGGCTGCTCAAGAGGCCACACAGCAGGTTTGTGTGTGTGCGCGATAGGTAGCCCGTACAATGAGTGATAGGAAGCGTGTGGCAAGTTATGCAGCAAGTCCCAAGCACCGCCCAGCAGCGGCCCACCTGGCGGGTCGGCGCAGCCAGCGGCGGCGCTTCCTGGGACATCTTCACCCGAGCAGCGACCAGCGCGCGCATGCAGGCGCTGCACAAGTCAATGTCTTCACAGGTGCAGCACTTGAACCTGCAAGAAGTAAAGAGGGGAGGAGGGAAGAGAGGCGAGGCGCCGGTGACGCGTATTCACTTGGGTTGTGAGTTGTGCTGCTGTGCAACGGCATGCTTGGCGTGGGCAGGCTGGGCCACAGGTGCCTCGGCGTCCAATGTTGTTGGGACAGGTAGGTCCGGGCTGATAGCATGGGTGAGGAGGCTTGCAAGGGCGGGGCGCTTGGCGGCAGTGGCGGCAGCGGCAGCGGCACTGAGACGGCGGCCGGTGTCGGAGTCCTCTGGTGCATGCGTGAGCTCACCTATGCCCCACGATGGGCTCTGTCTCGCAGCCGTCGCAGGTAATATCCACATGCTGAATTTTCCAGAGGGGGCTATCAAGGCGGAGCGCCTGGCGGACCCCCAGGTACTTTTGTGTGTCCGCCATCTCAGGCTTGCACTGGACCGAAACTGAGCTTCCTAATCACACATATGCATGCATGTTGGGCGCAGCAGCACCCCAGCAGGCCGCCGCCTCGGCCCCAAACACTGGTTGCCCCCACCATCGGCCTATACACAATTCAATCCTGTGCTGAGAACACGAAGTAGACCGGACCACGACGCAGTGCAGAACTTGCTTCTGAGCCGCACACTCGCCAAAGCGCCCGGCTTGCATAACCTACATACCAGAGGCGTCTGCAAAAGGTGAGTGGTGCAGGCAAGAGACCCCAGCCCGCGGCGCAGCCCTGGCCTGGGCACATGCTCGCAGGCATGCTGCCGCCGCACGCATGCGGGCCCTGCAACGCATTGGATCGATCCGGGTGGCCGTGCAGGGACGCCGATGACCCTGCGCCGCTAGTCGTCAGCTGCCGCCGCCCCCGCTCTCACTCCTCCTGCCGCCGCCCCCTCGCTTCTCGCAACCGCTGTTGCAGCCGCACAGTCACCTCCTCTGGCCGCACCAGTACCAGCGCAGCGGCAGGCCCGCAGCGGCAGCAGCAGACATGGGCAAAAAGAAGCGGGAGTATGTGGAGTATCACAAGCAGTCGCTGGAGGAGGTGCTAGTGAACCCAGAGACGTATGGCGTGCGGGTGAGCCCGACTCTGTCTGTTGTCTGGTCTTTGCAGCACTCCACCGTGAGGCATGCACATTGGGAGCGGCTGTGGGGAGATGTCGTTTGTGTCTCCAACAAGTGTCATTCTAGGGCGAGTTTTTTGTGCGGACTTTCCTCTTGCTGACTGCTGCGGTTCGGGCTGGAAGCTGTGGTGTCTGGAAGCGTGGAAAAAGAACCCCAGGCGGACGCAACTGAAGTACCGGTTTGCCCCCCGGCGGGCAGCCACCGTTGCGTTGCCGCCTCGTACCACACACCCTCCCTGCCACTCCCGCCCACCCATCTTGCCCAACCCGTCGCCCGCCCAGACCACGCACCCTCCCTGCCACCCCCGCTCACTCATCTCATGCCCACCCTGTCCTCCCCCGCCCGCCCGCCCTCCTGCAGACACATCCCCGGCAAGGCAAGAAACCACGTGGGGAGGGATATGATGAGGAGGCGGCGGARGAGCCGGTGTCTGCTGCCATGACGGCCCGCATCCTCAAGGAAGCACGCAGCCAGCGGGAGGAGGTGGATGCAGAGGACGTGCCCGCAGGTGACTCAACTCTGTTTCACTTTCTTTATTTTGGTTGTTCACTCTCAGATTTGTCGTTATCGCTCGCTGCGTGGCAAAGCGCAAGACGGCGTGGTGTGTGGGTAGCTGGGGCTGCACAGTTCTCGCTGATTCGCTGGGGTTTGGTTTGGCATTGTTGTGGTGTCCTGGCTCCAAGCGCACAGGCAGTGCGGACGGCGGCGCTGACAGGTGGCATCTGGGGCGCCTGGGTCTACAGCAGCCCTTGCTCGCAGCCTTTCGGCGTGCTTGCGAAACGCCTGCCGCGCATCAACCCGCATCACAGCGTGCCCAGCACATGCTGCCCTGCCCTGCTCTGCTGAGCCTCAGTGCCTCACTGTTTCTCTCCCCCGTCTCGTCCCTCCTCTCCCCTGCAGGCGCGGCGGCGCTGCAGCTAGCGGGAAGTCGAGGGGTGGTGGCAGCGGCTGCAAAGGGATTGCAGGACAGCGACAGCGACGACGACTTCTCAGGTGGGTTTGAATCAAGCCTGAAGCCAATGGATCCAACCATTTGGTTCATCAACATGCTAAGAACGTGGTGTGTGTGAATGGTTGCTTGGCAGCGACACCAAGGACAGCGTCCCAAGGCGGGGCGAATGCAACCGGCCGCTGTGCTGTTGCTCCAMTGGTGCCCACGCTCGGTGCTTCTCAAC
>JTEE01000219.1:487101-501430 GCA_002896455.3 Chlorella sp. ArM0029B | reverse complement strand
CGCACAGCACGGCGTTGGAAAGCCTGGGGCAGGGGGCCAGGGGGGAGGGGCGGTGGGTGAGCAGCAGCACGCCCTATTCGTTGGCGGACGTTTCATGTCGAATGCAAAAAGTGTATGGCTTGGCTGCTGCTGCTATTCATCACTTTGAACCCTCGGGCTACGCAGCACTGCCGCACTGCTTCGCTGCTGCGCCACACCCCGCTCGTCAGGCTCTGCCCAGCTTTGCCTGCCGCATGCCTTGCCAAGCAGCCAGGGAAGCTCGAAACATGGAACTCACAGGGTCCTGCGCTTTTCCGGCTCCAAGCTAATCGTGTCCAAGTAGCGCTCAATGCACGAGGCGTTGGGTGGGGCTCCCGCGAGTGCCGCAGCAAGCGCAGCGGGGCACCCGGTGGGGCACTCAGCAAGGCTGACGGGTGTGGCTGCGGCCTGGCAGGCTGCAACTCCCTGCGACAGAGGAACAAGGGTTCAAGATTGCGTTGCGTGTATTGAGTAAATGCAGGATGAAATTTCGCAGAGCAGAGCAGCTGGAGCCCCTCGGTCGCCCGGCAGACAGCTGGCGGCGGCAGGGCGAGTGGCGGCAGCAGGAGTGGGTGCCGGCGGCCCGCCATGGACGCGGCGGATACCGGGTACCCACAATGATTGAGCACGCACCTTGAGCTTGGCAACACACTGCTGGCAAGGCAAGTCACACTGCGGGATGGGGTTCTGAGCGAGCGCGCCGCCAAGGCAGCACAGCGCCAGCAGCACGAATCGGTGCTGCATCACGACGAATTGGACTGTTTTGGCAAGGAAGAGGACTGCAGAATGACAATGGCACCGCGAAAAATGCTGTTTTGACAGCCGCCTCTACGACAGCACGCGACAGCATGGGGCCGCGTCGGCTCCAATGAGCTACATTTCCATTTTTTTAGCACCCAGTACCAGCTGCGAGCGCGTGCATGCAGCGCGCCGCCTGGCGTCGCCCGTGCTCAGAAGTGGCAGCTGGCCTCAGGGCGCCGGTACCCAGTGCACCAATCTCACAGAACCACCAACGGCATCAGGCGCGTGGTATGGCGACCTGACATCAGTTTATTGGCATGATGCCATGCCTTCTGCGCTGATATGGGCTGGGCACAACCGCTACGAACACCGAGTCAAGGGGGGGTGCTGCCAGCTGGCGGCGGTTTGTGCTCTGCCGCCGGAGACTCACACGTGCCACACCCTTGAATGCGCCTGTGGCTGGAGGAAAGGAAGAGATTCCTTATAATTATCACGAAGGTGGCACCAGGGTGCCCAAGCAAGCACCAATGGTCACAAGACAGCAGCACCGTGTGGCACCATATCGGCCTGCCTGCGGCAGATTGTGCACCACACACCCACGGGTCACATTGCTGCTGCCACTGCAGTGCGCAGCACTACTAGCCAACAAGGCGCAGTTTGCACAACACGATCCAACCCGTGCAAGGGAATATGCCTCCCAAACGTTGACTGGTCCTGCTCATGCATGCAGGTGTACTAATAGAGCACAAAGGTGCCGACACAATGCAGGGCGTGACGGAGGGGCAGCACAACGGAGGGGCGGTGTCCGACTTGAGCCCTGACTAGCTGCATCATATCATGTTGAGAGCCTAAGGGTGCCGCTGCTGGGGTTGGCTCATGCACCTGCACTCAATTAATTAATCAATTTCAATCCGAGTCCATGGGGAGCCAGCAGCGGTCTCATGGGACAGGGTGGAGGGAGAGTGTTTCGGGATGAAGCGGCACTGCACTTCACTGCACTACGCAGCACTGCACAATGCCATGTTGAGAGGAGACGGGGGGCGAATCAGGCTTGAATGTCGGTGCAGGATCTCCACATGCAGAGCAGGGAGCGGCGCTGCGCTGGCCGCGCGCCCGCTAGCAACCCCGCCAAAGACCCCGGAGAGCGCCGGCACTGCGGCGGCGCCCAGGCATCCCGTGAACGCTTCGGCTCCCTTGCACACCTTGCGAGCTGTAGTTGCAGCATGGTTTAACCAACTTGAGAAGAACCCAGAAGGCTTCTGGCAAGGTTGGGAACAGCTCTTGGAGAGTGTTGCACTTTATGGCGTCCTGCTTATCTCACCGTCCCAACGCGTGTGCTCATCCCAAGCACCTTGCCCGCCCGCAGCAAGCCGCCGATGCACTGCTCACCGGCCTCTGCCTTGGCAGGCAGATCCGACAAAGCTCCGCGGCATGTCTAAGGACCCTCGGACCCCCCCAGCTGGGCCACCGCCGCCGCCTCGCCAGCGCCAGGGTTCCACCACCTCGGAGCGCCTGTGCCTGGCGGCCGTCGCGCTGCTACTTTGCACAGCCGCGCTCATTGTGCTGGGCATGGCGAGCATGGGTTCGCAACTTGGGGGCGTCGAGCGCCGGTCTTGCAACCAGCTGGCGCCGGCGGCTGCCGCTGGCGTCACCGTGCGGCCGCCCACGCCGCTGTCTCAAGATTCAGCCGTTGACTATAGCAGCTCCCTCCCGCCTTCCATCACGCCAAGGAGGTGCCTCCCGGATGCCTGCACCTGAAGAGTGTCTGCTGGGACCAGCGGCAAATCATGCTGATGGATCCAGCCTACCACCCGCAAGCGGCAGAGCAGCTGCCGCTGCCACGCCTGGAGGCCGGCCGCCGCTTCAACATGCCCCATGAAACACTGGGAGCCTTCTCGGATGTGTGGGTGAGCTAATTGTGGACACACCTGTGTTTGTGTGTGTGCGTGCGTTTTTGTGTATGAGAATATGCCTCCAGCTGAGACCTGCAGTTGGCTAGAAGGCAAGGGGAAATGCAGGTTGTTTGAGCAGCAGCAGCTGTCACCTGGCATGCCTCAGCACGGTTCAATCAATCAATTACAGATTTTCGAATGCCTTGTACCACACCTGGCCCTGGGTTGCAGGCAGAGAAGGTGCTGCCTCACCCGCCCCTCCCGTTCCGCCCCGCTGCCGACCGCGAGCCGACGCCTGACCTGCAGCAGCCGCGCTTCCACTCCCACACGCTCCCCCTGCTTCTGGTCCCGGAGTGGCAGGACAACTACAGGCATGCACCTGCCCCTGGGATGGTACGCCTGTGCTCCTGGCAATGAATGGATGCAATGCTGAGATATCTGCTGCTGCTGCTGCTGCCCCTCCTCCTCCTGCCGCTGGAGTTTCACAAAATGCCCAAGCTTTCGCTCCTGATCATGCCTGCTGCATACCATGCCGACTCACAGGTGTGCTTACAGGCAGGGCCCATCAGCCGCCTCTCTCGGCCACTGAAACCCCACTGCTGCCTCCCGCCCGTCCCTTCCCCTTATGACAGGCCACACAATTGGCAACAGCGTGGCGTGGCTGCACGCCCACCTGCACGCCCGCAACATCAGCTGGGCCCCGCGTGCCTCCCTGGTGGTCGACACCCCTCTGGGCATGGGCCTAGCAGGGCACTGGCAGGCACTGACGGGCCCGCTGGTGCCGGCCCACCCAATACAGACGCTGGCAGAATGAGTGGGGAAGCCGGTGGAGGAGGGAAGGAGGCGCAGAGGGAGCCTGCCTGAGCAGGGCTGCTGAGCAGGGCTGCTGAGCAGGGCTGGGTGGGGGAGGGGCTGGGTGGGGGAGGGGTGTGAATTGGCTGCGCCTTTGGGTGGTTGGGAAGGCGGTGTTAGGCGGTGGGTGGGAGAGGAGGAGTCACCCCAAGAAAGCTGACCCACAGTGGAGTACGCAACGCAGATGCTTTTGCAGCAGGAAGTTGAGCGGGCACCTTCCACCAAGTCTTCCTCCCTGGCCTCCCTGGCCCACCTGCAGCGGCCACAGCAGGGCGCAGCGCATGACCACAGCGCGCCCAGCAGTGGTCGCTGCTTCTCAGAGGTGCTCATCTGCCCGGGAAGCTCGGAGCTGGAGGCGCTCAACATTAGTTGAGGGTAGGGTGCCTTGCCCAGGTAGGGTGCCTTGCCCTCGTTTAGAGCGTGTGTGCGAGCGATAAAGAGAGAGAGAGAGAGACTGAGAGAGGAAGAGAACATGGGAGCGAGAGAGGTGGGCAACAGGATAGACTGCCCAGCTCTCCCTACCGCCTCGCACTGTTGTGGCACCTGCCAATGTGGTTGGCAGTGCTGTGGGTGGGCAAGTGGGGGTCAAAGTGACGAGCAGCGCTGCCACATGCTGTTAGCTCTTGCCATGCCGCGCTGTGCAATGCTGACCTCCTCTTGTGTCACTCTGTGTTCACTTTGCTGACCTTGTTCTTGCCCTCCACTGGCTGCAGGCGGGGCAGGCCCTCGTGCGCCTCAACGAGCCTCTGCCCTCTTCCCAGTCTCCTATCCCAGCTGCAGCGGCACCGGCAGCATCTGCCCGAGGCCTGCTCTTCCTGACTCGCGACCCCAAGCCGTCAGTTTGGCAGGTGAGCGGCCGGCAAGAGAGCAAAGTTTGAGGCAGGCAGCACCTGGCGCGAGCTGTGCTGCTCTTGACGTGGCAGGGTGCACTGGCAGGTATGTGGCGTGCAGATGTGCAGGTCTGCAGGCGTGCGGCGTGCAGGTGTGTGGCGTGCTTACCTGCTTCCCTACATCATAACCCCACACTGAGCTCCTAGGGTCCGTGCCCGATTACGATTTATCAGACATCCAACTCCCTTGCAGATCCTGAATTTTGGTGACGTGCTGGCTGAATGCAGCAGCTGGCAGCACACCGACGCTGCCAGTGGCCAGCGCTTTCAAGCCGCATGCGCCAGCTACCAGACCGGGGCTGACCTGGCAACAAACATGGCAGGTGGGGAGCAATCGTAACCGAAGCCGCAACACTGCTTGAAAGCATGCATCAGTACCTGAATTCAGGCAGGCTGTGAGTTCATGTGGTTTGCAGCCCAATTGCCTGTTGGCTGCTGCACAGCACATCGGGGGATCAGGCGCATGCTTGCACTGCTTGACTTTCTTCCCAGCAGCTAGTGTAGGGCTTGGTGCAATACCTGAGAGGCAGGCGCCTGCTGCCGCTGATGGCTGCCACGCTCGGCAACTGTCGTGCCGTGTGTGACCCCGCGCCCGTCACTTCCCCCGGCCGCAGTGATCGAAATCTTCTCGGCGGGCTGGACCTGGCAGGTGCACCGGCAGTGGCTGGATCAGGAGGCGCAGCCCATGCTGCAGTGGTGGGCGCTGACTGTGGAGGTGAGGTGTTGGCACGGGAGAGGGTCGTCGCACACCAGGAGAGGTGTCGTGGCTTGGGAGACAGCTGAGGTGATTGCTGCACAGCATGCATGCTGCAACAGTGTGCATCCCTGCTTGCTGTCATGAGGCCGTAGGCAGCATGGCCCGGGAGCCAGCTGAGAGGACTGCTGCACGGCGCTGCTCCTGCAGCTGCTCGCAGTGCTGCGACGCATCTGCGTGTGCAACTGCCCCGCCCCTGGTGCTTGCTGGCCATGGGATGTGAAGCAACGGCCCTGCCGCACCTGCCTGCACTCGCACAGGACCCAGCTGCCTTCAGCCCAGGCGAGCTGGAGGCCACGCTGCTGCCCCACCCCTGCCTCTACTCAGGCGGGCAGGGCGAGAGCAAGCGGCGGCACGACCAGAACGTGCGGGTGCCATGGGCGGGGGTGGCGCGTCTGCTGCAGGTAGGCAGGCGCTGAGGGGCCAGGGCCTTGATCAAGGCAGGTGGGGCGAGAAGAGGAGACCACTGGCCTTCCTGTGGGGAGGTGGGGAGGCAACCAGTTTGCCCTGCCTGGGGTTACTGCACCCTCAGGGCACGCAAATGAGGGTGCCACGTGCCGCAACATGAGTTTGATTAAACCTTAGCGGCACGCTGCCCTTGCTGAGACTGCAGGAGTTTGGGGCAGTGCAGGTGGCGGGCGGCATGCCGGCTTACCTGGCACGGCGGGAAGCCAGGGAGCAGCCGGTGCACTTTCTTGCCAAGGAAGGCGGGGAGCTGATGTGGGGCGGCACGACCGACATCTTTGGTGGCGCCTTCCCCTAGCAACGCCTTGGTCTGCTTATATCTGGCTGCAGAGTGTGCCCCTTCGAATGTTGAGGGAGGGAAAGTTGCTTGCTTTGTGTTGCATGTGCTGCCATTGTAGCCATGCTTGAACTGGAGACATGAAGCCAAGCCTCAGGGGCATAGTTGAGTTCGGGGCCGTGTGGGCCCGATGCATGGGCTGCTGCTGACGGCTGCGACGCGGTGCCTGCTGAGATTCCTTGAGATTGCCGGCGTTCTGGCGGCACCAGCTTCAGGCGTGCTGCCATCTCTGCACGACCCTGCTCATGACCCTGCAAGCTGCGCCGCTGCTTGAGCCCATATCTAAGCCTCATGTCAGCATTTACAGGACATGAGCATGAGCGCATTTACGGGAGACGGGCATGAGCGTCAATGCATGCACAAACAGCGGAGGGTGGGCAGTGCCCCAGAGCGGGAGTGACGCTGTGGTAGAGTCGGTGGCAACTGAGCAATGGAGGGTCAAGACGTGACAGGCAGGGAAATTGGAGCAGCAACAAGCCGGGGACCAAAAAGGGCCACACATGTGAGTGGGCATGGGAAGGCGCTCGCAGGTGTAGCGGCTTGTGGTGGCAGCGGAGCTGACGCAAGCGATTGAGTTGGCCACGCTGGCAGACCGGCAGGCAACAGCAAGAAACACAGGAAAGAGGCAGGATGCCAATGACGACCGCACACAGAACAGAGCAGTGCATTGAGTCGGGCAGGAAATATGTAAACACCCAGGCAGGAGCATGGGTCCAGGCAGGAGCATGGATGTTTTCATCTTTCCTGCCCGTCTGTACCTAGACTCGATGCACTGTTCCGTTCTGTGTGCTTACGTCGTTGGCACTTTGCCATGCAGGAGCATGATCGCGGCAAGCATGCGGCAGGTAGGGCAGGGCGGGACACTGTAGCTGCCGCCCCTGCTGCCTCGCCCTCCCCCGCCGCCGTGGTTGTGGCGGGCCGCTTCAACCTTCATCTGTATTGGAGAAGAAGCGGCGGCACAGGTGCATGGGTGAGGGCGGGCAGCGCAGGGTGTGGGATCTCGGCGTACCCTGCAAGCCAGCGTGGGGCAGACGGCATGTCACTCCAAAGCGGCCGCGGGCAGCCTTTGCCTACAACAGTGCATGCAGGCGGCACAGCGCTGCCGCTCCCGTAAGCTTTTACTCTTCGCACCTCCTCTCTTGTATGCTCACCATCCCTTCCATTTACCCACCCAACATTCACGTCCACATTCACCTGCTTTGCTCAATTTTGCACGAGCCACCCGCTGTCGAGCTGATGTCGGGCTTGCCTTGCTTCAGATCCACTACATACATGGCCGCTCCAAAGATGGCGACCCCTGCAGCCAGTGGCGTGCGGCAGGCACACACTTCAGGGGGTAGATGGCTTGCTGCGGGCACCAACCCACCCTGCAAGGCAACGCCTCGTGCTGGTTCAACGCGCCCCTCCCCCCAGCGGGGAGCGTGCTGAACTGCTCCCTTGCTGCTTGCCAGCCAGAAGAAGAAGAAGAAGTAGAAGTAGAAGACTACAGCCCGGGGGCATGGGGTTGAGATAGCCAAAAGAGAAGGTCTTCTGGATGCACATGCACATGCCCATGCCCACCCCACTACATGCCCACCACTACATGCCCATGAACATACCCACTTACCAATGGTCAGTAGGAACTTCGCTGTGGTCTTGGCCTTGACATCGGCATCACGGTCCCCGGCGCCTGCAGGCATGGGTATGAGAGTGGAGGGCAGCTTGTCGCGGTTGAGACAGCGTGAGCCCCCTGTTGAGCAGCAGCTGGGTGGGTGATGTGTATGGTGCTGCCAGCTGGCACAGCAGGTGGCACAGCAGGCAATGCAGGTGGCACAGCAGGTGGCACAGCAGGTGGCACAGCAGGCAATGCAGGTGGCACAGCAGGCAGTGCAGGTGGCACCGCAGGCGTGAACACCAGCACAGTGCACAAAGGCGCCATAGGGCAGCTGCAAAAGCAAGGCAGCTGCAGAGGAGCCGCGGCCGGGCCTGAATTTGCTTTGGAGGGCCCACCTGCATCACCCAACATCCGCCGGAAGTAGGGCTGCACGCTGTCAGGCAGGTAGCCCAGGATGTTTGCCCACAGGTCGCGCCCCCATATCTCCAAGGCGGAGGGGCCAACAAAAGCCCCAACGGTCATGGCCACAACGGGCAGACGGACAGGTGCCTCCTGCCATGCCCTGGCAAGCAGCGGCACACGTGACACCAGCACCATGCTCATGGAGGCACCAGCTGCTGCTGGTGCGCCGACCGGCAGCAGCCAGGGCTGCTGCCCACGGGTGACTGCCCACCAGTAGGCCACCACTGCAGGGAGACAAGAGGAAAAGGGGCAGGTGCGTGTGGTAAGGCAGGTTGTGGCAGCCAGAGCCAACGTGGCAGCCAGGTGGGCGGGAAGTGGGGTAAAGCACGGCAGCAGGCGGGTGGCCTCAGCGGGCAGCTGCAGGCAGCACAGTCACTGCTGCAGGGGGTGGAAACGCAGCTGCTGCGGCGGCAAGCCCGGCTGGCAGCCGCTCCTGCAGCCGATACAGCCGAGGCAGAGGCAGGGCAGCTGCATGTTGCCGCACAAGCCGCAGCGCTGGGTGTAACACAGCATGAGGCGGGAGCGCTGCGACTGAAGGCTGCCAAAGCCGCATGCACGAAAGCGGTGCAAGAAAAGGCGGTCACAGGCGTGTCAGCAGCAGCGGCCAGGCAGACAGCTATGCGCTTGGCAGACGACATGGCAGGGTTGCAGCAGGCGGTGCAGGAAGCCGAGCGGGCACGGGATGAGGCATTGCAGCACCTAATCACCGGCAGCAGCAGCAGCAGGCAGGGGCGCTGCAGAAGGACAGGTGGGTGGGCCGGCTGGCAGCAGGGCAGGCCAGCAGTCCAGGAGGCAACGAGCTGCCATGAGGCCGCAGCGGCGCCACCTGCCTATGGCTCCATCAGGCAGATGGTACTGAAGAAGCGTCGGGAAGAAGTAGTCTGGGGGTGTGCAGTCATATTGGCTGTACAGCCACAGGCCGATGACGCCGTTGCTGGCAAACATGAGCCATGCCAGCGGCACAAGCAGGAAGGTGGCTGGCATTGGCACCAGGGCCCAGCAGGTGACAGCCCGCCAGGCAGCGCCGGTGGCAACCAAGACGGCAATGCTCGCAATGCAGGCTGCCGCCAGCCGCTCCTCCTGATCGGTGCATGCCACTGTCAGCCGCATGGCCACGCCGAAGGCTGCGGCCACCACCAGGATGATGGACATCACGATGAGGGCCCGCCAGCCTGCATCGGTAGGTAGTGATTCAACGAATCAGGGTCCCCGCTTCCGGATGCTGCCGGCCTTGGATACGCGCGGGTAGCAGCAGGGCATCATAGCCGTAGGAAACAAGCAGCACGCAGGACCTCTTGAGGGAGACGCGCCGGTATCTGCTTCAGCCAGCAACCGAGGGGAAGGTATACTGAATGGGAGAAGCGGCTATTGCCAGCCGCCCGCACTGCCCGCACTGCCCGCCCGCTTACTGGGACTGGTGCGCACACCCTGCCGCGGAGTCCGGGGCGGCGACGGCGACTGTCCTCCCCCAGCGGTGGCGGCCGCTGTCCTGCCGGCAGTCGGCGCCTCTGGAGAGTCGGCCACGGTCACAGCAAAAGACTGGGCCCCTGGAGACGCGCCCCCTCCTGACGCTGGATCAGGGGCGGCGAACTCGTCCTCAGCTCCAATCCTTCGAGGCCTCTTAGGACCCGACTCCCTGACCTGCGCCATCTGTGTCAAACTGGTGGAGCCCCGGCCTGCAGGCTGTGGGGTGAAGCTGTAGGCGCCAAACGGAAACTGGCCGGCCGGGACCGCGCGGAGCCTTTGATTCTGCAGGTTTGAACTTTAACAAAGTGCGACACAGAACATAATTGCAAACAAGGAAGGGGAGAGCAGGGGAAGCGCAGCAGGCGGTGCAGCGGGCTGACAAGGCGCTGTTCGCCAGGGTTGTGAGCCATGTTCATCCTGGCCTCAACTAGGTAGTTTTCTTTCATTTCCTGTGATTCCAAAGGGTTTCCAGGGATTTCTGCCATTGTGGAGGGCCTGTGGACGTCTGCAGCTGCTGCTGATGCAGACGCAGGCGGCAGCAGCGGTCGGCGGCAGCCTCTCCCGCCCAGCACTCTTCTCAGCAGGCGTGCGGCAGGGCTGCCCTCTTGCCCCGCTGCTGTACCTGTGCCTCGCGCAGGCCCTGNGCCCCGCAGGTACAAGACGGAGGTGCGTGCCGAAGACAAGGATGCGCTGCGCGACCTGGTCAAACGGCAGCACCACTACAAGCTCACGCCTGAGATCCTCCGAGAGCTGGACGCCTCCCGCTCGCGTGGCGAGGCCTCCGCTCCCAGCGCGCAGCCGGTCAGCAAGGTGGCGGCGGCGGGGGGAGGCACTGCAGAGAACCCACGGGATCTGGCCCCCATCATTATGATGGATGATTGAGTGAGGGAGTGAGGGAGCACAGGCAGAGTGTGTGCCCCGTTGCGGGCCGGAAGCCCTGCCGGCAGCTGCTGCGCCCGCCCTGGGCCAAGGCTTGCGTGCTGCCCGCTTTAAATCGCTCCTGCACTGCTGCCCTCCATGTATATCTGTCCTTTTCCTGTCGCTTTTCGTCCCCCATCTCATTTGCGCCCCACTCTCTTGCTCTTTTTGCTGCCTCTCTTTGCTGCCTCCTGCCTGCTCGCCCCTGCTGCCTGCTCCCTCCTTCCCCCTCCTGCGCATCTCGTTGCCCCTTCGCCAGGCGGCCAGCACGCAAGGCATACACTTGTTACACATGTTTCGAGCTCTGATGACCTGTAAACCATCAAAGTCTGTTTCAAATATAAAGAAGAGCAAAGGATTGGAGCGAATGGGAGCAATTGAAGAAATGGGGGGACAGATCCAGAGGAATGGGGGGGACAGATCGAAGCGAATAAGGAGAAGTCACAGTCTTTGCTCCACGTAATGGGGTAAATCAGCACCAGTGTTCTCTGGCACGAGAGGTGCCAGGCTGCATCAGTAGGCTAAGCTAGAAGCGCACCAAAGGCCGCCAGTGCCAACGCCAACGTCAGCAGCGCCGGCAGCGCAGCAGCAGCGGTGATGGCGGCACTGGGCGGCGGCGGGGCGGGGAGGCTGGCTGCGGGCACAGACTCTTGGCCCTCCGAGGGACCTGGGGCAGCCTCTGGGGCTTGAGTGACCAGCTCCTCGGGAGCAGGGGCAGGTGCAGGCACAGGGGCGTCCTCAAAGCTGGGGGCAGGCGCTGAGGGCAGCACATCGATGCTGGGCAGCGGGGCCGGCACCTCGAGGCTGGGAGAGGGGGCGGGGAGGTCCCCAAAACTGGGAGAGGGGGCGAGCAGGGAGNCAAGGCGGCGGACGCGGTGATGGGAAGCCGCTACCCGGGCCCCAAAGGCATGCTGCCGCACGGTACAGCGACGGGAGACCAAGTTGCTGATCAGCGCCCTGGCCCCGGCCAGGGCCACAGAGGGCTCAGGCCGTGCGCCAAGGCGGCTTGCAGTCACCGTTGCCGCCGCCCAGCTGCCGCACAGGCATGGCGCCGCCATTGGCTGAGCCAAGAACCGCCCGGCGCGCACCTCACATGCAATGTGATGGCGCAGTGTAATGCGCCTTCAGCTACTACTTGCGCGCAAGGGCCAAGCAGCTGAGTRCACCCCAACAACCGGTCGGGCGACCCACCTGTCGCTCCTCGCAAAGCCGCTGAAATCTATAGACGTGTAATCGCGACCTTGTCGGCGATCTAAGGCGGGAGACAGGCGGCGTAAGAATGCGGGGAGCGACAGGCGGCCGAGGGTTTGAAGCGTCCAGCTGGGCAAAGCACGCCAGGCAGGCTCTCAAGCAAGCCATGTGCACCCCGTCTCCGACCGTTTATAATGGCTTGGAACGGCCTGTCACAGTGTCAGAACATGTCCACACCGGGGGCAAGGGCGAAAAATGCACCGGGTGTAGCGGCTCGGCCCCTGAGCCAGGCTGCGCGCTCGCGACTCGTCCAGACGCAAGCGCGGGGTGATGTGGGCAGTATTGAAACCATCGCTGCTGCATTAGCCGCCGGCTCAGCTGCTGCCTCCCCCACCGCCTGCGACCCGCCGCCATTGGGCGCTGACGGCACAGCCCCGCTTATTGACAGTGGCACGTGTGGCCTGTCCTCCACTCCTCTGCAGTGAGCTCATCGCATGAATGAGCAACGTTACCTGGCAGCAAACAGGGAGTGGCATGACGTGGTGTATCAATGTGTGTGCCGCCGCGTCGCCGCCGCGCCACGCCGCCTCGGCGCACCTCACACCTCCACCACTTATGGGCCTCTGCAAGCCTCTCTGCTTGCCACGGCCGCTTTTTTCTCAGCCCTGAACACCATTTCTGGGGGGCGCATCCAAATGTAAGCTTTGCCCAACTGCCCACACGCACACTAGAAAGCACAACCATAGACTGGGCATTTCAAACTGCACAATCACAGGCTGGGCATTTCAAATTGCACAACAAATTGCCTGTGCAAAAAGCAATATGCACAACACACCAGACTGTGCAGTTGGCTGTGCTAACAGGAGAGTGTGCAATTCTCAGATACACAGCAGACTGGTGTGCAAACTGGTGTGTATAGACAGCTGAATCTACTAGTGAGAAGGAGGGGTGCTGGGGGGCGGCGGGGAAGGACAGGGGACAAGGAGAGGTGCTGGGGGGAGGCGGGGAAGGGCAGGGGGCGCCGGCACGCCGCACTGCCTTGCCTTGAAAAATCTACCTGTCCTTGGTGCATTCCCAACTCCTGTGCCATGCCTGCATGCAAACATGCCACAAACCTGACCCCTTCCAATTTGGAATTTGTGCCGAGGAAACTGCCGGTGTCTTTCGGTTTCCCAAAATGTAAAGCTGGTTTCCCAAAAGAAACCCTGCAATGGTTTCTTTCGGTTTCTTTGGGGTTTCCCTTTGGTTTCCACCCCGAGAAACTCTGGAAATATTGTCCGGAGTGACGTGGCGCCGCCCGCCGGCGCCGGTTTACGGCGTGGCCTGTAATCCTATTTCCTGGTCTAAGGCCGCCGCGCCTGGATCTTATGTTTTGGCAACTCCGAGTTTCCAAAAAGGAAGGAAGGGAGAGAGGTTTGGATACAAAAGAAGTAAAAATGTACAAAAAGCTTGAAATGGGGTACTGACACCCTGGTAGACCCCCGAAGTGTGTGGTGGTCTGTGCATTCCTTCTTTAAATAAACAGGTTCTTCAACTACACAGGTGCTAGGGGCCACTCAGATCATGCGCTGTGGCCTAGCTAGGCCTCTTTTTAGGCCCTAGTGCAGCTGCTGCTGGCGCCAGGCACCGCAAGTGCGCGGCCATGCCGCCTCACAGGCTGCTGTAAAGTGGCATTAGCCGGGCTGCTGCCCTGCTGCTTCTGCTGCTGCAGCCCCTGTTGCGGCGCTGGCTGCTGGCTGCTGGCTGCGGCGGCTTGGCTTGGCTCGGGCTCGGTCGCGGCCCTGGCCCCAGGCGGTGCCCAGCAACGGGTCGCCAGGTGACACAGTTGGCATGCCTTCAGGCGGGCACACATGCACCTGCCTGCACCGCCTGCTTCCCAAGAAACGCAGCAGTGCCAGCGCAAGAGGGGAGGGCTGTAGCACAAGCGGTGCCCAGCAGTAGGTCGCCAGGTGACACAATTGGCATGCCTTCAGGCGGGCACACATGCACCTGCCTGCACCGCCTGCTTCCCAAGAAACGCAGCAGTGCCAGCGCAAGAGGGGAGGGCTGCAGGGTAAGTGGAACAGACTGGTAACAGGGGCGCAGGGGGGGCGCTGCGGCTGCCCTTCTGCCGCCAGCCAGCGTGGCGGGAGCACCAAGCTCGCGGAAACAGCGTCGGAACCGGGCGCTGTCCCGTTCTTATCCGTCTAATACCCTTTTCTTTCAGCATGCCGGGCCGCGAAGCCCTGGGACGCCCTTCGAGTTGCCGCTTGTCGGCCCGGAGGACCCTAAAGCTAAAGTTAAAGGTAGCCCAACCGCCCGGCTGGGGCTGGAATAGGTTCGTTTAACATGATATGAACATATCAAGCAAACTGGAGGAGAAATGAAGCATGTTCGATCTTCTTCGGCCGTGACATGCAGGGCAGGTTGGTGTTGACGTCTCGGCCAGTGCCAGGGGGAGCAGGGGGAGCCTCACCACGATTTCGGCCCTTCGAGGACCCAAACGGGGCGAATGTGCTCTAAAATGAGCTAGGATCACCCCCCGGGGCCCTTTTGAAGGTGCCAGGGCATGCAAGACCGCCAATTGCCTCCAGCGGGGCTTTCGGCTGCCAAAAGTTTTTCGATTTTTTTTACGTATCTCCCTCTCCTTTTGACGAAGAGGGAGAGAGAGAGGTTGCCAAAACAAAATATCCAGGCGCGGCGGCCTATTGAACACCTGTCCTAAATATACTTTTAGGGAAAATAGGCGTTGAAAATCCTAACAAAACT
>JTEE01000219.1:471346-487058 GCA_002896455.3 Chlorella sp. ArM0029B | reverse complement strand
TTTTTTTTTTTTTTTTTTGGAAGGCGCTTGTTACATTAATCGTCGGGAGATCAATGCCGCTGTATGTACAACCGAAGTCGTGTGGGTGTGGCGTCGTGCCTGTTGAGGCAAACACGGACGCATGGGAGGCAGAGTGACCAGAGAGGGCTGGACGCTGCAAAATACAAATTGCATGCAGGGTGGGACAGGCAGGCAGGGGGTAGGCGGCGCTGAAGATGGGCAACAGGCAACGAACAATCATGTGCCGCACAAGGGGTGAGGAGCGCGGGCACACAGAAATGAAAATGAAACAATGGTAGACCGTAGCTCCGTAGCTCACAGTTTTCGCCGTACTACGCCCCTTTTTCACCTATGCCACACAAACGCGGATATACAGACTTAGCTTTGTCAGTAACACGTTGGCCCCAACCCTACTGTATGCCGACTTGCCCGTGTCGGTGCGCACGTGGGCCGTCTCAGCTGCCGCTTTAGGGACATGAACCTCCCGTCAATGGGTTGTGACACCCATTGTGACATCTGCAGTTGAAGTGCGCAGGCTGATGGGTGGTGGACATGGCCCCACTTCCCCCTCTGGTAGCTCCCTCTGCCCTCTGGCACGTTGCAACGCGTTTCCAGCTACCATATATATATATATACAGGAAGTGCATTCAGCCATTCAGCCAACTCCGCCCGGTCCGCCGTGCTCCTGAGGGTTGTCTGTACCGTAAATCGCTGGAGAAAAAAAGGGAAGGATTTCCGGAGGCTCCTGCAGGGCATGTTTGGCGGGTTGGGCGGCCTGACGTGGCCCCTCCCACCAGGGCCTTTCCGCTGGCGTGTTCTGCAGCCCGGCTTCTCACGCGGCAGGGTTTGAGCAAGGGGGTTGTGGGGTGCGGATCGTCATCATTGATCTGGATTGTACCAGGTGATTGGATGGTGGTACTTTGATCAGGAAGGGTTGTGTGGTGCTGGGGGTGGGGGTGGGTGAGGCCTCGGCGGCGGCAGCGGCGGCGGCGGCGGCATGCACATGCGAGAGCCTATCAGTGAGGGGTACCGATCTTCGCCTTTCGCTACGTTCGCCTTCCTTTCCTTCGCCTTCGGCTAGTTCGCTGGTGCTTTCGCTGAAGCCCACCCGCGGTCAAGTGCTTCCTTCGTTTCGTTCGTTCGCTTCGCAGCGAGAAGAACAGCCTCCACATTCCTTTCCTTCGTTTCGTTCGTTCGCTTCGCTGTGCCAGGCTGGCCAAGCTGTTTTCGGTTCGGTCGCTTCCTTCGGCCTTGCATAACATCCCTGCTCTTCTTCGTTCGTTCGGTTCGTTCGGTTGGCTCTGGTCCAGAGCGGAGGGCACCCGTGGTTCGCTTCGTTCGCTTCGTTCGCTACTGTCAAGTCTGCAGATTCCAGTACCGCTGCAGTACCTCACCTCCTCTGCGTGCGACAAACAGCTTCGTTCGGTAACAAGGCAACACGACTTAGGAGCCAAAGAAACCGAAACCCCTACGCCCAGGGGCTGAAAAGCACCCTAAAAACCCTAACATCCTCACCGCCTTGTGACCCCCACCATGCACCGGCGTTGGGCCGCCACCAAGAGCTAACGCCTAGGAAACCCTAAAACCCCTACGCCCAGGAAACCCGCGCAGCACGCCCAGGAAACCCTAAAACCCGTACACCCGGGGGCTGAAAAGCACCCAAAAAAACTTAACATCCTCACCACCTTGTGACCCCCACCATGCACCGGCCGCCACCAAGAGCTACGGGCGTGCTGCGCACGCCCAGGAAACCCTAAAACCCCTACACCCGGGGGCTGAAAAGCACCCTAAAAACCCTAACATCCTCACCACCTTGTGACCCCCACCATGCACCGGCCGCCACCAAGAGCTAAGGGCGTGCTGCGCACGCCCAGGAAACCCTAAAACCCCTACACCCGGGGGCTGAAAAGCACCCTAAAAACCCTAACATCCTCACCGTGTTCATTCCCGGGCGCTCCAAGCCCGTTTTGGAGCCAGAAAGGTAAGCGAACGATCCGAACGAAAGGCTTCAAAGGGAAAGTCTTTTCCACTGAAGAAGCGAAACGAACAGCCCGAAATTGGCAGAGCTCCCCGATCCGAATTCGAACCGAGCGAAGCGAAGCGAAATTGCCCTTGGGTTGAGGTGTATCGCTTTTGTACTTCCGGCCTCGCCTTTCGCGGCCGAACGTGGCTGATTCGCAACATGCGGAAGCTCACTTCGGTTACCTGCAGAATTTATGTTCGGCCCAAAATCGGAACTTCGCTTGATAGCTCGTGGCACATGCTGGGCACATGCGGCAGCAAGGGACGCATGGGCGGGGCCCTGGCACGACGTGCTGGCACGGCATGGTGGTTGGCTGGTGGTGGTAAAGAAGAAGAAGAGGCGCAGCAGCCCGCGCGCGCGAACTGAAGTCTCGATCTCTGGCATGGTGGTTGGCTGGTGGCGCCTGTCAGCTTTTGGTGGTCTGCTGTGTGATCCGAGGCTTGTAAGCGATTGAGACGTACGTAAATCGGCTGCTGACGTGGTTAGGCGCCTCGGAGGCATGAAATCCACGGGGTGTCCTTCCACTAGCTCGCAAAGGGCCTCAAAGAACGTGCCAATATTTTCTGGTACTATACGGCGACTCTGCGCCTGCTCTTGGCCAACCCTCTTCTGCCTCCGGCACCATGTCGGCCCCAACAGCGTGGCTTGGGTGGCTAGGTGGTCTGGCGGCGAACCTGTGGGCGGCTCCTGCAGCGCCTGGGACGCACGTTGCCCTGCTAGAGGAGGCATGGGCTGGCGCGCAGCTCGACAAGGCGCTTTCCGAGCCTGCGGGGGAGCGGGACGAGGAGCAGGTGCACAGACTACGGGTGGACTACCGCAGGCGTGAGAAGGAGAACATACAGGTGCGGGCGGGGCGGCGGCGGCCAGTCGGCCGCACACACGCTGATGGAAGCGCGGCTCGTGCGTGGAAGGGCGGCTGGTGGGCGGCAAGGCCAGGCTTTCAGGGCGCTTGCAACATTGAGCACCCGAATTTTGCTGAGCTGCATGTACTCGCATGCAGCCTGAATGTCAAAGCGTGTTCGCATGCTCTGCCGTGCAGGCCACGATGGAATCCTTTGCCCGGCGCGCCTTCAACTGCGAGCAGCCCAGTTCCCGCGAGTGCTGCGCTGCTGCTGGGTGGGTGCGGCAACGCGTGGCGGCATCTTACCGCGCTGTGCTGGGCTATTACTATCAGCT
Source organism: Chlorella sp. ArM0029B (assembly GCA_002896455.3). Classification (NCBI taxonomy): domain Eukaryota; kingdom Viridiplantae; phylum Chlorophyta; class Trebouxiophyceae; order Chlorellales; family Chlorellaceae; genus Chlorella; species Chlorella sp. ArM0029B. The sequence continues at coordinate 483,859 of JTEE01000219.1, read as the reverse complement.
ACTCCAGCAGGTGGGGCAAGGGAGGGTTGAAGCCACCTGCCTTCCCGCCTGCCTGCCTGCCCGCCTGCCCGCCCGCCTGCTGCCTGTGGCCCAGCAGAGGGAACACGGCAATGGGAGCAGGGCGTAGCCTGTTTGCTGTTGCCCTGCCAGCCCCGCATGGCTGCTTGCGCCACCATGCGTCCTTGTCAGCCCCCCTCCATCGCCATCGCCAGCCCTCTTCCCTCAATCTGTCCTGCCCACACCCCAACCACAGGCGACGGAGGAGCTGGCCGCGGCAGAGGGCAGGCGCCCACCTGCCCTGGTGGCTCCACTCACCCTGCAACTAGACCTGCCTGAAGCGCTGCAGCAGCACCCGCCACGGCTGGACATGTGCCGCTCGTGCGCTGTGTGGCTAGAGAAGGTGGGAGCGGGTGGTGGTGGGTGAGGTGCTGGCCTAGCTGGGCTCCGCATCTTGCTTGCAGATGTTTGCCTGCCTTGTTTGACCCAAGCCTGGCCACAGCTGGATGTTTAACGATTGCCTGGTTGCCTGACTGCCTCTCGTCTTGCAGGCAGAGCTACACGAGGAGGCAAACAGGGTGCATGCGCAGCATTCTCAGAAACAGCTCCAGATGAGGGGCCTTCAGCCAGCGTTTCCCATTGGCGCTGCCAGCCCAGGATCAGCAGCGCCGGCAGCAACCGGGGCGGCCCCGCATGCGAGCAGGGCCCACCAGGGCCAGCAGCAGCAGAGCCAGCAGCAGCACCAGAGGCACTCTGGTGACGGCGGTGGTGGCGGTGGCGGCACGGAGGATGCGCCGGCCACACCCACGCAGCAGCAGCAGCAGCTGCTTCAACACCAGCAGCCGCAGCAGCCGCAGCTGCTTCAACAGCTGCAGCAGCGTGCTTGTTCAGAGCAAGACTGGAAACAACATCGGGAGCAGGAGCAGCAGCATGCGTATCTTCAACAGGAGCTGCCGGAGCAGCAGGATTGGGATGCAGCGGGTGAGCGGAACCTGCTGCTACCAGGCAGGCAGCAGCAGCTGCAGCCCCTGCAGCGGCAGTCGCTGGCGAGCCCAGCAGCGGCCAAGCAGAGCGCCACTGCTCAGCCCTGTTGACGGCCTCCTTATAGTCGTGTCCATCCCTTGTCCCTCGCTCCTTGTCCTCTATCGCCGCTGGACACGCCCCCCTCCCTCGCTTTGCACATGACATGCGCCACAAACCCTGTGTGCCTATCATTGTACAATGTGCCTCGCCCAGTCAGATTGCCTCGCCCAGTCTATCCAGCACGCCCCTCTTATACTCTGCACCCGACTGCTGGCGTTGCCGAAGCACATGCGCCCGTTTGCGCCGCCTCCCTCGCCTGTGCAGCCAACGCTTTGATCTGACCAGTGCCTACACCGGCCTGCTTGCATGCCGCGCACTGCCAGGCGTCTTGATTGTGCACTGTAAGCGCATCTTTGTATGCCACTCCAACCAATAGCTTACAAATGTCACGTCGCGCAGGCATGGTCGAGGTAGATCCAGCATCCAGAGTTGGGTGGAGAGCAGGCCCCGTGCATGCCATGCTTGTGTTGAGCGGGGTTTACAGTGCTATTGATGATTGCAGCAGCCCCTGAAGGAGCCTCTGGAGTGCCACAACAGCAAAAGCCAAATCAAATAGGCACATGTGCACGTTTGTTGCAGCCATTGGGAGACGCTGGCTGACATTGGGCCCAATGCTCCCGGGAGACGCTGGCTGCACGTGGCCTGCTCCACGGAGGTGTTGTGCTGCTGCCCTGACCAGGGTGCCCAGGGCAGGAGCACCTGCCCCGTAGGAGCAAGGCCTATAGACATGGTCTGCCGCTGACGGGCAGCAGCATGGTGCCGGCTGAAGACTCCCTGAGAGGCACCGGCGCCCATGCGGCACCAGCTTCAGGCGTGCTGCCATCTCTGCATGACCCTGCAAGCTGCACAGCTGGCATCAGCCCACCCACTTGACCCCACGTGTAGACTCATGTCAACAGTCATTTACATGATATGAGCATGTGCTACAATGCATGCATGGCACACACACACAGCGGAGGGTGGGCAGTGCCCAGAGCAGGAGTGACGTTGTGGTAGAGCTGGTTGCAAAGGGAGGGTCAAGAGGGGACAGGCAGGGAACTTTGAGCAGCAACATGAGGGCTTGGGGAGCAGAAGAAAGAGCTTTAAGCAGAAAGAGAACTAGACAGCAGGAGAGCAAGCAAGCAAGCAGGCAGGCAGGAAGGAAGGGTGAGGGAGAGTGGGCAACGTGCTGGCCTGGCCGCACACGCGGGGGCAGGTTGCCTGCAGGCGCAAGCAGCTCGCTGGCAGCTTCCCCTTGCTGGTGGGCATGCCTTTCATCGCCCCGCTGCAAATTGAATCGTCACCATTTCCGTGCACGCCATCTAGCGGCCGCCGCTGACAAAGTCACGCCGCCGCCCGCTGCCGCCCTCGCTCTGGTCGTAGCTGCTGCCGCCGCCTGCGGCCCGCATGCCGCCGCCCTTCCCAATGTCGTCCAGNGCTCTCATCCCGTCCTGCGATGCTTTGCGCTCGCATCTCAGTGTTTCGTTCAGTCATTCTGTGCTTGAATGATTCATTGAGCAGCACAGGCTTGTGCTGTACATGACGTGTAACCCCCTCTCAGTCAGTCAGTCAGTTTTTCCGGATGTAGCCATGCATGCATGCACTTGCAAGCTCGTGCACGATCTGCCGCAGGCAGGCCGATATGGTGCCACACGGTGCTGCTGTCTTGCGACCATCGGTGCTTGCTTGGGAACCCTGGTGCCACCTTCTTGATGATTAGAAGGCATCCCTTCCTTTCCTTCAGCTGCAGGCGCATTAAAGGGTGTGGCACGTGTGAGTCTCCGGCGGCGCAGCACATGCCGCTGCCAGCTGGCAGCACCCCCCACTTCAGCTCCGGTGTTTGTAGCGGTTGTGCCCAGCCCGTCTCAGCGCAGAAAGCATGGCATTGTGCCAATCAACCGCTGCAAGGTCGCCATACTACGTGCCTGATGCCATTGGTGGTTCTGTGAGATTGGTGCATTGGGTGCCGGCGCCCTGAGGCCAGCAGCCCCTTATGAGCATTGGGCGTCGCCAGGCGACGTGCTGCATGCCTACAGCTCGCATCTGGTACTGGATGCTCATAAACCTGGGAATGTGGCTCATTGGAGCCGACGCGGCTCGCATGCTGTCGCGTGCTGCCGTAGACTCTGGGTACAGAAAACCCCTCTTATAAGGGCTCAAGGGGTGTCAGCGCTTATATGAATAGTTTGTAAGTGCAAACCTCATGAGCTCTCGTGAGGCACCACCCATGAGAGCTCACGAGCGCTGTCACTCATCAGCCTCCACCGGTGCTGCCGCCCTTGCCTGCTCATGGGTACTGGTGCTCTTGTACACATGTGCACACAACAGGCCTCACACTCTCTACTAGGCTAGTAGCCCTTGCGAGCACGCCAGCGCCTGCACAGCAGCCGGTACGCCCCCTTGCCAGCCGGGACGCCCAGCGTGCATAGCGTGCAATGCCAGACTTACAGAGTAGCAGATTGAAAGAAGATGTAAGGTGCTAGAGTACCGGCGCAGTGAGCAAGTTACAGTTTAGAAGCAAGGTGTTAGCAAAGCCAGASAAGCTAGCGCTCTTGAAGAGGGAACGGGAGTATGGAGCAGGAGGTGGCAAGGGGGACACAGCAGAAGGGGGCACAGTGGGTGGCCAAATTAGGTTAGCATTGGAGGGAGGGAGAAGGGGCGGGGTGGAGAGACAGAGGGAGAAGGAGAGGTGTGGCGGGCAGCGGGAAAGGGCAGAGGGAGACACTAGTAGTTTTCAAGCAGTTCTTTTACGCTGCAAAAAAGCTTGATGCACAGTCAATTATGCACACTCAATAGGATGGCAAAAAAACCATATGCACAGCCAAATTTGTCTATACCCAGTTCTTTAGGTGTGCAAAAAAGCGCTTGCACAGTGCTTGGACAACTGTGCTTAATGGAGTGTGCATAAGCATAGTGTGCTTTAATTTTATTGCCCAGCCGTTTGCACAAGCCACGTGGACTGTGCCTTTGCAAATGCCCAGGCGTTTGCACATGCCACGTGGACTGTGCTTAATTTTATTGCCCAGCCGTTTGCACAAGCCACGTGGACTGTGCCTTTGCAAATGCCCAACCGCTTGCACATGCCACGTGGACTGTGTTTTTCTTTTTGCCCAGCCGTTTGCACAAGCCACATGGCGCATGGCATAGCACGGATATGCTTTTCCAGTTTGCTAGTGCTGAAGAGCACTGTTTGGTTGTACCGGACAACGGCAGCCAAATGTATCCAATGAAAAGCTGTCTGATAACCGGTTGTCAAAATGTGNGGGGGGGGGAGTCCTGGGAGAGCACTGGTTAGTATGCTGTGCGTGCGTGCCGTGGGTGAGCATTTCCATGTGCTAAGAGCAACCTTTCAACTGGTTTTCCGCCACACAGGCTGTGGCCAAGGGCGTACCTGAGGGGCCGCTCGCTGCCCTCGGCGTTAGAGCACTCTGCCAGCCAGGCGACTCGTGTTGTGCACCGCCTGTTGCCTGCTGATGCCCAGCGCCTGCACACCTTTGGGCTGTGTTTGGTGCGCGCACAGCGACAGACTTGTTTTGTGCTGCCGCCCTATGTTGTGGGCAAACTCGTGTCCATGTTTGACGCCTGAGCCAATTTGTTTTCATGTCACCCCGTCCTGTGCCTGTTGCACCTGTTTCTTCCTCCACCACCCTGCCTGCTTTCATGTGCATTCACCATTGCACCATCGGCTTCAATGCACTCGTACATTGTTTCCGTCATGTCCTCAGGTTGTAGCCAAGATTGTGTCTTGAGCAACGCGTAAACCGGGCCATGGCGGCAGGTCGTGCATTCTCAGAGGGCGGGACAAGAGGGAGAGGGAAGGCAGGGCGTGGAAGTTGCAATTGGGGACTGAGGTGGTCACTCCCCCACAAATCAATCATTCAACCAATTGCTTCAAGTCTAGAGGGGAGCCAGCAATGAGCAGGAATGGGACCAGGTAAAGACGGGCGCTGGCGCTGACATGGCGTCTGCAAGGACTTCTTCTGTGTTCAGTTCTTCCTCTGAGGTGCACGCATGTTCTTCTCATCGTGATCCTTCTTCTGGTCTTGCATAGACTGCCCCTTCGGCTTTCACGTGCCGGCCGGCCGGCCGGCTTGCCAAAGCAGCGTCCACCCGCACGGTAAGCGGCATTCGGCACTCCATACTATCTTGGCGGAGCGACGTGCTTCCTTGCTTACTCCGAGCCCGCGCCTGCCTGTGTCTCCTGCCCGCAGGCCCGCGCCGTGAGCGCTGGGGAGGGCGGCCAAGAGACCTACCGGGTAAGCAGGGAACCTTGTGTTGCAGGGTATGTAGGCATTCCAGCGGGTGCGGCGCCGCTGCCCAAATCATGCCCTCAACCCCTACGATGTGTGGGCAGGCGCGCGGGGCCGTTGTGATTTTTTCCCTGACCTCCTTCCCTCCCACTGCCCATCCTTCCCCTCGAGGGTTCCATCCATCCCTCCACCGCACCCCCGGCAGACGCGGTGTTTCCCACCCACCCTCTCCTTTCCTGCAACTGTCCCGTCCTGGGTGGGCAGGCGGGCGGGGCTGCAGGACCTTCGTGCCGTCGCCCTGAAACTTGCCCCCGACGCCCTCCTTCCCTCCCTCCCACTGCCTCCTTCCCTCCCACTGCCCATCCTTCCCTTCAGGGTGAAACTTCCCTCCCCGCCCTCGCAGCTCGTGGGGGGGCATTCTTCCCTCACCGACCCTCTCCTTCAATCCCATCGCTGGGCCCTGTGTCTCTTTTCCGTGTCTGCAGCTCTTGAAACTGGCGCTGTACGGTGCCCTGGGTGTGGGTGGTGCCGCCGCCTACATCCACAAGGAGATCCACCAAGAGGCGGGTGGCCTGCGCAAAGAGATCCACCGAGAGGTGGGTACCCTGCGGGGCGAAAATCGCTACCGTGCAGGGCGAAATCGGCGCTGCGCGGGAGCAGGCAGCAGAATTTCACGGCGCCACCACTGCCAGGCTGGAGCGTGCAGAGTCGGACGCCAAGGAGATGCGGGGCAGCCTCGAGGAGATGCGGGCAGCCTTCAGGAGATGCGGGGCAGCCTTGAGGAGGTCAAGGGCATGATGGGCCAGCTTCTGAGCAAGAGCAAGTGAGGCGGCCGGCGCTGCGCCTGCTGGCAAGCATGCCGCGCTGCCTGTAGCAGCACAGGCTCCCCACGCTGCCGAGCAGGTGGAGCCAACTCTTGTGTGGCCCGCCCATGGTGCCGCAGCCGCACCTTGCTGCCGCCAGCCTGGCGCCGGTGACGGTGCCGTCGCCGCCCGCCCTGCAGGGTCCCCTCGGGTGTTCCCCGCGGGTGGGTGCCGTTCTTTTCCTGTGCCGTTTTTTCCTGTAGCACAGCCCTGCCATCAAAATCAGCTGTTTGCATGTACATATCCTTGTGCCCTCTGCCTGCCCCGCTGTTCCTCTGTTCCTCCCCCGCTGGCCTGTTCCTGTCCTAACCGTCCTCACATCTGCCTGCGCAACCCCCTTTTGTTTCATTCCGTCTCTCTACCCCCTCTCTTGCCTTCTTTTTCCTTGTTTCGAGCCCTCAGTCGCAGCTGTTGGGCGCGTGTTGCTGCCATTGCTGCCGCATCCTCCCACGCTTGCCGCCGCACCTCGATGCCCCGGCTTGCCCTGTAGCCTCTCCATAGCTTTTATCTGCTTGCATCGATTTCCTAATTGTCTACACGTGCTCCATTGCACGCCCGCTGTAACTGCCCCACAATCTTGAGTGCTCAGCGCACTTTACAGTGTAGAGATAGCTGGGTGAGATTCTTGGGCTGCACTTACACCACTGACACATCAGCAGATGCCTACTGCTGTGCCCCGGTCGACAGCTACCCGGGAAGGGTGGCCTCTGTGAAAGCAAACCAGCTGCTAGGTTACCTTTTTCACCTGGTGCAACTTGCGCATGCAGCAATGAGGGCGGGGTGCACGGTGCTGACGTCAGCACCTGCAACGCTCACTGGGGGCGCAGCATGGCAACAGCTACTTGCAGCAGTGCCGGCCGGGCGTGAGGCGTTTGCGTGTGGGAACGTGCCGCGCCGCATCAGTGATGCTGCCGGCAGGGGGCAGGGCAGATTGGCAAGAGGGCACGCCGTGGCATGGCGCCTGCATGTGCGCGCTCCCGCAGGGTGTGCTGTGCCCGTGGGCGGGACTCGAGCGATGTGTGGTAAGCCGTCCTGCGTTGCGCTCACCCGTGCTGTGCCATGCTGTGATGCAGTTGGCAGACCTGGAGCCACACCGAGGGGGACCGGAGAGGCAGGAACGTGCACAAGACTGTTGCTTACCAGATGCCCAGTGGATGCTGAACATTTTGTTTGCTTGGAGCTAGCTACTTGCGTGTTGGGAAAGGCACATGATGGCCCCTGGGCACAGCAGCCCGGTGCTCACTTCTGCACATCAAGCTTCGTGAGGAACCCGCTCCCACACATCGGCCATCCTGAGCGCTGTCGGCTGCAGGCTCATTGCAGCGTCATGCCCCGCCCCGCCCGGTGAACCCGGTGCTGTGCCTCTTAAACTTCCTCGGCACTGCTGATTGCTCCCCATCCCCCATTGTCCTCCTGAACCCCGGCAGCCTCAAGTTAAACGGTGTGCTCACGTACGGCCTTCTTCACACTCTGAATGGCTGGCAGACGTGGGTGCGACAGCGAGGCAATCAACCAGGGGCGGCAGGTCTCAGCGAGGGGCGGCGGCAGCGGCAGCGGAAGGTTGGCCGTCCTCTGCCCACTGGCGGCCAGGCGACCGATCGGCCCCACACCGCTGCACTTTTGCATGCTATTGCGCCCGCATGCTGGGATGACTGCTCGACTAGCTTCCGATGAACCTTCTCACCAAGTCAGCACGCGGCCCCTCGTTATGTGATAGGGCTGTCTCTCTCTCTCACATAGTTACCATCAAACATGCGTTTGCTTTTGTTCGCTACGTGGCTGCTGGCATGCGGCGGCCTGGTGGCCGCGCGCCTGCCCGGCTGGGGCTCCAGCGGGCACCAGGCGGAGCGGCGTGAGCTGATCAGCAATGGAGAGGAAGCCCCGCCTGGAAGGTATGGGTGGTAGCCCTGGCACTGCCGCCCCCGCCCGCTCCAGCCGCCGCCGCCGCCGCTGCCGAGCCCCAAGTCCCGCCCAGCACCCCAAGTTCCTCGCCAACCCCTCTGCTCCTCCCTCCGACCACCTGTCCACTTGTTCAGGTATCCATACATGTGTGCGGTCGGCCGTGCCAGCCGAGACGACGACACAATCGACTACTCCCTGCAGCACTGCGGAGGCACCCTGATTCATCCTCAGGTGCCAGTTTACGCCCCCTCCTGCCCCTCCTGCCGCTCCCTCGTCAGCGCCTCGCCCTATGCTGGCACTGCTTTCCTGCTGCACGCTGGGCTGGCTGCCTTGGATAGTGCCCTGCCCAGCCATGCCCTGCTCTGCCCTGCCCTGCCAGCTTTTGCCCCAAGGTTTGCTTGGGCTTGGGCGTCTCCCCACCCGGCTTCGGTTGGTGGCTGGCAGAGCTTGGGCCCGGCACAAGGTTACGTTCTCTTGGTGAACCTTCTTGTGCCACTCACCTCATTCTCACGACCATGTATTTCTCACACACTGCTCACGCCTCCTCTGTGCCCTGCCCCTGCCCTGCCCCCCTGCACCACGTGCCTCCACGTGCCCGCCCGTCTTCAGGTCGTCATCACAGGTGCCCCTGCCTGCCTGCCTTCCTGCCGAGGGTTGCCCAGCCAGCTGCTTGCTGCCAGCTGATGTGTGTGCCGCTCCCAGTCCCTCTGCTGAACCCAGCTGTGTCTTTGCTGTTGTCTGCATCGGATGCTGCTCTGCGCACGCCCCCTTCCGAATGCTCCTCCCTCCTTTGCGCACACACGCACCTGCATAAAGTGCCCACAGCAGCTGCCCCTGCGCCCCCTCCCCTCCCTGCAGCCGCCCACTGCACCGCCAACGAGCGGGGGCGCATTGTGCGAGGCCTGGCGGTCCTGTGCAACAGCACGCGCCTGGGGTGAGGGGCGCGGGCATGGGTTGGGGGGTTGTGCTGCTTGTTGCGATCCCAGAAGCCTTGCTGAAGGATGAGCCGGTTGATTGATCAAACTCAAACATAAACAACTAACTAAACTTTAAGTCCACAAGGATCTAGCACGGCCTTCACATCACACTCTGTCTCTGCATGCTGGCATTGCCCGCCAGCCTGGCTGCCTCGTTGCCCGCTGTCACAGGCAGGCAACCCCGCCTGTGCGAGGGCCGCCCCGACCTCTTTGAGGCCGCAGCCAGCAAATCGCAATGGAACAATTACTTCTCTATCAGCAGCTAGACCACTCATACATCCCCCGGTGCTGCACCCACACTTTCTGACTGACTGAGAGGGGGTTACACGTCATGTACAGCACAAACCTGTGCTGCTCAATGAATCATTCAAGCACAAATGAATGAATGNGCGGGCCCGCGGGTGCTGCGCAGGAGGACCCCTCCCGCTTCGCCTTTTACAACATCAAGCGCTATCGTGGGCTGTTCAACGTGGACACCACCGACGTGCTGGCCCGCATGTTCAGGGCGGTGCTGCTCTTCTTCCGGGGCGACTTCCTAGAGTACACAGACGACAACCCAGACCTGTGAGTTGCGGGCTGGGCGGGGCTGGGCTGGGCAGGGAAGGCAGGTGGCTGAGGGGATGGCAGGGGAGGCAGGCAGCTGAGGGGTGGGATGGGAGGCAGGCCGCTGAGGGGGTGGGGCGGGAGACAGGCCGCTGAGGGGGTGGGTGGGTAAGGGAGGCAATCAGGGGAGCCTGCCCGCTGGAAGGAGGGGCTTGCCAGGAGGCTGGCTGGCTGCGCCTGGCATGTGGTATTGAGTAGCAGGGAGCAAGGGGCTGCTCTCATGAGTGTCAGATGATGGGAGGGTGCCAGGTCAGCAGCAGTGCGGCAGCGGCTGTACAAAGCTTGCGTCCTGCTGCTCTCCCTCAAGGCGTCCCTGTCTGCCTGCACCCGCGTGCTGCCCCACTGCTGCTCCTCTCTGTGCCCTTCATCCCGCCCTATTACCCTCGCGCTGCCCTTGATACTGCCCGGCTGCCCCCACCCCGCTATACATCCTGCCCTGCTACCCCCACCCCAACTTTCCTCCTGCCCTTCCACTTRCCCACCCCTGCCTCCCCTCGCCTGTCTGCCCTCCTGCCCGCCGCAGCTACGGCCCCTTCTGGGTGGCCACCACCCTCATCTTTGTGTCYGCAGCCGCCGGCAACCTGGCCTCATACATCGACTTCCTGCAGCGCAAAACGCCAGGTACGCCCCTTTTTTCTTTTTTTTGGAAGGGGGCACGCCCCTCCTCCTGCCACCCGCATGTGCATGCACACGAGCCTGCGCAGGCTGATGCACTGGAGATGTGTGCTGGCTCACACGCTTTGCACCTGCCATCCTGGGCAGCAGCACTTTCCTGGGCCTCATCACACGCCCTGCGCCTACGGGCATGCCGTCGTCCCGGGCRGCAGCAGCTTTCTGGGCCGGTCCGCGTCGCGCTGCGCCCTCCCTGCACCCTCCCTGCGCACTGCCTGATCTGCCTGGCCTTCTATCTGCCCCTCTCAGTCCCCCCTCTTCATCCCCCTGCAGGCGACGAGTCTCACGGCAGCTGGTACTATGACGTGGACAAGGTGGGCGGCTCCTTTGGCATCTTCTACGGCTACGTCGGCGTGGTGGGCCTCGTCCTCTACCTCATCCTGCGCTGGTTCAAGGCAGGCACGCGGCTGGCGGCGGTGTGGTGCGTGTACGGTGAGCGGGCRAGCGGGGGTGCAGGGCAGGGGCGTGTTGGACTGCATGCAGGGCCGGACGCGGCTCCAGGAGTCAGCGGAGCTGACTGATGCGCATACCCGTTGTTTGCGTCCATCGGGATAGGCCCCCAGCTCAGCATTGCAGCCTGCCCTTGCAGCCTTCCCTCCTGCTGTCCTTGCTCCGCTTCACAGCCTTTGCGTGCAGCCCTCACACATTGCATGTCTTGCACCTCGCTAATTTTCCCTTCCCCCGCCGCAGGCTACTCCCTGGCTGTCTTCATCCCAATGGCCCTGGTGTGCGTGGTGCCCCTGGAGAGCGTGCGCTGGGCGGTGGTGGGTGCAGCCACCCTCACCTCTGGCACCTTCATCATGCTCTCACTGCGCCGCCCTATACACGAGGCAGCGGGCGCCAAGGTAGGCTGGGTTCTGGCAGCCAGCGGGGTGGGCGGGAATCGCTGGGTGGTCCGGCTGGTTGGCTGGCTGTACCACCAAGACTGGCTGGCTGGCTGTAGCACAAGGCTCGCAGGGCTGTGTTGGCTGCCTGGCAGCTGCTGCTGTGCCGTTCCCAGCTGATGCTGCGTTCACATGTGTTGTGAGCTTCGCTTCGGCAAGAGCGACCTGTTTTGACAGCACGGCCTGACTGCGACACAGCCTCAGCTGGATGGCCACAAGCTGAATGGAACTAGTGCACCCACTCGATTGTTGCGCTGTCGTACGGCCTCTGTGTGTGCAGGCGGTACCGCTGTACCTCGTCATGATTGCGGCGCACATGGGCCTGGGGCTGGCCCTCAAGCTCTATTTCTTCCGCTACAAGCGCGTGGCGATGCCTTGAGCACACCCGCTTGACGTGGATCTGGCTCTTTTCTGCGCCTGTGCAATTCTCACCCTGTATCTTCTGGATTGGATGGGGCAACGCCGGACTGATGTTCAGCCCTCCCTTTCTCGCCTGTAGTACACACTCTCGCCTGTAGTACACACAAAAGAATGGTGAATTGCAGTCGGCAGCTAGTAGCGTGAGTAGTAGCGTAAAGGGGTGCGGAATCTGGAGCGCTGGCTCAAGCCAGAATGAAAGCCGGGAGGCAAAAGGTGGCAGGGTGGGGAGGCCACAAAAGGGCAGTGCAGCAGCGGGCAACCGGAGGGAGGAGAAGCATGGGAGGTCATGTGCAGAAGAGATTTTGAATGTGGTACAGCAAACACAGAGGGAAGCACGGAGAGGGGCGAAACGGAGGCGGTGCGGGCTGCGTCAGCAGCAGGCGGCGTCAGGGGCATGAAAAGCAGATTGAAGGGCACAGTTGGGGTAGAAGCTACGGGAAGGTACGAAACGTTTGCTGGGGGCATGGGGAAAGGAAACGAAGGCGACCGCAAGGTTCACACAAGTGAGGCGTCAGAGGGCGTTGGGTTTCGAATAGAGGCCGGCCAGGCCTGGCCGGCTCTCAGGAGCTGCAACAAGGAGAGCATGCCAGCAGCCTATGCTGGCATGCCAGCAGCCTATGCTGCCGTGGCCTGCTTGCATGCCCGGATGCTTGCCAGGCTTGGCGCCAGGGACGGCGATGTCTTGAGCATGCATGTTGCTTATGCTGCCGTCGCCTGCTCGCGTGCCCGGATGGTTGCCAGGGCCTTCATGATTGCGGCGTGCATGCTGGGGGTGGCTGCCACGATRCCTCCGTTCAAGAAGGGGAAGAAGCGGCCCAGAGTGAAGTCCAGCGGGTTGCCCAGGGCGTCAGAAATGACGGCGCCGGCCTCCTGCAGGAGACGA
>JTEE01000219.1:453044-470266 GCA_002896455.3 Chlorella sp. ArM0029B | reverse complement strand
GCAGCCCAGGTCAGGGTGTCCAGGCACATGCAGGGGGTTGACGCAACCTCCAGATTGTGTGAAGGGTCTGCAGAGCATTCCCACATCTACGTGTGCCGCTCCCCCCTGATAAGCCCAGCACCTCTCGAGAGTGAGCTCACCATACTTGGCCTGGCTGTCCAACCGCAGAGACGACCGCACAATGCCCACCTCGCCTGCAGGCGGGGGTGGAAGCGCAGAGGGCCGAACAATGTTGAGAGCAGTGCAGCATGCGGACGGGGGGCCACGTGCCCAGGGCAGCAGCAGAGAGAGGGAGAGAAGAGGTGACGCAAATCCGTCTCCACTGGCAGGGCCTCACGCAACCCCAGGCACTGGTCCTCCTCCTGCCCGCCATGCTTCCAATCAGCCCTCGTAACCCAATCAGGTGTGCACTGTGCCCTAGGACTCCACCGCATCCCATCACATCACCTCGTCCTGCCCCCCATTGGCTCAAACATGCCGCCGCCCACCCGCCCCCCACACGTTCAAAGTCAAACCTGCTGCACACCCCGCCTTACCTCCGATGGCCTGAGCCAGTCCGTGGTTTGAGTGCCGCTTCTCAAAYGACTCCATGTACCGCACCTGCAGTACAGGCAGGCAGGCAGGCAGTACAGTCAGGCCCGGCCGACATGCTGGCAGCAAAAGGACAGGCCGGCAGTGCAGGGATGTGTTGCTCAGCCTGGCACCAGCGTGCCTGGTTCATGGGCAGGGCGTTTGTTGTGGCACTGACAGGTGTGGCAGCGCTGATGCTGCAGCGCAGCGCAGCACAGTACAGGCACGGCACATCGCAGCATAGCACGGCGCGGCACATCGCAGCACAGCCCAGCACAGAGCACCACAGCACAGCGCAGCGCAGCGCAGCACAGCCCAGCGCAGCGCAGCCCAGCGCAGCCCAGCGCAGCAAACAACGGCACAACGCAGGCAGCACAGCCCAGCGCAGCCCAGCGCAGCGCAGCACACCTGGTCGACGGGCAGTGAGTCGTCGCAGAAGATGCGTTCAGAGGGCATGCCGGCAAACACGGGACCGGCGTAGGCTCCCTGCGGTGGAGGGAAGGCCCGAGAGGTGCGGCTGTTCAGTGCGGAAGGGGCAGTTGCTGTTGTGGCAACATGTACCCCCGGTACAAGGTCCTCAAAAGCGTGCGTTGCTGATGCCGACCGGTGGCTGGCTGGGCAGAGGCAAGCGGCAGCACAGGTTTGACGGAGTGTGGGCAGCACGGCAGCAACTGCACGGTGGTAAGGCAGCACGCACGCGCCACCCATGCCAGGAATTGACAGCGGCTGCCCTCACCTGGCCCTTGGCAGCCGCAAACATTGTGCCCACGGTGTCGTCGGTGAAMGAGCGCCCCGCCTGCCCCTCGTCGCAGTCCTCGTCATTAATGGCTGCCTGGGGCAGGTTGGGGCAGCCCAGCACGCCCAGCACCACCTGCCGAGGGCGGGGTGGAAAGGAGGGGAGGGGAGGAGTGGTGACGTGGCGTGAGGGTTCCATGACAAGTGGGGAGAGGGAYCCACAGGGGAAAGGAATCAACAGCACACGACACAATGCCGAGCCGCCAGCTCTTCCCCCAMCAAGCCCCCCTTGCGCCCTCTGCCCCGCCTGCCGCTCGCCGCACCCACAACCTCCCCGCTGCCCACTGCAGGTTGCACGGGCAGAGGGCGTGCACTGCAGCCTGCCCACAGGGCCTCCCTCCCAGCCTCATTGTGTGTACTGCTGCCACCCACCTCCCCCCTCTTCCAGCATGCCCAGGCATCTGCCCGTACTGCCCCCAACCCTGGCCCGTGTCCCCAGCACGGTGCCTTCATGATCCTGGTACTTTGTAAACCCACCTCTCCCTCCTGCAGCATGCCCAGGCACACGGCGTACTGCCGCATGCCCACAAAGCCGCGGGTGCCGTCAATGGGGTCCAGCACCCAGTGCCGCCCCACGCCGCCGCCCTCGCTGTTGCCGGTGTCAATCAGATCCAAAATCTCCTCCCCGGTGAGGGATGCCGCCTGCAGGTTTGGAGAGTAGAACTGATGGAGATCAACAACTGATGATACCAGCAATCCAGAAGAGCCCTACTGAAGGGGCGGCATTGTTGACGCCCCGCGGTCAGGGTGCCAGAAACAAGGGCACACGCCGCTAACACGGTTGGCTGGCCAACAATTTCCAGCCCAGCAGCCTCCCCCAGCCCACTCCCCCAGCACGCGGCTACCTCCCGCAGCACRCCCAGCAACCCGCCAGCAGCAGCGCCCGCCCGCTCGTAACTCTTGAAATTTCACGACTTATCAGATAAGGCGGCATCTAGTCARTCAGAAGCCCACCTTTGGGTGCTCCTGTGCCAGTGCTGCATTCACGTACTGCGTGATTGCTGCCATCATGGCCTCCCCTCCTGGCTCCCGCAGCTCCTGGGCAGCTTCCTCTGCCACCAGGCTGATGGCCTGGCCGGGCAGGGAGTGACGGAGGCTCCATGSCACCAACGCCTGGGCGCCGTAGTCGGCGATTGTTACGGGGGACGAGTCGTCCTTGTCGCTGGCATCCCCGCTGCGCAGCTCGACTTGGACTGCCTGCAAAGGGGGAGGAGTGGGGGGGGAGTGGGGGAGGAGGAGTGGGGAGATGGGGGAAGAGAGTGGGGGAGAGGATGATGGACGGCAGGTGACTGATGTTGGAACGTGTCGTTGGGTGGGGCAGGTGAGGGAACGTAGAGTGTAAACAGACATGGGCGGTGCGGTGCATGGACRCTCATTGTGGGGGCAATCTTGCACGGCTGACGCCCTGGGCGGGAGCGGATGAACGCCCAGCCAGCGTTCTGCTGCTGCTTGGCAAACCCGCAACCGCAAGGCACAGGCTGCGCCCCCGCAGGCACAAACACGTGTGCGGAGCTCGCAGGTGCTGTGACAGAATGGCCAGCAGCCTACGCTGTGACTTCCAACAAGTCNGCCCCTCCACAGGCTTATGTCCACCCCAATGCCTCGGAAGTGCGCGGCGAGCCTCTTCCCAAGGAGGACGATGGCGAGGGGTTTGAGGATGATGTGACAGACACCCCTCAGTCCACCGTGGCAGAAGCCTTCACCGCGGGTGACGTGGCGCTGCTGCTGCTGGACACCCCCGTCCCTATAGAGCCGGTGCCCATTGCCACCACGGAGGAGTGGGACGGTGGGGGGGCGGGGGGGAGGGTGGGAGGGGGCGGAGGCGGGGTTGGGCGAGCAGAGTGTGTGGGACGTTGGGTGTGTGTGTGGGAGGGTTTGGCCTAGTCGTTACAGCTGTTAATACCCTCTGGCGCGTTGCAAACACTGGCGTCAACATCGGGACGAACAAACTCATGAGAGGTTGACGAGGCATGCCCCAAGTGTGAGAGGGTAGGAGGGTGAGGAGGTGGGGGTGGGCAGCCAGAGTGGGGGAAGGGTGTGTGGAAGCAGGGGGCTGTGCGGAGGCGGGGTTGAGAGGGTGGGAGGGTGAAGAGGTGGGGGTGGGCAGCAGAGTGTGGGGAGGGTGTGGGGAAGCAGGGGGGTGTGCGGAGGTGGGATGAGCAAGCAGAAGGCGTGAGGGAAGCAGCGGTGTGTGGGGAGGTGGGGTTGCGCCAGCAGCGCTTGTTGAGAGTGTGAGGGAAGCAGCGTGTGTGCAAGTGTGAGGGGGTGAGGTATGCCGCTGGTTTGGGGAATTCGTCATCAGGGGATGGGGGCGCAGGGCGCAGGCAGCAGGGGTTCGGGAGGTGGCTGCACAGCTGCGCTCTGGAGTGCGGCATCAAGGTAGGGTTTACAGTTTAGGGCCCTTGACCAGAAACCTAAACCCTAAACCCTACTTATACTTATAACCCCTCCTAAACCTGAGACTGTTGAGTGCCTGTCTACGCCTTTCTGAAAGCTTGGACTTCTGCCCTCCACCCAACTCGCTGGCATGCAGCCATCGACGAGATCGGCACAGAGCTGCGTGTCGTGGGGTGGGGTGCTGTGACAGAAGGGCGCAGCCCATCCAGCTTTCCGCGGACCCTGCAGGAGGGCACGCTGCCGCTGGTGTCGCCCGACAGGTGCGCTGGTGCATGCCCTCTAAGTGGCCTTGTGTGTTTTACAGTCACCCGGCAAAGTAGGTCGTCTTTTACAGTCCGGGTTGCATGAAAAGGTCCCCACTTGCACACCTCTGCAACGCCATTGTTGCCCGATGCGGTGCGCTGGGAGTCTCCACAGGGTGGGTGGGTGTGTGAGGCACTTGTGCTGCCCATCTGGGCAACTCTGGGCCGCCCAAACTGATTGGAGAGGGGGACATCAACCGCAACCGCAACCCCAACCCCAACCCCAACCCGCTGCCTGTGTGTGTGCAGGTGCCGGTCGTTGTACCGCCGCGCACAGTTTGGCGGGGTGAGGCAGTACATCGATGGGGAGCTGGCCATCTGTGCTGGGTTCACCACAGGCGCTAAGACACTGCCCTGCCAGGGAGACTCAGGTGGGCAGGGGGGGCTGTGCAGTCTAGTCTTGTCGGCACAGCTTTTCACATCCTCTGAAGGAGGATTCAACTTCAGGACGAACCAAATCTTAAGAAGTTGACGAGGCATGCACCACAAGGGAGGCTGTGCAGCTCCTTTGCTGCGCAGAGAGGCAGGCAGCGCGGGGGGAAGAGGCAAGCTTGCATTGCCAGTGAGCGGTGCGGGGCTGTGCAAAGGGGCAGGTCTGGCGGGCTTTGGGTTGCTTCGATTGTGGCAGCGCACCCGCAGCACAACAGCGTTGGAAGCGGCGGCAGGTGTGCTGCTCCGCTGTAGGGGAGGGCTCGCACGGTCAGCACGCGCCAGCGGGGGTGGTGGTGGTTTCCTGTCGCTCGCTGGGCAGCAAGCGCACCACCGGGCACATGCCCCGCGGGCTGGTGTTGGGACTTGAGACCTCCCTGCATTGTTTCCCCTCACTGCTCCACTGGTTGCAGGCGGCCCCTTGCTGCACACCCCAAACATTGACGACCCATCCACGCACCTACAGGTCAGCACACACCCAGGGGGGGGCGTTTAACCGGTACCGCAGTGAACCTGCTAGTCAGCTGACGCAGCAGTACCACCTTCCCAATGGTGCCTCCAGTTTGAGCCTGGCCCCCTCTGAGCCGCACTGAGGGGGCGCCCGCCTCTGCCCCTCTCAGCTGCAAGCCAGCCCACGCTCGCTTCCCTGCTGCCCGACTGAGCCTGCCTCAGTCTCCCCAATGACGCCCCGTCAGTGCCTNAAATTGGCGGGCAGCTTGGCGTCATGTGCTGTCGAGGGCTCTACCGCCCGCTTACCGTCGCCATAGTCCTCCAGCCGGCGCGGCACAAAGCCCTGGCGCTTGCCGTAAGGCGGAGGCTCCTTCACTARGCGGGAGGCCTGCTGCGTGGCGGTGTTCTCGCGGGGGGCGGGGGCGTGCTCCCGCGTGGGAGCGGGCAGGTGCCCCARGACCGACGCCATGGCGTCAGAGCCCTTGAGAAGCCTTCAGCACTGGCCTCGGGCAGCTGGGCCAAGCGAGAAGCGTTCCTGCTTTGTTTGGTTGCTGCACGCACACAGGGGGTGTACCACATGATGCCCTCGGCGCGACAGGGGCAAACGCGAGCAGCATTGTTTTTTGCGTGAGGTGGCGCGTGCTGCGAGAGCCCCAAAGCACGCTGTGCTGGTCGCGTCCCTCCCTCCCTGCTGCCCTACTTGCAGTCGGTCCAGCGATCGGCCCACTTGCGAACCAGTCCCAGCCTCCGATCACTAACCTGCAGCGGGCTTCCCCCTTTGACTGGCCTTCACGGCAGCCCAGCAGCCGCAGTCTCCTGGTTGCAGCACCGAGATCACGACAGCGGCGGCACACAGCGGCCCAGTCCAAATGAGCAACCCTTTTGCCACCAGCAGCCCCCCGCCCGTGTTTGGCGAGCAGGCCGCGCTGTCGCAGCCCGTGGGGGGAGCCTGGGGCGCGGCGGTCGCCCTGGATGACGAGGAGGACGAGCCCTTCACAGCAGCGCACCTGGCGGCGGCCAACCANAGACCGGGGTTCGAGTCGTGCTCATGGCTCGATTAAGTGGTACCCATTTCGAAGGGGGGGGAAAGAATGTACTCACCATGGAAGCTGGAACTCGTGGGACCAAGGGGCCCCAAGGGGCAGATCCTGAACGCTGGAATCAAACAGCCGGCGCACTGTGTGCAAATGGGGAGGGCCGCCAGCCGTCCCGGGAAAGGACCATGTTTCCTCAACCCACGCCTATGGGCGTACACTTCTTCTTCACAGGCAGGCAGCGATGTCTGGAACTCCCTCTTATTGCGCGCAAAATATTCCTTGCCACACCGTGGAACTATTGAAAGCAGCAGTGCGGAAAATGTCGCAGAAATCAGGCGACAGAAGCATGAAATGCATGCAGCGCAGCGGGGGGAACGGCTATGCATCAGCGGGGCATCAGACTTGCCTCGTGTACTACCTCCCGAGAAAGCTGCTGTGGCACAGCTGCTGTCCTGTGCAAACCTGCGTGTGGCGCCGCTGCATGCCCCCTGGCCTGCCCTGCAGAGTGAGCGACATGCGGGAGGGAGTGGAGTTCCGCCGCGTGCAACAGGTGGGATCCAGGCACCTTGCCCTGCTACCAAATCAGCTGCTGCCGCCCCCCTAACCCTCGGATGTTGATTGGGGTCGCAGTGCGCAGGAGGCTACTCCCTTGCATGCATGCCTCCCCCTCTGCTTGCCTTCCCGGGTACGTACCACACCCGAGATGCGCACACGGCTTCCCCCAGGGCCCTATCCCGCGCCCCACTGCTCCCTTGTGCCATGCCAAAAATAGCAAGTAAGACCTGCTTCACCTCGTTGCTCCACCTCGTTGCCTCCAGTGCACCAGACTAACACCCACGTGGGGACGTGTCTGGTCTGAGTCTTTTAGCTAAGTCCTTTCAGCTGTGTGCAAGCACCTCCTGTTAGAAAGGCCGTCAACTTCATTACTATGAAGTGGCACGGCTCGTCCTGCACACCACCCCTATTCCTTCCCCCCTATTTCTTCCCCCCTATTCCTTCCCTCCCAACCCCTCTCTGCACAGGCCCTGTCCCACTCACTACCCCCCATCCTTCCCTCCCACTGCCTCCCTCCCCAGGCCCCGTCCCACTCTCCACCCCTTTCCTTTCCTCCCTCACACCNCAGTCCCCCCTCTTCATCCCCCTGCAGGCGACGAGTCTCACGGCAGCTGGTACTATGACGTGGACAAGGTGGGCGGCTCCTTTGGCATCTTCTACGGCTACGTCGGCGTGGTGGGCCTCGTCCTCTACCTCATCCTGCGCTGGTTCAAGGCAGGCACGCGGCTGGCGGCGGTGTGGTGCGTGTACGGTGAGCGGGCGAGCGGGGGTGCAGGGCAGGGGCGTGTTGGACTGCATGCAGGGCCGGACGCGGCTCCAGGAGTCAGCGGAGCTGACTGATGCGCATACCCGTTGTTTGCGTCCATCGGGATAGGCCCCCAGCTCAGCATTGCAGCCTGCTCTTGCAGCCTTCCCTCCCCACCTGCCTTTGGCCAGCCCTGTGTGCTGTCCTTGCTCCGCTTCACAGCCTTTGCGTGCAGCCCTCACACATTGCATGTCTTGCACCCCGCTAACTTGCCCTTCCCCCGCCGCAGGCTACTCCCTGGCTGTCTTCATCCCAATGGCCCTCGTGTGCGTGGTGCCCCTGGAGAGCGTGCGCTGGGCGGTGGTGGGTGCAGCCACCCTCACCTCTGGCACCTTCATCATGCTCTCACTGCGCCGCCCTATACACGAGGCAGCGGGCGCCAAGGTAGGCTGGGTTCTGGCAGCCAGCGGGGTGGGCGGGAATCGCTGGGTGGTCCGGCTGGTTGGCTGGCTGTACCACCCAAGACTGGCTGGCTGGCTGTAGCACAAGGCTCGCAGGGCTGTGTTGGCTGCCTGGCAGCTGCTGCTGTGCCGTTCCCAGCTGATGCTGTGTTCACATGTGTTGTGACCTTCGCTTTGGCAAGAGCGACCTGTTTTGACAGCACGGCCTGACTGCGACACAGCCTCAGCTGGATGGCCACAAGCTGAATGGGACTAGTGCACCCACTCGATTGTTGCGCTGTCGTACGGCCTCTGTGTGTGCAGGCGGTACCGCTGTACCTTGTCATGATTGCGGCGCACATGGGCCTGGGGCTGGCCCTGAAGCTCTATTTCTTCCGCTACAAGCGCGTGGCGATGCCGTGAGCACACCCGCTTGGCATGGATCTGGCTCTTTTCTGCGCCTGTGCAATTCTCACCCTGCATCTTCTGGTTTGTAAAGGATTGGATGGGGCAACGCCCGCCTGATGTTCAGCCCTCCCTTTCTCGCCTGTAGTACTACACACAAAAGAATGGTGAATTGCAGTTGGCAGCTAGTAGCGTGGCTAGTAGCGTGGAAGGGGTGCGGAATCTGGAGCGCTGGCTCAAGCCAGAATGAAAGCCGGGAGCAGGCAAAAGGTGGCAGGGTGGACAGGCCACGAAGGTGCAGTGCAGCAGCGGGCAACCGGAGGGAGGAGAAGCATGGGAGGTCATGTGCAGAAGAGATTTTGAATGTGGTACAGCAAACACAGCGGGAAGCATAGAGAGTGGCGAAAAGGGGGCAGTGCGGGCTGCGTCAGCAGCACGCGGCGTCAGGGGCTCGAAAAGCAGATTGAGGGGCACAGTTGGGCGGGAGGGTAAGGTAACAACGTTTGCTGGGGGCATGGGGTAAGGAAAGGAAGGCGGCCGCGAGGTTCACACAAGTGAGGCGTCAGAGGGCGTTGGGTTTCAAGTAAAGGCCGGCCAGGCCTGGCCGGCTCTCAGGAGCTGCAACAAGGAGAGCATGCCAGAAGACTATGTTGTCGTCGCCTGATCACGGGCCCGGATGCTTGCCAGGCCTGGCGCCAGGGGCGGCGATGTATGAGCATGCCAGTTGCTATGCTGCCGTTGCCTGCTCGCGTGCCCGAATGGTTGCCAGGGCCTTCATGATTGCGGCGTGCATGCTGGGGGTGGCTGCCACGATGCCTCCGTTCAAGAAGGGGAAGAAGCGGCCCAGAGTGAAGTCCAGCGGGTTGCCCAGGGCGTCAGAAATGACGGCGCCGGCCTCCTGCAGGAGACGAGGAGGCACCGAACCGGGGCAGGGCACGCACACGGTCAACAGCAGATGCAGCGTGTGGCATCTTATACTGGCAAACATTACGAATGGTGGCTAGATTCTGAAGGAAACTGGGGCGGGGCAGGGCAGCCCCCGTGTCCGCCCAACCTCCTGCCTTGCAGCCTGGCCTAGCACGACCGGCCGGCAGGGCTACGCCCACTTGCACCCACGCTGCAACCTCCCGCTCCTCCCCTTGGCCCGCCCACCTGCAGGACGATCACTCCCGGCGGCGTCGCCCCATCCTTATTCACACCTACCCATGGTCGAGCAACATCGCCTCTTGCATTCCTCCCTCCCCCGCACCAACTGGCCCAACCGCCACATGCAGGATCCCCACTCCCGGCGGCAAGGAGCATCATTTCACAGCCATGTTCAAGCAACCTCGCCTCTTGCATTCCTCCCTCCCCCAAACCAACTGGGCCCGCCGCCACATGCAGTATCACCACTCCCGGCGGCATGGTGGCATAATTTCACAGCCACGTTCAGGCATTCTCGCCGTTCAGGCAACCTCGCCTCCTGCACTCCTCCCTGAACCCAACACCTCCTCAGCCCCACCTGCAGGGTCACCACTCCCCGGTGGCGTGGTGGCATCTTTTCACAGCCATGTCCAGGCAACCTCGCCTCTTGCAATCTTCCCCCCCACCAACACCTCTGCAGCCCACCTGCAGGATGATCACCCCCGCGGCGTGGTCCCAAATCTTCTCCCGGTAGTTTGGGTCGGGGAAGCGCATGAAGATGGAGGCGTCGCCGCGGGACAGGGCGCCTGCAGGGTGGCAGGAAGTAAGGCAGGGCAGGGCTGAGGGAGAGCTTGGGGGAGATGGGGAGGGAGGGAGGGGATGCAACGCCGCAAACAGGGTGCGTGCAGGGGGGATGGGGGAAGGCAGGGCAGGGTTGAGGGAGAGCTTGGGGGAGATGGGGAGGGAGGAGGGAGGAAGGGAGGGAGGGATGGAGGGCCATTCCTAGGGACCGGCAGTGCACAGGGTGCGTGCAAAGGGGATGGGGGGAAGGTAGGGCAGGTTTGAGGGAAAGCTTGGGGGAGGGAGGNGCGTTCGGGCTCATAACGCTCGGGCAACTCGGCGCCGGAGTTTGAGTCGATTCCGTGAGGGTCGTTGTTCCGGCGCTGTATGATGGGGTGGAAAGAAATCCACGGGGTGTCCTTCCACTAGCTCGCAAAGGGCCTCAAACAACGTGCCACTATTTTCTGGTACTATACGGCGACTCTGCGCCTGCTCTTGGCCAACCCTCTTCTGCCTCCGGCACCATGTCGGCCCCAACAGCGTGGCTTGGGTGGCTAGGTGGTCTGGCGGCGAACCTGTGGGCGGCCCCTGCAGCGCCTGGGACGCACGTTGCCCTGCTAGAGGAGGCACGGGCTGGCGCTCAGCTCACGAAGGCGCTTTCCAAGCCTGCGGGGGAGCGGGACGAGGAGCTGGTGCACAGACTACGGGTGGACTATCGGAGGCGTGAGAAGGAGAACATACAGGTGGGGGCGGGGCGGCGGCGGCCAGGCGGCCGCACACACGCCAATGGAAGCGCGGCTCGTGCGTGGAAGGGCGGCTGGTGGGCGGCAAGGCCAGGCTTTCAGGGCGCTTGCAACATTGAGCACCCGAATTTTGCTGAGCTGCCTTACTCGCATGCAGCCTGAATGTCGAAGCGTGTTCGCATGCTCTGCCGTGCAGGCCACGATTGAATCCTTTGCCCGGCGCGCCTTCTACTGTGAGCAGCCCAGTTCCCGCGAGTGCTGCGCTGCTGCTGGGTGGGTGCGGCAACGCGTGGCCGCATCCTACCGCGCTGTGCTGGGCTATTACTATCAGCAACTCCAGCAGGTGGGGCAAGGGAGGGTTGAAGCCACCTGCCTTCCCGCCTGCCTGCCTGCCTGCCCGCCCGCCTGCTGCCTGGGCCACAGGCCCAGCAGAGGGAACACAGCAATGGGAGCAGGGCGTGGCCTGTTTGCTGTTGCCCTGCCAGCCCCGCCTGACTGCTTGCGCCATCATGAGTCCTTGTCAGTCCCCCTCCGTCTCCATCGCCAGCCTTCTTCCCACAATATATCCTGCCCACACCCCAACCACAGGCGACGGAGGAGCTGGCCGCGGCAGAGGGCAGGCGCCCACCTGCCCTGGTGGCTCCGCACACCCTGCAACTAGACCTGCCTGAAGCGCTGCAGCAGCACCCGCCTCGGCTGGACATGTGCCGCTCGTGCGCTGCGTGGCTAGAGAAGGTGGGAGCGTGTGGTGGTGGGTGAGGTGCTGGCCTAGCTGGGCTCCGCATCTTGCTTGCAGATGTTTGCCTGCCTTGTTTGATCCTAGCCTGGCCACAGCTGGATGTTTAACGATTGCCTGGTTGCCTGGCTGCCTCTCGTCTTGCAGGTAGAGCTGCACGAGGAGGCAAACAGGGTGCATGCGCAGCATTCTCAGAAACAGCTCCAGATGAGGGGCCTTCAGCCAGCGTTTCTTATTGGCGCTGCCAGCCCAGGATCAGCAGCGCCGGCAGCAGCTGGGGCGGCCCCGCATGCGAGCAGTGCCCACCAGAGCCAGCAGCAGCAGAGCCAGCAGCAGCACCAGAGGCACTCTGGGGACGGTGGTGGTGATGGTGGCGGCAAGGAGGATGCGCCGGCCACACCCACGCAGCAGCAGCAGCAGCAGCAGCAGCAGCTGCAGCTGCTTCACCACCACCAGCCGCAGCAGCAGCAGCAGCAGCTGCTTCAACAGCTGCAGCAGCATGCTTGTACAGAGCAAGACCGGAAACAACAGCGGGAGCAGGAGCAGCAGCATGCGTGTCTTCAACAGGAGCTGCCGCAGCAGCAGGATTGGCGTGCAGCGGGTGAGCGGAACCTGCTGCTACCAGGCAGGCAGCAGCAGCAGCAGCCACTGCAGCGGCAGCTGCTGGCGAGCCCGGCAGCGGCCAAGCAGCACGCCACTGCTCAGCCCTGTTGACGGCCTCCTTATACGCGTTTCCATCGCTTGTCCCTCGCTCCTTGTCCTCTATCGCCGCTGGACACGCCCTCCTCCCCCGCTTTGCACATGACATGCGCCACAACCCTGTCTGCATATCGTTGCACAAATTGCCTCGCCCAGTCAGATTGCCTCGCCCAGTCTATCCAGCACGTCCCCCCATACTTTGCACCCGACTGCTGGCGGTGCCGAATCACATGCGCCCGTTTGCGCCGCCTCCGTCACCTGTGCAGCCAACGCCTTTGAGCTGTGCCTACACCGGCCTGCTTGCATGCCGCGCACTGCCAGGCGTCTTGATTTTGCACTGTAAGCGCACCCCTGTATGCCACTCCAACCAATAGCTTACAATCTTCACGTGGCTGAGGCATGGTCGAGGTAGATCCCGCTCCCAGAGTTGGGTGGAGAGCAAGCCCCATGCATGCCATGCTTGTTTTGAACGGGGTTTACAGTGCTATTGATGGTTTAATACGGCAGCCCAGGAACGATCTTCTGGAGTGCCACAACAGCAACAGTCAAATCAAATAGGCACATGTGCACGTATGTTGCAGCCATTGGGAGACGCTGGCTGCAAGAGGCCTCCACGGCGGTGTTGTGCTGCTGCCCTGACCAGGGTGCCCAGGGGCGGAGCACCTGCCCTGTAGGAGCAAGGCCTACAGACATGGTCTGCCGCTGACGGGCAGCAGCATAATGCCGGCTGAAGACTCCCTGAGCAAACGGCGCCCATGCGGCTCCAGCTTCAGGCGTGCTGCCATCTCTGCATGACCCTGCTCATTATCCTGCAAGCTGCACAGCTGGCATCAGCCCACCCACTTGACCCCACGTGTAGACTCATGTCAACAGCGCATTTACATGATATGAGCATGTGCTACAATGCATGCACACACAGCGGAGGGTGGGCAGTGCCCAGAGCAGGAGTGACGTTGTGGTAGAGCTGGTTGCAAAGGGAGGGTCAAGAAGTGTCAGGCAGGGAACTTTAAGCAGCAACATGAGGGCTTGGGGAGCAGAAGAAAGAGCTTTGAGCAGAAAGAGAACAAGACAGCAGGAGAGCAAGCAAGCAAGCAGGCAGGCAGGCAGGAAGGGTGAGGGAGAGTGGGCAACGTGCTGGCCTGGCCGCAACGCGGGGCAGGTTGCCTGCAGGCGCAAGCAGCTCGCTGGCAGCATCGCCTTGCTGGTGGGCATGCCTTTCATCGCCCCGCTGCAAATCGAGTCGTCACCATTTCCGTGCACGCCATCTAGCGGCCGCCGCTGACAAAGTCCCGCCGCCGCCCGCTGCCGCCCTCGCTCTGGTCGTAGCTGCTGCCGCCGCCTGCGGCCCGCATGCCGCCGCCCTTCCCAATGTCGTCCAGAGCCCCCTTCTTCTTGCCCCCACGCACATCAGACAGGAAGGCGTCCAGGCCAAAGGGATCCGCCTCCTCTTTCTCCTTCTCAAACTGCACAGCCAGGGAGGGGGGGCAGGGCAGGGGACCGGGTGAGCGCAGGGGACAGGGTAACCGGCGTGAGAGCAGGCGCAGGGGCAGGTGTGAGGAGGAGATGGCGTTTAGGGGTCGAGATGGGGCAGGAGGCAGGGGACATAGGACAGGCAGTACGAGGCCGAGGGCGCAGCGGGACAGCTAATGAGAAAACGAGCGGGCACGGTGCGCGCACACTCACAGTTTGGCATTCAGCTGTACTTGCTCATTGCGGCGAAGCTCAGGCAGCCTTCAAGCACAGCACAGCACTGCAGAGCGCCGAGGAAAAGCCCCAACCCAACCCATCCAGCTTTAGCCGCCCGCCCAGCCGGCACACCCTGCAACCACGGACACCGTCAAACCCCTGCCCACCTGCACCTCGCCGCCCTCGCCGCCCTTGTTGCCATAGTCTGCCCCGGTGAAGCCCTTGTCTGGTTTGAAGCGGGCAGTGTTGATTTCGTCCTCGCCGCCGCCGCCGCCGCCCCCGCCGCCAGAGGCAAACGTCTCTGCCCCTTGCCGGCTCTGCAAACCAGAAGAAGGGGACGGGCAGCAGAGCGTCGGTGAAGGCAGGGCGAGAGGAGATGCTGTGCAGGCAGAAGGGCGGGCAGGTGACGGGCTGTGGGTGGCAATGTTGTGGGACAGGATGGGCCAAAGGAGCGAGGCTGGCAGTGGGGCAGGCAAGTGAGGCGGTGCCGAGCGCTCCTGGCAGCACCTGTGCACATGTGTATATTGCCTGGCCTTGCCCGCTCCCACTGCAACCCATCCCACCGCCATGCCTGACCCATCAGCCCAACTGTGCCCCAACAGCTCTGCTTGGTCTGCACACAGCGCCTTGTTGATTGGCGGTGCTAAACGCCAAAGATGTGACACGATAAGGCCTGCACCGCACCTTTCGCTCTGCCCGGTCTGCCTGCCAGAGGAGTTGCTTGTTACTGCCTCACGCCGTCCCACCCCAGACTCTGCACACTTGTACCCACATAAGGCTAAAGCAGCTGCACAGGCACCCACCGTGTGTTTGAGCTGCGCCGACGGTGTGCATGTAACGGCTTGCTACCGCCCGACCCTATCCCTCCCACACTTCCCAACTCGCTCCCGCCCACCGACCCTATCCCTCCCACACTTGACCCTATCCCTCCCACACTTCTCAACTCGCTCCCGCGCACCGACCCTATCCCTCCCACACTTCCCAACTCGCTCCCGCCCACCTTGTGCTTGAGCTGCTCCGACCGTCTGCTTGCTACCGCCCTACCCTATCCCTCCCACACTTGACCCTTTCCCTCCCACACTTTCCCAACCCGCTCCCGCCCACCTTGTGCTTGAGCTGCTCCGACCGTCTTCTAGTACCGGCTTGCTACCGCCCTACCCTATCCCTCCCACACTTGACCCTTTCCCTCCCACACTCTCCCAACTCGCTCCCGCCCACCTTGTGCTTGAGCAGCTCCGACCGGTCTGCAAAGAGTGGCTTGTCGTACAGGTTGTACGAGTCCTCCGCCCCCATGCCCGCGCCCCCCAGCCCCGTGTCCTGGTTGAACAGGCGCTGGTCGTACATCGCCTCCCCGCCGGTGACCTGCAGGGGGGGGAGGCGGGGCGTGTGTGGGCAGGGAGGGAGTGGAGAGGCAGCCGCACAAGAGGGATCGCAGCAGCTGGCTTGCAGGCCAGCTACCCGAAAAACGCAGGCAGGCGGGCAGGGATGGAGGGGGTAGGTTGGCGAGGGTCAGGCACTGGACAGACGCTGGTTGTACACTGCTTCCTGTGGGTTGACCTGCGGGGGGGAGGCGGGGACGTGTGTGGTGAGGGAGGCAGGGATGGAGGGTTGAGTAGGGTGAGGGTCAAGAGTCGGTGAGGGTAGAGAGGCTGGTTGCGGTCTGAGATGCAGCGCGGGGGGCGTAGCAAGTGCAATAGCCGTGCTTGTGGCCTGTTGAGGAAGGAGGGAGGCGGGCGAACACTAAGGGATTGAGCTTGCCAGGGCAGGAGGGAGGTGAGATGGCGGCGGAGCGGCACAGTGGGCCAGGGGAGGCTGTCAGCGGCAGTGAGAAGCCCACCTCAGGCCCACCCTCACTTCCGACCAGCACAGCCTCCTTCGCAGGGCCCCGCCCCGCCAAAGGCAGGAACCACCCCTGCACCACACGTCCGTACACACACGGGATGCGCGCACCAGACGCAACAACCCAACACAGACACGCCCATCACGTTTTTTTCTTCTTCCGGGAACGGATTGACCAAAACCCACCTTGGCCATTCCCAGCGCAATCTTTTCGGAGATGTCGCGGTCGCGGTCGCGCGTGAGCTTGCTCTTCTTGAACCCGTGAGCGTCCTTGGACTCGAGGCGCCTCTCACGCTCACGCTCCCTGCAGGAGGGGCAGGAGGCGGAAGCAGGCGCAGGCAGGAGGGTCAAGAAAGGCAGGGTGCAGTGTGGGCAGGAGGGTGAGAAGGGCGGGGTGCAGAGTCAGCAGGAGGGCAAGACAGCAGCCGTGGTGAGGGCGGGAGGGGTGGTGATAAGCACGGCAGGAGCGCAGCGCAGACAGAGCTGGGGTGCCAGCGTCACCGTCACCGGCACACCGCAGCTGGGCAGGGCAACCCTCTGTTGCCACTGGGCTGCCTGGCTGGCAGTGACCCCTCCAAACAGCTGCCCAGCTGCAATGCCAGCGCTCTCAACCTCGGACCAGCACCGCCCCACATCAGCACGTGCTGCCCTGCTGCCCCTCCTTCATCAGCATCACCTGCTGCCCCTTTCACCAGCTCCATGGTAGCAATTAACCCAACCTCCCGTTTCACATCTGCTGGCCCCTTCCTCATCCGATTGCTCTTTCTCATCCGCTGTCCCCTTCCCAGGACACTTGGCAGCCCTCCCCACCCCAAGCTCATCTGCTGTCCCCCGCTCGCCTCCTCAACGTCCCTCACCTCACCCCAGCCCCGGGCAGCAACCCCTCACCCCACCCCAGGCAAGCAGCCCCAGCCAGCATCCCCTTGCCCCTCGCCCCAGGCAAACTGTCCCGCGCAGCAGCCCCTCGTCCCTCACCCCACCCCAGGCAAACAGCCCCGGGCAGCAGCCCCTCCCACCTGCGCCGCTCCTCCCGAATCTCCTCCCGCTTGCGCCGCTCCTCCCGCTCCCCCTTGCTCTCCCGCTCCTCGTCGCGATCCTCCCGCAGGCCCTTGTCCCGCGCATACTCCTCCTGATACTCATCCCGCCGCTTGTCCCCACGCCCGCCGCCGCCCCGCCGGGGCGCCTCCTCGTCTGAAGACACATCCATGTCGCGCCTGCCGCCCGCTGCCTCGGCGGGCACCCCGGCCCTCGCCGCGCGCAGCAGGCATGGGCGCCGCCGCAGCTGCTGCCGCCCCGGCTGGCGCGACGTCCATGCGCTCTGAACAGACACGAGCAAGGGCAGGGCAGGGGGCGGGCAGGCGGGTGAGCATTGGGCTGTGTGATGCGGCAGGCCGCGTCAGTGTGTGGTGGTGCGGCGGGCACATCTCAGTTGCCGCAGACTCGTCAGCTGCCGACTATCATACAGSCCGGGCTGCGCAGCTCAGCATGGCTGCGCTGCTCCAAAGCTGCTGTGCAGTTGCAGCACCGGCAAGCCCTCACTTCCACTCTCACCCCACTGCCTCCGCTCCGCCACCTCCCCTGTGCTGCCCACACCACCCCAACCACACTGCCCTGCTGCGGTCCCTGCCAACCCACATTGCCTCGCACCTCACACACATCCCTCACGCTCCCCCGCACCTGCCGCTTTGCAGATGCGGTCCCAAACGGGCTG
>JTEE01000219.1:431634-447139 GCA_002896455.3 Chlorella sp. ArM0029B | reverse complement strand
AAGTCACGCCGCCGCCCGCTGCCGCCCTCGCTCTGGTCGTAGCTGCTGCCGCCGCCTGCGGCCCGCATGCCGCCGCCCTTCCCAATGTCGTCCAGGGCCCCCTTCTTCTTGCCCCCACGCACATCAGACAGGAAGGCGTCCAGGCCAAAGGGATCCGCCTCCTCCTTCTCCTTCTCAAACTGCACAGCCAGGGAGGCGGGGCGGGGCAGGGGACAGGGTGAGCGCAGGGGACAGGGTAGCCGGCGTGAGAGCAGGCGCAGGGGCAGGTGTAAGGAGGAGATGGCGTTTAGGGGTCGAGATGGGGCAGGAGGCGGGGGACATGGGGCAGGCAGTACGAGGTGGAGGGCGCAGCGGGACAGCTAATGAGCAAGCGAGTGGGCGCGGTGCGCGCACACTCACAGCTTGGCATTCAGCTGCACTTGCTCATTGCAGCGAAGCTAGGGCAGCCTTCAAGCACAGCACAGCACTGCGGGGCGCAGAGGGGAAACCCCAACGCAGCCCACCCAGCTCCTGCCGCCCACCCTGCAAACTAACGACACCGTCAGACCCCGGCCCACCTGCACCTCGCCGCCCTCGCCGCCCTTGTTGCCATAGTCTGCCCCGGTGAATCCCTTGTCTGGTTTGAAGCGAGCAGTGTTGATCTCGTCCTCGCCGCCGCCGCCGCCGCCGCCGCCAGAGGCAAACGTCTCTGCCCCTTGCCGGCTCTGCACAGCAGAAGAAGGGGGCGGGCGGCAGAGCGGCGGTGAGGCAAAGCGGGAGGAGATGCTGTGCAGGCAGAAGGGCGGGCAGGTGACGGGCTGTGGTAGCAATGCTGTGGGACAGGATGGGCCAAAGGAGCCAGGCTGGCAGTGGGGCAGGCAGGTGAGACAGTGCCGAGCGGCCCTAGCACCACCTGTGCACCTGTGTATATTGCCTGGCCTTGCCCGCTCTCACCGCACCACATCCCACCGCCATGCCTGCCCCGTCAGCCCAACTGTGACCCAACAGCTCTGCTTGGTCTGCACACAGCGCCTTGCCGATTGGCGAGCTAAGCGCAAGAAACGTGACAGGATAAGGCCTGCAACGCACCTTTTGCAGCTTCGCCCGGCCTGCCAGGGGAGTTGCTTGCTACTGCCTCACGCCGCCCCACCCCAGACTCTGCACACTTGCACGCACACACGCACGCCTGAAGTTGCTGCACAGCCACCCACCTTGTGCTTCAGCTGCTCCCACCGTCTGCATGTACCGGCTTGCTACCGCCCTACCCTACCCCTCCCGCACTTGACCCTATCCCTCCCACACTTGACCCTATCCCTCCCTCACTCAACCCTATCCCTCCCACACTTGACCCTATCCCTCCCACACTCAACCCTATCCCTCCCACACTTCCCAACTCGCTCCCGGCCACCTTGTGCTTGAGCAGCTCCGACCGGTCTGCAAAGAGTGGCTTGTCGTAGAGGTTGTACGAATCCTCCGCCCCCATGCCCGCGCCCCCCAGCCCCGTGTCCTGGTTGAACAGGCGCTGGTCGTACATCGCCTCCCCGCCGGTGACCTGCAGGGGTGGGGGGAAGGCGGGGGCGGGCGGGGTTAGGCTGGTGAGGGCCAGGCATTGAACAGGTGCTGGCCGCTCAACAGGCGCTGTATTAGCACCTAGCTGCAGGCCTGTAGGTGACCTGCATGGGGGGGGAAGGCGGGGACGTGTGTGGACAGGGAGGCAGGGATGGAGGGGTTAAGTAGGGTGAGGGTCAGGCAATGAACAACGGCTGATTGTGCACTGCTTCCTGCGGATGGGGGGAGGCGGGGACGTATGTGGACAGGGAGGCAGGGATGGAGGGGTTAAGTAGGGTGAGGGTCAGGCAATGAACAACGGCTGATTGTGCACTGCTTCCTGCGGATGGGGGGAGGCGGGGACGTATGTGGACAGGGAGGCAGGGATGGAGGGGTTAGGTAAGGTGAGGGTCGAGAGTCGGCGAGGGTCGAGAGGCTGGTTGGGGTCAAAGATGCAGAGTGGGGGGCCTAGAAAGTGCAATGACCAGTGCCCGTGACCTGTTGAGGGAGGAGGGAGGCAGGGGAACACTAAGGGATTGAGCCTACCAGGGCAGGAGGGAGGTGGGATGGCGGAGGAGCGGCGTAGTGGGCCAGGGGAGGCTGTCAGCGGCAGTGAGAAGCCCACCTCAGCCCCACCTTCACCTCCGACCAGCACAGCCTCCTTCGCAGGGCCCCGCCCCGCCAAAGGCAGGAACCACCCCTGCACCACGCATCCGTACACACACGGGATGCGCGCACCAATCAGAACAACGCAGGCATGGGCCCCACGCCTTTATTTAGAAACACATTTGACCAACCCACCTTGGCCATTCCCAGCGCAATCTTTTCGGAGATGTCGCGGTCGCGGTCGCGCGTGAGCTTGCTCTTCTTGAACCCGTGAGCGTCCTTGGACTCGAGGCGCCTCTCACGCTCACGCTCCCTGCAGGAGGGGCAGGAGGGCGCAGGCAGGAGGGTCAAGAAAGGCAGGGTGCAGTGTGGGCAGGAGGGTGAGAAGGGCGGGTGCAGACTCGGCAGGAAGGTAAGAAAGCAAGCAGTGGTGAGGGCAGGAGGGTGTTGAGAAGCACGGCAGGGCACAGGGCAGGCAGAGCTGAGGTGTCAGCGTCAGCGTCGCCGGCACACCGCAGCTGGGCACGGCCGCTCTTGGTTGCCACTGGGCTGCCTGGCTGGCGGCGACCCCTGCAAACAGCTGCCCAGCTCCAATGACAGCGCCCTCAACCTCTGACCAGAACCGCCCCACACCAGCACGTGCTGCCCTGCTGTCCCTCCTTCAACAGCATCACCTGCTGCCCCCTTCCTCAGCTCCTTGGTAGCAATCAACCCAACCTCCCTTGAACTGGCCCCTCCTCACCCGATCGCTCTTTCTCACCCGATCGCTCTTTCTCATCCGCTGCCCCCTTCCTCAGCTTTTGGTAGCACTCACCCCACCCCAAGCTCATCTGCTGTCCCCTGCTCGCCTCCTCAACGCCCCTCACCTCACCCCAGCCTCAGGCAGCAGCCCNCGCCCTGCCCCCACCAGGTCGGCATCGTGTCTGGCGGTGCCGGCGAGTGCGCGGGCCCCTCCCTGCCCGGCGTCTTCCTGCGCCTGGACGCCTACCGCCCCTGGATTGTGGCTGGGCTGGAGTCTGTGGACAGCACGGGGCAGTTGCCCGAGGGGGCGGCCCCGCCGGGCACCGTGGTTGCGCAGATGCAGGCAAAGACGCCAGGCCAGGCAGAGGGCAGCACAGGCCCGGAAGCGGAGGAGCTGCCATGAGCAGGGGGGCGCTGCCGGGGGTTGTGTGGATGCAAGGTGATGGGTTGACTGGAGAAGCGGCCTGCAATGGGCCTGGGACAGTGCAAAACAAAGCTGAGAAACGGTAGCGAACAGCTCATGTTGACTACTAGTCTTATAACTTGCATGCCTACTGGTTTGGCTGTTGTGCATGCCCTTGCACTGTTTGCATTCGTTACGTAAGCTGCACATAAGTGAAATGTCAAGGCCATAGGATAAACTAGGAGTTGCATCAGATGAGATGCATGTTCTTGAGAGCCGCATGTTGAGGACGGTGCGGCCTGGCTGTCCGCCATGTCGTCGGTCTTAGGAAACTGTGCCCACTTGCAGCAGTGCCCGTCTCTCTGTGAAGTGCAGTTCGCAAGGAAACTGGTTCAGCAGCCAAAGCCAGAGGGTGGACAGCAGTGCCCATTGCCGGTGCGGGCCATCGGGCGGCGCATCGATCAGGCGCCTAGCATTGCGATCCGAGGCACCCCATCGCGCATCAGCGAGCTTGCACAATGGCTGCGCCACCAGCGGACCACCTGGGCCTGGACCGCAGCCAGGCCAACCTGCTCTTCTCCGCCTGGCGCCTCAGCAGCAGCATTGCGCGTTCGGAGGGCAGCCTTCCACTGCCGGCGCCCGCCGCGCCGGCCCAGGCCTCGGACACCGACTATGTTACCGCCCGCCACGCGGCGCTGCTCAATGGACTGGCGCAGCAGCCCGCTGGGTGCTACACCTTTCTGGAAGAGGGCGATGCGGGTGCTGCAGGCAATCTAGGACTGTATGAGCTCGACCTGGGCGAACCTAACCGCCCCCCGGAGCTGCGCCGAGTGTGCGGTGAGGCGGGGCGGGGCGGGGCGGGGCGGGGTGCAGCGGCTGCAGGAC
The DNA here is from genome assembly GCA_002896455.3 of Chlorella sp. ArM0029B. Classification (NCBI taxonomy): domain Eukaryota; kingdom Viridiplantae; phylum Chlorophyta; class Trebouxiophyceae; order Chlorellales; family Chlorellaceae; genus Chlorella; species Chlorella sp. ArM0029B. The sequence continues at coordinate 442,977 of JTEE01000219.1, read as the reverse complement.
CGTTCAAAGCAAGGGCAGCCACACAGCCTCAACGCAAAGCAAGGCAATGGCTCGGCTAAAGCCTTGTGAACCCTCCCTTCACGCAGACCTGCTCATGTGTGTTATTCACCTCCCCTGCTTGCATGCCTCCCCTGCTTGTGCTGCAGAGCTGGCGGCGCAGCAGGCAGAGGGCGTGGCGTGGGGCCTGGCGGCTGGCCGCCTGCCGCCTTCGGCAGTTGAAGTGCAGGCTGCGGCAGCTGCGCCAGCGTCGCCCGCTGCAGGAGCAGCCCCAGGAAGCGATGGCTTCTGCAGCCGCCTCATGCTGGTGTCTTCTGGGTGCGGCGATGTGTCACTGGTAGTCAGGCCGGCAGCTGAGATCTCACAGCAGCCCGGGGCGGCGGCAGCACAGGCAATGCTGTCGCCAGCTGTGCACCCGCTGCGCCCGCTGCCGCCGCTGCAGGGCGTGCGGCCTGTGCACCTGGCAGCCGCCTTTGTGCTGCCCCCGGCAGTGTCAGCCGCCGCCGGCGGCAGCCAGCAGCAGGAGGCGACGGCAGGGGAGGCAGAACTGTGCTGCATCCTGTGGGCCGGCCGGCCGCGCAGCCAGCGCCAGCCTTCCCGCTGCGAGGTGTTTGCGGTGCACTTGGCAGCTGCAGGGGCGGCCAGCCACGAGCCAGCGCTGCGCGTGCGGAGCGTGCAGCAGCTGAAGGTGCGGGGCCCGCGTTTTGCAACCGCTGCTGGCATGATGTGCATGTTGTGTGTGCCCTGCTGCCCAGCGGCGTGGCTCTGGCATCTTCACGTTTGATGCCTGCCTGCCTGTCTGCCCACATGGTGGCCTGTATGGGCCCCCTGCCATCTGAAAGCATTGGCACCCGCCTTTTGGAGCTGGCACACTGCGCTGCCCCCGGCTGCCGCCCGTGTGCTTCCACCCGCCCCACCATCATATCCCACTCGGTCACCCCCCGCTGCCCACCGCCGTTGCCACCCTGCCGCCCTCCCAACCCTTGTCCCCTTCCCTTCCTACCTCCTCCCGCCTCCTGCAGTCTTCCGACCTGCCTCCCCACGGGGTGCTCGTCAACCCAGACACCGGCGGCGTGCTGCTGGTGTTGCAGCCCAGCTCTGGCGGCGGGGATGACGAGGCGGCGGCGCAGCAGGCGGCAGCGGCTGCAGCCAGCAAGGGGGCGGCAGCGGGGGGCGGGGGAGATGCAATGGAAGAGGGCGACGTGAGCCCTCGATCACTGGCGGCGGCGGTGGCCCGCCTGGCTGCATACACTTCGGAGGAGCCCGTGGGTAAGAAGGGGCAAGGGGCGATGTTTGCTGTTTACAGTCGTACACGTGTTGGGGGGTCGTGGAGGGGCAGGTGAGCCGCGCAGCGGTTCACGCTTCCGACAAGCCCGTGGGTGAGTGAGAAGGGCTGGGCTGCTCATGATTATAAAGCTTAGATACACAGAGAACACCGAGGTCAATGTGGTTGTTAGAGGCGCAGTAAGAGAGGTCGGCATCGCTTAATGCCGCGGCATCTGCCCGCCCTCTGCTGCAGCGTAGCTCCCTATGCCCTTTCGCCGCCTCCAACCGCCTTCCCCTCCCGCTATTGGCTGGCTTGCAGGCCCGCTGCCACATCAGCAGTATGCTGACCTGTACCACGAGACTGGGCCAGATGGCGTGGGTGCAATGGGCTCCGAGCCCACTTGCAGCCTCTACACATTTGCACTGGCACGGGGCGGCAGCAGCGGCGGCAGCTCGGCGGCGCCAGGGGCTGCAGAGGGCGGGCAGCAACAGCAGCAGCAGCAGGGCGGGCAGCAGCAGCCGCAGCAGCAGGAGCAGCAGCAGCCTCTGCTGCGCCAGGTCAGCTCTCTCTCCTGCCAGCCACACAAGCTGCTGACCTGCCACCTGCAGCCGCCGCCCTTTGGTGCCCAGGAGCCGCCCACTCCAGACACTCACCTGCCCCAGAGCAGCGGCGGTGGCACCGTTGGGAGGGAGGCACTGCAGCAGCCCGGGGGCACCACCACTGGCGGCGGCTGCAGCCAGGGGGGCCGCACCCTGCTGCTGGGGCTGACTGACGACGTGGATTGCGCTGTGGTGTCCATCAGCTGCAGTACCAGCGGTACCATTGCAGGCGGCGGCAGCGGCGGTGATGCTGGAGAGGGCGGCAGTGAGGGGGAGGCAACGGGGTTTGTCATCCGCCACGTCACCTCCATCCCTGCTCTGGCCTACGTGGCGGCAGGTGGGCGGGATTTTGCTGGGGGAGAGGGGTTGGGGTGGGGCTTGGGGCGGCGCAAGCTGGTGGCATTTGAGCGGGGGGTGCACCGCTTAGGTGGGGGGTGATGTGGCAGGGAGACGGCTGCAACCACTCCCCAGGCATGGTGTGTCCCGCTTTGCGCACTCAGCGCAGCCCGGCACCTGCCCCCACAGTCCGCCTAGCCTTGTGTGCTCCCCTGCCTCTGTCCTCCTGATGCTTCTCCACCCACCCAGCTTCAAGTCAAATCCTGCCGTGCGCTCCGCTACCCGCACACCTGTTGTGACCTATTCACCAACCCGTCCCTTGCTTTGCCACCCGACGTGCCTGGTGCAGGCAAGGTGCAGCGCAAGTCCCTGCCATGGGTTGCACGTTTTTTTTGCATACGTCATTGGCCGCCCCCTTTCTTACCCGACACCCCCCCTTGGTGCAGGCAAGGTGCAGCGCAAGTTCCTGCTGCTGGCGCCGCCAGGTGGCGACATTGCTGCCGCCCTGGTGGAGGCGGGACAGTACTGCTACCTGTACCGTGCCACCGGGCAGCGGCAGGAGCACGGGGAGCACCAGGTGGGTGCTGGCCAGGCTGTCAAAAAGGGTGTTGTTGAGGCAGGGGGAGGGGGCCGGGCAAAAGCTACTGCTACCTGCACTGCGCCGCAGCGCAGCGCCAGGGGAGCGCTTTTACGCTCCCTCCTGTGTTTTGTTTTTTCTCTGAGCTCGCGAGCTCTCTCGTCCTGCGGGATGAACGGGCGGAGAGGGCAGTGCTGCGACCTGCGAGGCGTAGCATGGCAGGCTAGTATTACAGTGTGGGTGGTCGCACTAGGTAGAGGTGACAACAGGCATTCCGTGGGTACTGCTGTGGGTACTGCTGTGGGTGCAGTGGGTACTGCTGCTGCCTTGCCTTGCCTGGCGGTGCAGGCAGGCAGGAAACGAGGGCTGGGAGGGCAACGAGGGCTACGTCACTCCGACATCAGCACGGCCCCCACACCCAAAATCTGTCCCACATGCAACACTCTACCGAGCTTCTATCCAACTAATGCGTGCTTCCAAACGTTGCCTTGCTTGCAGGTTGTTGACATGGAGCTTCCCGATAGCAGCAGGCACGGGCTGCTGGGGGCGGTGCTGACGGGGGCACGCGCCGGAGCGTGCCGCCTCGTGTTGCTTGCGCGCGACGGGCTGCGTGTCATTGACATGTGAGGGGCTTGCATGTGTTTGCGGAAGTAACTTGCGGGGAACTGATGTAAGCGCGCTGCACTCCAGAGCAACTGTGGACCCAGCACGCGGATGAAGAAGAGAGTACGGTGCCGGTCACCTTGCATGTCGTCGCCAGTGAGAAAGGTGCCAATTGTAGTGGTGATTGATTGGACAATAATGAGGCATCTTTGGGGTACAGTGCCTGTGTCAGTGGTGGTTGATTGGATAAGAATGACGCTGGGGGCTCACCCGGCAAGAAGGCGGTGGCAGCGCCGCCGCCAGCACAGCACACCCGTTTGGTCGAGAGCGCTTGCAACGTGACCCGTCGCGGCACAATCTGAGCAATCATGTCATTGACAGTGTCCACAGGCAAGCCGCTTGAGGGCGCGCAGCGCTCTTTCACCTCTCGCTGCGGCTCTCTTGCTCGGCCACACCGCGCAGCAAACAGCGTCGCAATCAAAGATGTGTGCGCTGCTGGCAGGCTTTCACAGCCCGCGAACCAGCAGCAGCTGCCGCAGCGGAGCCGCCGCCGCACCGCCTGCCGTCGGCCTGCAGCGGGAAGCAGCGGCAGCAGCAGCAGAGCCAGCAGCGCCTCCTCCGACCTCATGACCTTTGCAGAGGTTCAGGAGATAGCACAGACCAGGTAGGCGGTCCAACAGGTGCCCATGCCTGTGCACCTTATGGTGGGCACAAGCCGAACAGGATGCACTCGCCAGCCTCCTCGCCAGCGCACCTCCTCTCACCCCGTTGGCTTTGCCCCTGTCACCCGCTTACCACAGAGGGCTGGAGCTGTCTGTGCAGTCCCTGGGCCTCTCGTATCGCATTGTCTGTCGAGACCCATCCCAGCCCTGTGCCAGCAGCGTGCGGGGCAGCAGCACGCTGGCACGAGAGGCTGACGAGGCGGCGGCAGGCGTGGGCGGCACGGGGCGCGTACTGGCTGTGACCAGCGGTTTCCTGGTGCCCCCGCCGCTGGGAATCATGCACTGCGACATGCTCCAGGTGCGGGAGCCGACCACTGTTGACTGGCTGGCACGGGGTGGCAGTTTGAGCACCCCAGTGTGGGGACAAGAAACCTTCACCCCTGGGCGTGCCTTTCAACTCGCTGACGTGCTGACGTGCTGACTGGGATCCCTGGCAGACTTTGTTGACTTGTTGACTAGGCACTCAAGCAGACTTTTTTGACTGGGCGTGCTGACTGGGCACTCAGGCAGGCTTGCTGACGTGCTGACTGGGCAGACCGGCAGGCTTGCTGACTGGCTGGCGGCGCCCCCTCTGCGCAGGTGTTCACGCGGGGGCAGAAGGGAGAGGAGGGGGCACGCACGCGAGGCGGCGTGCTGGGCCTGGGGCTGCTGATGGGTGCTGCCACCTTTGCCTTTGGTGCTGCTGCCGGCTGCCGCAAAGCAGAGATTCTCGCCATCAACGGCGCGTGGGGCGGGCTGTTGGTCGGTTGTGGTGGTTGATTGTTGGGTGGGGGGTGGGGGATACAGTGGGCGTGACATGGGCGCACATGTCCGCCTGCCGGGCCGGGCAGGGGTGGGGTGCGAGGTGCGAGGAAGGGCCAGGGGCATGTTGGCACATGCGAACTTGCGATAGCCAGCCAGTCGAGAAGCGGGCCGGCGCCACGTTCGCGCCCCGCTACCGCTACCGCCGACCTCAGTGCAACCGCCCCACCCACACAACAATCCACCTCGGTGCACACACGCGCGCATGCGCTCCGCTGTCTAATCTGCCCTGCCCTGCCCTGCCCACCCTCTTCCCACACCCGCCGCCCCCCTGCAGACAACGAAGCGTGGCACGACCGCTTGGTTGGCTACTACCGGCGCTTTGGGTTCCAGCCCGTGCGGGTGGTGCGTGGCGGGAGCTTGGCAGACCTCCCACACATGGTGGTGTGGGGCGGCGCTGGGACACGCATGGACGCAGATGTGCTGAGCATGCTGCGGCGCTGGATGCCTGCTGTGCGGCGCAACTCGGCGGCGGCGGCGGCAGGGGCAGTGGCGGGCGGCGGCGGCAGGGCAGCGGGTGAAGGAGTGGCGGCGGCGGGCGGGGCAAGAGCGGCGGCAGCGGTCGAGCAGCAGGCAGCTGATGTCAACAGCTGACGGGTGCGGGGGTTGCCCCTGTTGTTGCTTGCCAGACCAGGCAGCCAGGTGCCCCTTGTTGTGGCGCTCCCAACGCGTGACCATTTGCCACTACATACTACATATCACATACTGCTAGTGTGGTTGTTGACATCACATGAAGCAACAGCATCAGTCAACAGGCTCTCTAAATGTCAGTCAACAGCCTCTCTAAATGTCAGTCAACGGCCTCTCTAAATGTCAGTCAACGGCCTCTCTAAATGTCAGTCAACAGGGAATGCCCCCAAAACCTCAGCGTCCTGCTGTCCCCGGGAATCAGCCGCCGCCAGCGCGGATGCCGGCAGTTTGCCGACGCCCAGGTGTCGCCATGGCTGCTTCACGTGCTCAAGTGCTGCCTGCTCTCATGCTGCCGCCGTCACTCTTTCTTCCGCTTGATCAGGCGGGCCAGCTGCTTGCGGATCTTGATCTTGAGGCTGTCCTGCTTGGGCTTGGGCTGCAGCAGAGGGGGCATGGGGGAGGGCGGGTGGTGGGGCAGGGATTGCAGCAGCAAGAAACCGGGACTAGAAGAAGCAGAGCGGAGGGACACGGAGGGCGTGTGCACAGGTGCTCGTGCCCCAAGCTGCTGTGCTGTGTGATCGTCCCATGCAGCAGCCAGAGAAGCAGGCAGCAGGGCCTGCCGCGATGTGCCGCAGCATCTCTGCATCGGCTGCCTCCCTGCACTCTGTGCCCAAGGCCAAGGATGCCCTCCCGTCTTCCGTGCCCTCTCACCTTGGGTCCCTGCACGTCCTTGGTGGTGGCAGCATTCATGAGCGACTTGCTGGGCAGGGCCGACACATTGAAAGCTGGAGGCTCTGGCTTGCCGCCCTTGGCCCCGCTCTTCCCACCGCCGCTGGCGCCGGCACCGGCGCTGCCGCCCTTTTGCTGCTGCTGCTGCGCCGCCGCCGCTGCCTGCTGCTTGCCGCTACCAGCAGCACCTGCGCCACCACGCGTGGTGTTGGTGAAGCTGCCGGCGCCCTTTGCAGGCTGCCGGCAGTTGGGGCACGGGCAGGCCTTGTTTTTGCGGGGCGGGGCGTTGGCGGCGGCGGCAGCCACCTCCCCTTCTATGTGCGCCATGTCCGTCTGGTGCGCTGGCTTGATTTGCGAGGCCGCAGACATGTTGCCCAGGGGCTGGCCTCGAAAATGTCCTGTAAGCGGTGGGCGGGGCCAGCTATCTGCTGTCCGATACCGCTAGCGCCGCGCGGAACGGCCTGATATGCAAACCGATGTTTCGAAACGACAGCAAACGATCGAAAGAACGGGCAGGGGCGTGGTCAAGGCGGGCGTGCTTTGCCACACCACACAGCACGGGACGCTCCCCTGCAGCTGAGCCTGCCAGATCGAGGCTGCAAATCGAAGCTACATCAGGGGCATCGGTTCCCGCGCCGGACACTCTGCCCACCTAGCACTTCGCAATGGGCGCGCGGGGTGCCGCCTTGGCAGCCCTGCTGCTGCTGGCTGGACTGCAGGCGGGCAGCTGCAGCCTGGTGATCGAGCAATCGGCGCGCAAGGTGAGGCCGATCACTGCGCGCAAAATGGCCGGATCGCTGGCTCCACTGCAACTCATCGTCCCTGCCCTTGTCCTGCTGCAGATCGACATCGCCACATTTGTTGCCCAGTCCCAAACTCGATTGACAGTGCGCAATGATGGCAGCCAGGCAGCGACCACGCTGCTGCTTTGCGAGCGCAGCCAAATGATGGAGCGGGCGGCATTCCTGGAGGTGCGCGGGGTGCTGCGGCGCCCAACGCGAATGGCCCTCTTAGTGCCTGCCTGCTGGCGGTAGCAGCGGTGGTGTCGCCCCGCGTCGGTCTCGAAACGCACTGCTCTTTCACCCATGCACCGCCTGCACACCCCACTGCGCTCACCTGTGCAGGCCGGCGAGGAGGGCGGTGACAAGAAGAAGCTGCCCTGGAAGGTGGCAGAGGCGGGCACGGTCCCTGGCGCCCCCGCCGACGTCGCGTGCCGCGAGTACCGCTTCAACGCGCCGCTGCAGCCTGGGGCAAGCAGCACGCTTCTGGTCATGTCGGCGCTGTCGCACGTGCTGCGGCCGGAGCCGGCAGAGATCTTGCAGAAGGAGGTGCAGCGTGTGACATTCCGTTATGAGGCGCAGCTGGTGTCACCCTACAAGGTGGAGAGCCAGACCTTGGAGGTGAGCTGGTGGGCGGGGCGAGTGGCTGGGCAGGGCAGGGACGCGGGCAGGGAGGAGACGGAGAGGCGTGGTTCATTGAGCCGGCAAGCGGGGCGCGGCGGGGCGGGGCAGGGAGGCGGGCGGGCAGGGAGGAGCAGCGGGAGGTGTGTTTCATGTGAGCACGTGCGCGGGGCTGGGCTGGGCGGGGTGGCGGGCGGCCAGGGAGGAGCAGGGTAGGTGTGGTTCAAGTGTAATTGCGCAGGGTATGGCTTTGGTATCCGACCAGAGCGTGGTGAGAGTCAGGGACTGGGGTGCAGTGGGGAGGGTCAGAAAGTGAGAGGGAGGTGTAGGGAGATGGAGGGGCGCAGTAGGGGACGCAGATGGTGAGCCCCCCATGATGCGGACAGCTAGGGTTGCAATGGAGTGGTGGGAGGGAGGGAGATGATGTCAGCGGCAGGGGGAGCAGGGTGTGCGCATGGGGAGCAGGGCGAGCAGGGTCGGGCAAGAGTGCATTGAACTCTTGGGCCGCTGGGAATAGGTGCGTGTATGTGTGGACCTCTGGTGCAGCGGCCGGTGCCAGCTGCCCTGCTGGCGCGGGATTTGGACACTGGGGACATGTTGGCGTGAAGACGCTGGGAAGGAGCGGGCAGCAGGCAGGCCGTGGAGACGGATGGAGCTCTTTGCTGGCACAGCAGTGGTGGGCGTGCGTGTGGGCAGGGAGGCATATTGTTGCTCGTTTCGGACGTCTGTCTGGTCCCTGACAGCCGACCACTTCAATCGCATGCTGTGCACTTCGTGCTACCAAAATGGAGCCTTTCTTTGCCATGATGCCTTTCTTTGCCATAATGTGTGGCTCCTTCTCTGCCCCCGCCCTGCCCTGCAGATCGTCTTGGGCTCCCAATCCTCGGCCCCCTCTTTCACAAATGTTGAGCCTGCCAAGCGCAGCGGGGACAAGATTGTCTACGGCCCCTACCAGGACGCCGCCCCTTTCACCAGCGAGCCCTTCACGGGTCAGTGGGCGACTGCTCAGTGTTTCTCAGTGGGTGACTGACCAGTGCTGTGCACTGGGTGACACGGGTCAGCGGGACGAGCTTGCTGGTGCAAAGCGATGGAACGGCCGCACCTGCGTCACACAATGTTGTGTGGCTGCAGCGCTGTGAAAGGGCTTGCTTGGTGCGTGGCATCTGGGTGCTGGGAGTTGCAGGGACGCGCTTTGTAGCTTGCACGGGGTGCACAGGAGTGGGGGGCGCCGCGCAGGGGTGCAGTGCAGGCAATCGAGGGGGCGGGAGGAGCGGAGCGCGTTCCGTTGTTTGCCCCTCGTAGGGGCCGCCCATGCGTGCTGCAGACGTAGGCCTGCATGTCCTATTCTGCTGCCGTTCTTATCGCCCAAACCCCACCTCTCTTCACTCCCAAACCGCACCTCTCACCTCAAAGACGCGCCTCCCTGGGGTCACTCACCCGGTGCCCTCTGCCCTCCTGTGCCCCACCCCGTCCCCTGCCCTCCACGCCACCATGCATGCCGCTGCCCACCAGCCCACCCCCTCGTGCTGTCCGCCCCTTTTGCCCTGCAGTTCACTACGAGAACACAAACGCGACTCCCTGGGGCCGATTAATCACCCGGTGCTCTCTGCCCTCCTGCGCCCCACCCCGCCCCCCTTGCCCTGCAGTTCACTACGAGAACACGCACCCCTTTGCCCAGGTGACTGAGCTGGAGCGGGAGATTGAGGTCAGCCACTGGGGCAACGTGTACTTCGAGGAGCGGTACAACATGGTGAGAGGGTGGGGGCGGTACAGCCCGATGAGGGGTGGGGGCAGTACAACTTGGTGCGAGGGAATCGGTGGGGGGCTGGGGGCGGTGCAACTTGGTGAGGGGTGGGGATGGTACATCGCTGCTTCGTGCAGCGGTACAGCCTGGTGAGGGGGCGGTACAGCGGTGCGCCGTACAGCAGTGCAGCAGCAGCGGGGAAGGGTGGGGCAGATGAGGCGAATGTGCTGCTCAAGCGGCACTTGGTAGGCTTCTGATAACGTCACTTGTGCAAGTGTGCATTGCCTGTCCGTCTGTGGAACTGCCTTGCTTGCCTGCACGCCCTGGCGGGATGACGAATTGCACACTGTTGAGCAGGCGGGGCGCCGATCAAACGCCCCCCCGCACACTGAAAAGACTAGCAGCTTGAACGCTTGGCTTCTTACCGTCGATTACTGCACTGCTTGATGCCTGCATGCTTATCCTCACATTCCCTGCATTCCCTGGCGGGATGACGAATTGCATACTATAGAGCAGGCGGGGCGCCGATCAAACGTCCCCCTGTGCAAAATGAAAAGATTAGCAGCTTGAACGCTTGGCTTCTTACCGCCCCTGGCTGCACCATGCGTCGCCTGCACCTCATCTCAACGCCCACAAACTGTCGCCTGCGCCTCCCACAACACCCACAAACTGGCTGCAAATCGTGGTATCCCAAGAGAGTGGCACCCATCTTTTAATGTGCTCCTGCAGCCATGCCGCCGCCACGGTGTGCCCCTTGTGCACACCCCTCATCTTGCCTTCCTTCCTCCACTCCACCCGCTCTACCCGCCCTGCCCGCCCTGCATCGCCACGCCAGCGCAAAGATCGTGGGGGAGTGTTTGTGCTACAAACAAAGGGGACCCTCATTTCCACCCCTCATCCTTTCTCCCTCTCTCCCATACCTGCCCTGCCCTCCTCCATCCCTGCCCGCCCCGCAGCGCCACGCCGGGGCCAAGATTGTGGGCGAGTGGTCCCGCTACGACGTCATGACCCGCCCCCAGGAGTTTGCCCGCGCCGCCATCCCCGCCCTGGCAGCCGTGCTGCCCCCCGCCGCCCACTCCCTCTACTACCGTGACTCAATTGGCAACATCTCATCATCCGGTGCGCTCACGCCGCGCCTCCTTGTGCTGCGGGATCTGGTCTGCACCCATCCCTTGGGCATGCATACTAGTACTGCATGCTGTGGGTTGTTTGGCACTGCTCCTCATGCTTTGGTGTGGCCTCTGCCTTGTTGTTTTTTGCCTGGCGTTGCATGGGCAAACGTGGGCCTCCCTGCCAGCAGTCCCTCTACCTCTTTGAGTGGGTTGGTGGCTTTGGCATTCAATGACGTCTGGACACCCCCTCCACGGCACCAAACACTGCATCAACTGTGGTCGGCCCAGCCATTCACCAGCCGTTCCCCCCTCCCTGCCTCCCTGCCCTGGCCTGCAGAGACGCGGTTTGGTCTGGAGCGGGTGACTGTCAACCTGCAGCCGCGGTACCCACTCTTTGGCGGCTGGTCCACCACCTTCCTGTTTGGCTGGAGCATGCCCCTGGCCAGCACGGTTGCAAAGGTGGGCGGCCTTTGGGCGGGTGCAGCTGCTCGCTTGCTTGCTTGCGCTGGGCCACCGTGTTGCTTGCTGTGCTGGCCTGCTGTGCATGCCTTGCTGTGCTTCTCACCTTGCTTGCTTGCGCTCTTGCTTGCTTGCGCTGTGCTTCTCGCATTGCAGAAAGTCCCTGCTGCTGCTCGGCACACCAGGAGCTCCTTGCTTGCTTGCTTGCGCTGTGCCTCTTGCGCTGTGCCTCTTGCCTTCAATCCCAAACCGGGTGCTGCTCAGCACGTCTCCCCGCCTCCTCACTGCCTCGTCCCCGTACTGCCCCACCTCCCCTCCCTCCCCACCCCTCACAGGACCCCAAGACCGGGCGCACGCCTGGTGACTG
>JTEE01000219.1:374065-414826 GCA_002896455.3 Chlorella sp. ArM0029B | reverse complement strand
CTGCGGCGGCGAGGGGCCGCGCAGCGGCCTGGCGGGCGGCAAGGAGAGCCAGCAGAAGCGTGGCCTGCACAGCAGCCTCGACATGGAGGAGGAGCTGAAGAACCATTGGTTTGCTGTCTCCTTTGTCTCCAAGCTGGGGAAGGTGAGCGGGCACTTTGGGGCTTTGGGGAGTCGGACGGGGCCATGTGTTGGGCCAGCGGCGAGATGAGGGGTCCGTCTTTTATGAGCTGGTTGCCCAGGTTGGCAGGGCGCTGGCAGGGTAGGCGTGTGAGGGTGCGGGCTGGGCGTCAAAGGGAGCGGTAAGGCAGAGAGCAACTGGGAAGGTTCTTCTAGGCACGAGTAGCAGCAGTGGACAGCAAGGTTGCTATTGCGGTCGACTGCTTTGATATGAACCCGACCACGAGTGCCTGCTCCTCTCCCTGTGCCTGCCCGCCTGCAGGACGACATGATCCCCTTTGAGCTCTTTGGCCAGGCCTGGGTGCTGTTCCGGGATGCCGAGGGGCAGGCGGGCTGCATCCTGGATGAGTGTGCACACCGCGCCTGCCCGCTATCCATCGGGCGGGTGGTGGACGGACAGGTGTGGGGTCAGGCACACATGCACACAGTGGGGGGAGGTGGTGCAGAGGGGGAGGCATGGACGCGCACAGGGCACGTGCATGTGTGTGTGTTTGCAAGTGTGTATTCGTGTGAATAGCTTGGGCAGGGTGTGTGGTGGATGGGCTATTGTGGGCGCACACTTGTGGCGGGCGGCGAGCCGTGGGTCCCCTATCTGTTCGACGTTTTGAGTCGCAGTGGCCGCAGGCGCACTCGGGCCTGTTGGGAATTGCAAGACGTCGTGGACACCAAAGCATCGCTCCACCTGCCCCCACCCTCTGCCCTTCCCCACCCCACACGCATGCGCAGGTGGAGTGCCCCTACCACGGCTGGCGGTTTGACTCTCGGGGGGAGTGCACCAAGATGCCCTCCACCATGCTCTGCCGCGGCGTGTCAGGTCAGGCAGGCGGGCAGGCAGGCAGCATGGGGCAGCAGTGTGGGGCGGCACCGCAGGGTGGCCCCGTAGCAGGGGAAAGTCCCTCTGGAAAGGGGGCCAGGCTGGCACGGCGCCTTGCGACTGACTGGAAGTTCTGTTCACAAGTGCGGGCCGGTCTCATTGTGTGACTGCGCCTGCACCGCCTGAATGCCAGCACACCTTCCTGCCTGCCACCCCCATACTTGGCCACCCGCCCCTGCAGTGTCCGCTCGCCTGCTCAACCCTGCCCCCCGCCCTCCCTCTGCGCCCTGCGCCCCACCGTGCCACCGTGCCTCCCTGCCTGCCGTGCCGTGCAGTGAGCGCACTGCCGTGTGCAGAGCAGGACGGGTTTGTGTGGGTGTGGCCCGGGTGGGAGCAGCCCACGCTGCCGCTGCCCACCTTCACGCAGCCGCCCAAGGGTTACGTCATCCACACCGGTGGGTGGGTGGGTGGATAGGGCACGGCGGTTTGATGGGCGCCCTGCCATGCCATGGTCTCTCCATGCCAGCTGTGCCAGTGGGTGGTCTTATTTGGGTGCCTTTGCCCTTGACAGGCCTAGGCCTACCCCTGCCTGCGTCATGCCACCCCTGCACCCCGTGCAGCTTCTGCACCCTGCTCCCAGCACACCCTCTTGCACCCGCTCCACGCCTCGTGCCATCACCTCGTGCCCCTCTCGTGCTCTTCTCATCTCCTCCCCTCTCATGCCCCCTCATCTCATGCCCCTCTCATCTCACGCCCTGCTGCCTGTCCGCCCTGCTCCAGCACACCCTCTCATCTCCTGCCTCTCGCATGCCCCTCTCATCACATGCCCCTCTCATCTCACGCCCTGCTGCCTGTCTGCCCTGCTCCAACACACCCTCTCATCTCACGCCTCTCGCATGCCGCTCTCATCACATGCCCCTCTCATCTCACGCCCTGCTGCCTGTCCGCCCTGCTCCAGCAAACCCTCTCATCCCCTGCTTTTCGCATGCCCCTCTCATCTCATGCCCCTCATCTCATGCCCCTCTCGTCTCCTGCCCCTCTCATCTCATGCCGTGCTGCTCACTGGCCCTGCAGAGATCCAAGTGGAGGTGCCCGTGGAGCATGGCCTGCTGGTGGAGAACCTTCTCGACCTCGCCCACGCACCCTTCACACACACCACCACCTTTGCGCGCGGCTGGCCGGTGCGCGCCCGCTGCCCTGCCTGCTCCCTCGGGGCCTGTGCACTGCATGCACGCTGGCCTGGCGGTGGAGTGCTGAGCAGCTGGCGCTGGCTCGAGATACCCCTGGGCTTGTGGGTGCCTTTTGCCGTTCCGCTCGCCCGCCTGGCCGCCCGCAGCACCCCAGCGCATGCCCCACCTCGCTCTCCCTCAACACTGACTTTACCTCTCCACCCACCTCCCCACGCTCACCTCCACCTCCTCAGGTCCCTGATGCCGTCAAGTTCCACGCCAGCCGGGTTCTGGGCGGCAACTGGGACCCCTACCCCATCGAGATGTCCTTCAACGCCCCCTGCATGACCCTGTCACACGTCGGCCTGGCGCGCCCCGGCAAGGCTGGATCGGTGCGTCGCCGCTCGCCGCCCGCTGCCAGCCGCCCGCCCGCCTGCCTGCCTGCCACGTGCAAGGCTTTGCCAGCATGTCCCCGCATTGTGTGCTGATTTCAACATGGCTGCTGCTGGGGCACACGGCGCTTGCACACCTGCTTGCCGTGCACTGTTAAAATCCCCATCTCTCCCTGTGCTCTGCTCCCTACCCGACCTTCCTGGGTTGGGGTCAGGGGGGCAAGACGTGCTGGGGGGGATGCCAGAACCACCTGCGCTGCCTGCACGTGCACCTGGCCCCTCACCCACCTTCACGCCCCGCGACTGCACATTGACACCTGCAGGGAGGCACGCCCGAGGGGCGCCAATGCACCCCTCCATGTCCACCACCTGCCCCTCCCTCCCACACCCACCTCCCTCTGTACTTGTGCACCTGCAGGGGTGCACGCCTGAGCAGTGCCACCTGCCCCTCACCCCCACCCACCCCTCACAACTGTGCACCTGCAGGGAGGCACCCCCGAGGAGTGCCAGCTCACCCCTCCATGTCTCTCACGTGGCCCTCACCCTACACACTCTAACTGTGCACCTGCATCAACACATGCATACACACCTGCAGGGCGGCACCCCGGAAGAGTGCCAGAACCACCTTCACCAGCTGCACGTGTGCCTGCCTGCGCGCGCGGGCCACACCCGCCTGCTCTACCGCATGTCCACAGACTTCCTGGCGTGGACGGATTGGATCCCCGGCATCCAGCACTTCTGGCAGCACATTGCGGGGCAGGTGGGCGGGCGCACGCCGGCTGGGCGCACGGGGTTTGCAGCGCTGCTGCCTGCGGCCTGTTGCAATGCAGACATGCAGCGTGGGCGTGGACGCCTGGAGCGTGCCGTGGGGAAGCGGGGGTGGATGCGGAAACAGAGGGCGAGGCTTGCTGCTGGGGGCGTCTCGGACCCACGCGCCGCTCGCAATGTACCGGAACTCGCTTTCTTCTGCGGGCGCTCTGGTTTGGAAACTGGGTGCTTTGGAATGTGGGGTGACAGTAGTCCCTACTGGCAATGTCGGCATGTTAATTCTTGTCGTTTGAATATGTAACCGTTCCACCGCCTTTCTGCAGGTCCTGGGCGAGGACTTGGTGCTGGTGACTGGGCAGCAGGACCGGCTGCTGCGTGGCGGCGACACCTGGCGCCACCCGGTGTCGTACGACAAGCTTGCCGTGCGCTACCGACGCTGGCGCAACTCCCTGCGGTGAGCAAGGCTTGGGCAGCAGCGCAGCGCAGCGCAGCGCAGCACGGCACAGCACGGCACAGCGCAGCGCAGCACAGCACGGCACAGCCGGTTATGTGGTAGATGGACGCTGCAAGGGGTGGTGCGGGTTGGGAGGCCGTCGACTTGCCGCCCCTGTGCTGCCGCACCCGTCCCCCGGGCAGCCCTTGCCCTCCACTCCTGGGGTCACCATCCCCTCGATTCCAACCAACTTGCCGCACCGTCCCTGCAGGCTCACCGGTGCGGCCGCCGCGGGCGCTGTTGCAGAGCAGGAGGCTGCCCAGGAGGAGGCGGCGGATGCGGCTGCCGCGGGCGGCCAGCTGGCGCCACGTCAGGACCAGGGCATCTCCATGCGCTCCGGAGAAATGTTTTCTCTGGATGAGGAGGACGACGCACACTTGTATGTGGATGTGGCCCGCAGCAGCACAAGTGTATGAGCAGCAGCAGCAGCGTATGAGCAGCAGCTTAGCAGCGGGGGCGAACAGCAGTGGCAGCAGCAGCAGCAGCAACTGCTGGATAGTGGGGCGCCGCTCACTGGCAAGGTGCTCTGCTTTGCTTTGCCGCCGAGGGGGCACGGGGGTGCGTGCCTGGCCCGCTGCGGCAGCAGCAACGTTGAGCAAGGAACTTCTGGGGTGGCGCCAGCGCTGCAGAGCCAGCGCAGGGAAGCCCAGCCCAGCGCAGCCCAGCGCAGCGCAGCGCAGCGCAGCGTGCCTCGGCAGCTCCCCAAGAGGACCAGCTCAGCGCAATCGACCCCACTCCCTCGTGCCCTCGCCCCCTGCCCCCTCCCCCCACGAATCACATCGGCCCGTCCCTGAGAAGTCCACCCCACTTAGCCGGGTGGGCGCGCCCCGGACCTATCCCGCTCCGCGCACCTGGCGCGGCCCTCCCTCCCTTGTCTACCTCCCCTTTTCCCAATTCCTCTCTTTCTCCTCATTCAATACTGGGGCGGACCCTCCTCTGGCGCTGCCCCCGCCCCCCTCGTCCCACGGGCCCTCCCGCGCTCCCCTCTCTTCCCACCAACTTGAACCCTCACACCCCGCCTCCTCCCTCCCAACCGTCTAGCTTGGGTTGGCAAGAGGCCCCGCTCCTTCCCCCCTTGGTATTTTAAGCACTGCCCGCAGCTGCTGACACGGCGTGTGCTTCCCGGGCGGCCCCCTCCCTGCCCCTGTACTTGCCGCCCGAGCGCTCCGCCGCCGTTTCGCCCTTGCCCCATGCTCCCCCCCTGTTGAGCGCTCCTCCGCACACCCGGCACTTGTGTGTCGCACGCTTTCCCCCCGTAGAATTAACGAGCCTGCGCCGCCACGCGCCTCCTATTGTTTCCCACTCTTCCCTGGACCGTGGCCGGCCCCACCCGCCGCCCACAGCCCTCCCAATTTTGTCCAACGTCCCTCCCCTAGCATGTGTGTGTGTATGTAACATCAACCAACTCACGACAAGCTGCGTCACACAAAAACAACAGCAACCAAGGAGTTGGTGGCAGGGTTGGCGATGCAGCTGCCTGCTGGCAGGCTGGCAGCTGCATGCCCATCAGGTTGCCTGCACCTCTCACAACAAGCGGCATTCCCTCTGCTGCCGCCACGCCCGCCGCCGCAGCTGCTGCCACACGCACTGCGGTCCTGCCAGGACCACCGCTTAGCAGGCCGAGCAGCTGCACCTGCTTGCACTGCCCAGGCTCAGGCTGCATGCCCAGGCTCAGGCCCAGTTGCACATGCAAGCACTGCCCAGGCTCAGGCTGTTCAACCTCAAGCTGCCTATTCCCCTCCCCTCACCAACTATGGTGTCGTCCTTCTTTCGACGGCCGCTGCTGCCTTGCAGCCCGTGCTCCCCGTGTGCTGCTGGCACCAGGTCAAAGCGCCCGTGTGTTGCCCAGTCCCCGTGTGTTGCCGGTGCCAGCAGCAGGTCCCTGACACTCTGCTCGAGCGTCGTGCGCCTCTATCGCACGATGTGCCCCGCTGCTGTATCACAGCCCGGTAGGTGTGGTGGCGTCTCTCTTCTGAATGTAACTCGAGTAAAAGACCAGGGAGATGGCGATCTCCTTGGTGCATTGGGTTATAGCATCTCTGCCCTATGCATCGACCGGCCCACCATCACCAGGCGTGCTGCCGTGCCGCCAGCGGGGGACAGCGCAGCGGTGGACAACACAGAGCCACAGCGCGCCCTTGCTCAATTCACTGCTGCTCTTGGACTGCCTTTCGCCTCCTTGGTCTCCAGCGACGCCAGGCGCCAGAGCAAAGCTTCGCCGACGAAGAGGGCCTCCGAGCGCAGCTATGTTCAAGCGGTTCCTCGGCAAGAAGGAGGATGATGCAGCATCAGAGGTGTCTACGGCACAAGCGGCAGCAGCAGTGAGCCCCTCGCTGGACCTCACAGAGGCGCTCCCCGCAGCAGCTGCCGGCCCCTCCTCGCGGCAGCAGGAGTTCACCAAGACGTTTGGAGTGCCATCCAGCGAGTCTCTCTACAACCCTTATGAGGGTGCGCGCCGCCGCATTGTGCAGCAGCCCGCAAGTGCTGCTTCGCAACCCGTCGGCAGCAAAACCCTTTACGCTCTATTCAATAAATTTCGCCGTGACACGCAGCAGACGGGCAGAGCGCCCAGACAAGCAGCGCACGCACCTGCCGCCGCTGCCGCCTGCCACGCAGCCGCCGCGGCTGCTTCCGCCGCCAGCCAGCAAAGGGCTGTGCCTCCTCTCCCTCCACCCTTCCTCCCCCCGTGCACGCGCTTGCCACGCCATAACCATGCCACGCAAAATCCAACACTGCACCGCAGGCCTGGGCGCGGCGTTGGACCGGCGGGATGTGGGCCCTGCGGGGCGCGCCGCTTTCCGCGTCTCCCGGCAGCCCGAGTTTTTGTTCAGCGAAGAGGCGTTGGTGCACAAGCGCAGCTGGAGCGAGAACCTGACGTACTACACCGGCGTGGGGTACCTGGCAGGTGGGCGGTACATAATGCAGTACCGCTGGATGTGATTTGTTTGTGCTGGTGCCAGCAGGCGGTGGGGTGTGGTACGAAGCGCAGTGGGAAGCATGCGTGCAGTTGGGCTTGTGCAGCTGTCTGGTGGCGGCAGGCAAGCACCAACTGTATGGGCACAGCGGGCGGCTGAGGAATCTGGTGGTTTGCAAGGGGAGCGAGAGGCTGCAGGTTGAGCAAGGACAAACCACCTAAGGCTGGGTTTGCCGGCGGAGGCGTGATGCTGTGCAGCAGGCAGCGTGCCAGGGCAGGGTTGCCGGCGGTGCGACGGCAACTGCATCAGGCTGTTCCGGCCCGTGCCAACACGGTCCCCGCTCAGCGTCGCTGCACGTCCGCCCCTGCCAACGCCTCCCTTTCCCACCACACGCACCACCCCGCAGGAGCGCTGCTGGGCGGCGGCAAGGGGGCGGTGCAGGCGATCTCGGCGCCGGTGGCGCTGGCGGGGGTTGAGTCCTCCCAGCGGCTGCGCCTCAATCAGCTGCTAAACACGAGCGGCAAGATGGGCCGAGGAGCAGGTGGGTGCACCCGGCAGCGGGTTGGTTGGTTGCACGCAAGAGACGTGGTGGGCGGGTGGTGGGGCTGCAGAACATTGGCAAGGAGGGGCTCCGACCATGTGTGTGCCTCCAACCCAATGGAAGACTGTCGAGTGATGGAGCGGGGGGTGCGCGTGTGGCATTGCCGCACGCGGCAAGATGATGGCGCAACCCAGGTGGTTTGATGTGCGGCGTACAGGCACGCTTGCAGTTGGTGTGTAAGGAAGAACTGATGCACCAGCGCCAGCGCCCTGCCTGTTCCTGAGTGAGGGGCCGTTACAGAGGCACCCTGATCATCGACCTCGTCCACATTCCCCGCCTGCCTTTCCTTTCTTCCTCCCCCCCCGTGCGACCCTGGCAGGCAACTCGCTGGGCGTGCTGGGCCTGCTGTTTGCTTCCTTCGAGAGCTTCTCCGGCTACATGACTAACGGACAGCTCCCAGACGAAGCCAACACACTGATTGCGGGCTCGGCAACGGGGACGCTGTACCGCTCGGTGCGCGGCCCCCGCCAGGCGGCCGCCGGTGCCGTGCTGGGCGCCGTCGGCGGGGCGGCCCTGCTGGCGGCTCGCAACTTCATCAACCCCGGCCTCTGAGCTGTGTTCAACCTAGCCTGTGTTCTACTCAAGCCGTTGGGCTGCGAGCCGTTCGTTTGGCGAGGGAGGACTGACGAAGGACTACCCAGCCCCCAGCAGCAGCAGTACCCGCAGCAGCAGCAGTAGCCCCAGGGCCGCTTTGGGGTCCTACGGCGTCCCTCCCCTGCGATCAATTTTCGGTGCCCAGCCCTCGTGCTCGCCTGTGCTCCCCCACCCCGTTACCACGCTGCCCCCCCGTGCCTCCTCCCGTGAACGGATGGTGTGCACCGATGTCATTTCCCTTGCCGTACCCCGCCTTTGTTCCTTCCAAACCCACAACCCCTTGCTGTTCTGTGCTCTGCCGGCATCCTGCAAGCATCTGGGACGAATCACATGGCGGCCTCGAGGTGGTGCTGGCAGGCAGTCCTTTGGGAGGGGGTGGGATGGAGCCTGCAGAACTGACAGGCGCACCTGGCAGCGTTGCCTCGTCGAAATAGGGAGCTCTTGACTGGCTTTCAGTCATGTCACGGTAAGGCTGAGCTGCCGTGCTGGGCGTGCTGCCGCCAGCAATGATGGGGGCCATTACTCACATCAAACCCGAAGCCCGACATTCATCAATCGCCCGAAAGAGTTCAGTGCTACCATCTGCGTCTCTCTTACAAAGCAAAGGAGCGGCCATGAAGTTCGAGCTAAACGGAGGTCTCGACAGGAACCTGCTCCTCGCGAGCGGGGGAGCATGCGCGGCCTATGGTGTGTCCGCCCTGGCGGTGCCAAAGAAGTTCCACGAGGCGCACTTCACGATGGTGGGCGCTAGCTTGCCGTGTTCCTGTCCTGAGGGTGGGTGGCCATGAGCTTGCTTGCGGTGCTGAAATGGACTAGCTTGCGGCGGGCCAGGGAGGCAGGCTGTCGAGGAGCGTCTGATCACGCCCACTGCTAGGCGTGGTATCGAGCAGCGTGTGCGCCGCCGCAGACTTATCATCGCGCCCTGCAGTACATATCATCCGGTACGCCGCTTGCCTTGCCTGCAGACTGAGATCGCGCACACACCCACCACCCGCTGGATGGGCGCCGTCCTGGCCTGCAACTCTGGCACCCAGCTGGTGCTGTCCACATCTGACGACAAGGCAAGCACGCTGCGCCCAGGTTTCAGCTGCCAGCGCGCCCGACTGCGTCCATGCTTGCTGGGCCAGCCCCTGGCATGCCCGAACCCTAACCTTATTCTCCACAGGGCCAGCCCTTTCCTGCCGGAACGCCTGCAAATGAATCACATGCATGCGTTTGGGCCCCTGACTGTGCAGAAGCTCGTCAAGGATGGGCTCAAGGTGGTGGGCGCAGGCTGGGTGGCATGCGCCGGCATGCACATGTACAACGCTCAGGCAAGCCGGGTGGGAGGTGGGGCTAAGTGGGGCAGGGGGGGTGACGTCCCTTAACTCGTGTGGCCCCTCAAACCTTGCCCCTGGTGGCATCGTTCATGCTCCTCCCCTGCTTGCCACTTCTTCTATCTGCGTACCCGCCCTGCCCCCATCCCCGCGCGCTCAATCAGCCTTTCCCATACACGCTGCGCCCCCTTCCGTCGCCACTCCATCATTCCGCACCCTCAATGCGCTGCCCCTCTCACTGCCCCCGCCAACAGCCCGCCACAACGAGGCACCGCGCCCCATTCACTGCCCTCCCAGGAACCCGCCTGCCTTTGCCCTGCCCTGCCCTGCCCTGCCCGTTTGACCTGACCTCGGTCAGTGCACCCTAGTGAAGAGGCTGCTCCCCGAGTGTTGCAAAGGGGGTCACTCGTTCATTTAACCAATCGATCAATCAATCACTCAGTTACCTTTTAAGTCCAGCCGGGAGCCAGCAAGGGTCCCATGGGACAGGGTGGGGGCGTGAGTGTATCAGAATGTAGTTCAGGGGTGGTTTCCCTCTACACCTCTTGGAGGCCCCCCCACTCACAGCCGTGCCCCTCTCCTGCACTGCCAGGTCCAGAGGCCTGCTGCCAAGGCACGCCTTGCTGGCGTCATGCCAGCGCGCTCCAACTCACGTCTCTCTCTGAGCACTGCACCCCTCCCTTCCTCCCTCCTCCCTCGCCCAGCAGCCCGTTCGGCGGAACCCACTCCCGCCTCACACACCTGCCCCTCGCCCTGCTCACCCCCCGCCCTCCCCGTGCCTGTCTGCCTGCCTGTGCACTGCAGGAGAAGATCCAGAAGCAAGAGATCTCTCTTGGCTCGGCAGTCGGCATGGCAGTACTGGGCGGTCTCTGCCTGTACCGCGGGTTCAAGAAGGACGAGGATGAGCTGTGAACAGCAAGCAGTGGATTGGGACGCCTGGCGGCAGCGGCAGCCAGGGCGGCGGTTGTGTGTGCCGGCGGGCCATGCATGGAGGTGGGCGGACGCAGCAAGGGCAGGGGATGATTTTGGCAGAGGCTGGCAGGCCAGGCGCTGGCGTGCAACATCTGGGCAGGGGCAGGGCACCTAACCGTCCGGTGCAGGCAAGCACCTGCGTGTGGCAGCCACGGCGGCATTAGCCGCTGCCAGTCACAACTTTGCTCATATGTGACCAGCATGCGGCACAAGGTTTTGCTTTGGTGTGACCAGCATGCTGCGCAATTTTGGGCGGTGCTGCTCTTGGACGGTACTGCTCCGCCGTGCCTCTTTTGCGGCGCAACACCGCTGCTTTGCTGCAAAGCAGGCCAAGGCACTTGTATGTATTGTATACAGATGTAAACGGATGCCGCTGTAGCTCCTCAAATGTTTGACAAGGAAGAGAGACGCTTACAAGGAAAAGAAAACTCAGAGAGCAATACAGTGAAGTTTGGTGAGGAGAGGTATGTAACAAAGTACCAGTCACAGTGCGGGCAGGCAGGGGCATTCAGAGGCGGTTGATACGGCGTGCAGCAGCCGCAGAGGGTGGGCCACCGGCAACCCGCCTGCTCTGCCTTGCACTCCCTGCTGCAAATTGTCCGATTCCAACAGCTGGCTGTAACAACTAGCTTCCACGGCCGCCAGCTCAGCGTGACCTCGGCTCATCGCCACGTCAGCACGTCGCCACATCAGCGTGACGCCACGTGCAGGAATGCGTTGACCAGGCTCTTCACCAGCCGGATGCTCATCTTGCTCCCAAACAGCTCCTGGGCCAAGTGGTACAGGTAGCTGTACTGGTGGTCCTTGCCCGCCCAGCTCTCGCCTGCACAAAAGGGACATGACTACACATGCATGTGAGGAGTGCCTGCATCGAAAACGCTTTCTTCAGCTCAATGTGCCGGAAATCCTGCTCGCCTGCACATGGTGGGGCCCGGGGCTGGCAGCAGGCGGGCGGGGCGGCACAAAGAGGGGCTCTTGTGGGGGTGCGAAGAAGTGCATTGGGGCATTGGGGCAGCAGGTTGGGCAGCAGCGGTGGGCTGCAGCTCGAGCGCGCTGCTGGGTGTCAGAGAGCAGGTGGCGGGTCGTGCCAGGCTGCAGCTTCAAAAAAGTGTCAGGGCAGCGCTGCCTGTGGGGGTGGCAGCAATTGGCAGCACACTCGACTGCTGTGCGGTGACACGACAGCGCCTTGGGCCGCCCACGCACGGCCACGTGCTCAGCACGCCAACACGTTGTCGAGAGCAAGACAACGTGAGAGGAAGTGTTGTCCGGCCTCAAGGGGTGCCTACCCGTCTTCTTCTCGTGGTACTTCAACATCAGCATGAGGAGGGCGCCCACCCACTTGGCGTCATCCTTCCTCTTGGGGCTGGTCAGCCTGCAGTGGCAGCGGGGGAGAGGGAGGGAGAGGGGTGGGGGCACACGAGCGCACCATTTTGCGACTCTCGGCAAAGAAGCAACGTCAGCAGCAGCCGCAGCCACAGCGGGCCGCCCCGCATGTTTCCTGCCCGGGACTTTGCCCTGCCCTCAAGGATGCAACAATCGCGCTCGCCAGGCCAACAGCGGCTCTTTGGGCTCTGTGCGCGTGCTCATTGCCCAGCACCTCTTCAAGCTCTGCGTCCCCCACCACCAACAACCACAGCCTGCATCCGCCCCCTCCCAGCCCCACCAACCGCCACCCCGTCTCATTCCACGCCACACCAACCGCCACCACCTGTCGCCTGTCATCCGCCTGCACAGTTTGATCCCCCCACCCCACCCCTCCCGGGTAGGCAACCCCACCAACCGGCGCCACCTTCAACCCACCTCCTCTTCTTACCTCGCCGCACCCGACCCCACCAGCCCAGCCACTCACCCCCCGCCTAGCCACTGCCTCCCAAGTCGCTCAGAAATGCATCAGTGACTTGGGCGCTGGCAGGACCAAGTCGGCTCCAAGGTAGTGCGCGGCCACCCCCGCAGGCCGCCCCCGCCTGCAAACCACCCCTCTCCCCGCTCCCCTCTCCCGTCCTCAAACCNAGTGCTCCGCCTCAGAAGCACTAGGCAGCTTAGAAAAAACGATCAAGACTTCCAGCGCGCCCGCCGAGGGGCGGCCCAGAGAGAAATGTTCGAAAATGTTGACCCCCAAACTCCTTTTTACAAGGTCGGTGTCCAAACACCTCCCATGCACAAAGTCCCGTAAAAATACAACCTGGATGAAGTGCCAGGGATGCGTGCAATTGCACAGCACTAGCACAGGAGGGCGACCCGCCTACCGGGGGATTCAGACCTGGCCAGCCCGTCCCGCCGTCGCCTGCCCCTCACCGCCAGCAGCACTCCCAGGGTCAACACCGAGAGCAGTGCCACACACGCCTGCAGAGTCGGGAGGCAGGCAGCGGCACTGATGTCCTGAATGATGGCATGACCGCGCTTCCCCTTTCCAAAGCAAAGAAACCAAAACAAGAATCCAGAAGTTGCAGGTTCTGCTTCAAAGGTTACAAGCAAATTGTATTTGTGCCAGTAGACACAAACTTATTGAGCAGCTTCTCCAAGAGGACCAAGCAGCTTCTCCAAGAGTTCCAAGCAGCTTCTCAAAGAGGACCAAGCAGCTTCTCAAAGAGCACGGGACGGCAATGGCGAGGCAGCCCAGGCAAGCCTGACCACTCACCTGTAAGGTCGAAGCCGCTGGCCATGCAGCTGCTGGTTCTGAGGGCGGCACCTGGCAGGCCGCAAGCAGGGAGGCCCTGCACACGTTGGACACAGCAGGCACAGCACGCGACAGTCAGGCTTAGTCAAGCTGGCTGCCTGCCTGGCTGGCTCTTGTCTGCCGTTGGAGGGCCTGGGATCGGAGGGCCGTCTGCCTGCACCTGCCGACTTGCTGTTTGGTGAGACTCTTGCACTGAAGGTGCAGGGCCCTGGTTGAGGGTTCTATCAAGGAGTGCAGGCCAGAGCAAGCGGTTCCACGCCAACGGGTACAGGCACAACGGGAATGGGGGGCTGAGCAAGCGCAGCTTTGGTTTTAAAAACTGTGTGCACTCACACAAATGCCTCGTCTGCAGGGCTGCGCACATATGCGGCGGCAAAGCATTCCGAGCCGAGCTGCGGGGTGGGAGAGCAAGGGAATGGGGCGGAGCAGAGCATGTGAAGGGCGGGGACAGTGCATGCAAGGGGGGAGGTGTGCCTTCGTGCCAGGCCAGCACAGTTTGCTACAGGGCACATGCAGGCAGGCAGGCAGGCAGGCAGCAGGCAGGCAGGCAGGCAGTAACGCGGGTGGCTGCGCCCGCCTGGACCCCACCTTTGCCAGCCACTGTTGACACCGCTGCCTGCATTGCAAGCGCGCCTGGCTCCCCGGCAGCAGCAGGGGCACCTCATCCGGGCAGGCACGCTCAAATTGCTGCCCAAGCGCCTGCACAGGGGTGGGTGTTGACAAGACTGGGACATGCATGGGGTTGCACGCTGGCACAGTCAGCCCCCCGCTGCTGTTCGATACCAGAATCTCAGCGAAACAGGTGGGGCCAACACAGGCTGGGGGGAAGTCCCCAGGCAAGCAGGCAGGCAGGCAGGCAGCGGAGGCGTGAGTTTTGGGTGAGAGAAGGGGAGCGGGCGCACCCACCGCCATGCAGGCAGGCAGGCAGCAGAGGCGTGAGTTTTGGGTGAGAGAAGGGGGAGCGGGCGCACCCACCGCCATGGCTTCCGTTGTGTTGCTCAGCCCGGCCGCCGCCAGCGGGGCGATGCACGCCGCCGGCACCTGCCTCAGCCCCCCCGCCAAGGAGTGCCGCAGCAGCAGGGACACCCGAGCATATGTCTGCTCCGGCTCCAGCATGGCCCCACCCTGAGCTGCCTGGCCTTGAGGTTGGCTGGCAGGCTGGGCCCCGTGAGGCAGGCCGCAGGCAATGAACTGCGGCGCCCTGCAGGCACGGGGTAGACACGTACATGTATGCGCACAAGCATACATGAACAGAAATGGGAGCCAGGGTGGCAGGTGGGCGGGCACGGAAGGCAGGAAGGTGGGCAGGC
Organism: Chlorella sp. ArM0029B; assembly: GCA_002896455.3. Classification (NCBI taxonomy): domain Eukaryota; kingdom Viridiplantae; phylum Chlorophyta; class Trebouxiophyceae; order Chlorellales; family Chlorellaceae; genus Chlorella; species Chlorella sp. ArM0029B. The sequence continues at coordinate 400,628 of JTEE01000219.1, read as the reverse complement.
ACGCGAAGGAAGGAAAGGTTTCAAGTTGTGGGCCGGAGGGAGTGGCAGGCAGGCGGGCAGGCAGGCTGTGGACAGGTGGCGGCTGCCATCTGCGCTCGCCAGCTCTGCCAGCAGGGAAGGCGCTTGGCTTTTGGCCTGGCGGCTGGCCGGCGGGCGCGGTTGCCGCCCACTTACTGGCTCAGGGAAACAGTGGCATCTGGCCATTCGTCGGCGCTGTAGGTGGACGAATAACAGTCTGACCCCAGCTGCAGGCGAAGAGGTTGGGAAGAGAAATGGGAGGGCTGGGGTGGGCTGGGGTGAAGGTGGGGTGGGGTGCTTGGCTGCACAGTGCTGGGCAGCACGGGAACACGTCGACCGCTTTCGTTGGAAAGCTTAGAAAAGGTCGATATGAGGGCAACCTGGTAGGGCGGGCCAGCAGCCAAGCAGCGCCGCACACCAGCCGCTTCCACTCACTGTTATCCACTGCATTGTGTTGCATCATTGTGTTGCATCCTGCCCGGGTCTTGCCTGCACGAGCGCCGCCTTGCAGTGCGGGTGGCACCTCTCCGCGGCGCTCAGCGGGCACAGCGCGCGTGCAGCATCCAAAGCGGTCAGGTAGCGGCTTTTGCCGGCGGACCCACCAAACTTGGCGCGGCAGGGCTGGGGGTAGGGCCTGGTGGGTTCGGGATCTGGCAGGCCGCAGGCGGCGCGCAGGATTGCACTGCAGGCGGCTAGGAGGGCAGGCATGATGCGCAGGGCGTGGTGGGTGGGTGCCAGCAGGAGGAGGGACTAGGGGGCCGGCAGGGGCAGGCAGCATTGTGCACATCTTTAACAGCCTTAGTGCCGGGTCAAGAGTGAAGGTGCCCGCCAGCCGGGCTGCACTCTCACAGCTTGGTTTCAGCATCCGGCATGCCAACCAGGGAGGCACCGCATGTGTCGTTGGCCTGCAGGCACGGCAGACAGGGACCTCCAACCTCAGCAACAGAGGGAGCGCATTGGCGGGCGGCAGCACTGCCGGCAGCCGCTACCAGCGGCGGTACTCTTGGATGGGGCACTGCCATTAAATATAATTAAAACGCTCAAACCGCTGTGAGCATGCTGCTGGCGCGTTGCTGCAGCTCACCGTGCTGATAATAGAGAAGCACTGGTCGGTGCAGGCCGGAACGTTTTCGCGCGTCCACGCTGAGGCCTGCGCCGCCTTGACACACCACTGCACGGCTGCAGTGTCTTTGGCAAGCTGCCTAAGCGATCCTTTGTACCCAGAACACACGCCCACGACGTAAGAAGCAAGTTGCCGGCTGTCCGCGCCAGCGCCTGCCGACGCGGAGCAGCACCACAGCAGTAGGCAGCACCAGCGCCAGGCCGTCCCCTGCATTGCTCACAGCGAATACAGACACGAAGGCACGATCGGAGGTGCAAAGAAGAAGAAGAAGAAGAAGANGTGGCGCTGAGCAGCGTGGCGAAGCTGGCGGCAAGCGGGAAGAGGGCGGGAGGCGGGCAGGCCCGGCCTCTGGCTGCTCGCCTTTGGTGCAACGGTGCGGTCCTCTGGGTGTTCCGCGTCCAGCAGGCCCACCAGATCCGCCACCCCCTCGCGCCACAGCCCTTCATAATACCTGCAGGGCGGGGACAGTCCGCGGTTGGGTGTCGGCGAAGGGCGGGGTTTGGCGGGCCCCGTTCCCTAGCGACCTACGATATCGCACAAACCTGCCCGACATGACTGTAGCGCGCCACACGGCTCAAGCGCCGGTCAGCGATTGGGCGCCCGCGGCAAGGCGCCTCCTAGCGCGTTTGTCCAGCAAACGCAGCTCAATTCAAATGCCCGGCAATCAACCAACAAACCAATCAAAAAACAAATTCTGCCAGCGTGGCGGCGGCGGCGGCAACCGGCGGCGGGGACCCTCCCTGCCCAGGGTTGGCGTTTGACGTACACATTTGGGGGGGCAAGCAGGGTGGGTGATTCAACGGTGGGTTGGCAGGGCAGGCTGGGTTGTTGCGTGGCGGGTTGACTCATCCAGGGTGGCCAGGCGGGTTGCATGGGAGACAGGGCAAGCCTGGGGGAGCTGTCGGGTGGCAGGTTGATGCACCGGGCCGCCTGCTCAACCTCTGCGCCCCTGCGCCCCGCCCAGCGCCTCCTCGTCTCCCCAATGGGCCAACATTGAAGCAAGGCAGGAGGACCAAGCAAGGCAGGCCCTCATGGCCTTCGGTGGGGGGCAGCCTGCAATCGATGCAAGGGTGTAACAAGGTGGTGATGGCGGCGCAGCACCACCAACGGTGGCAAAGGTACCGTGGGCTCTGCCAGCGAGCGCAGGCGATGCAGCGGCATGCTGACAGGCGTCAGACCGTGCCTCCCAAGGGAAGTGAGCGCTGGTAGTCTGTCCTCGGCACTCGCTCGCGGGCTGCGGCGGTGGCCAGCAGCAAGCCCAAGCAGAGGGACGTAGCACCGCCGGCTGAAATCAGTGTGAGGCAGGCTATTCGCCTGTTCACGCGTGGGGGGACGGTGAGCAGGCCTGGTGACGAAACCCATACGTGCCCAAAGAAACCTGCATTGACTTGCATCCACTCCCTCGGGTTTGCCAGGCATAGGGTGCCGTTCTCGCCCTTTACAATAAAAATCCGCGTGCGTATTGCAAGCACGCTAACCGGGACTTTCAATTTCTTATGCTGCGACGTTGGTGTCACAAGCACGACAGAAACGGCGGCGGNCCCAACACGCAACAATGCAGCCTGCCCCCCCACCCACTGCCAAATCACCCACAATGCTTGCCCCCGCAAATTCATGTCAAACGCTCACCCTGCCTGGCCGCCCACCCACCACTCAATGAGCTTGACATGCACCCCACCTAAACCACCGCTCATGCTGATGTCCCGTCGATGCACCCTACCTTCCTTGCCCCCTGATACCACCCTGCTGCAGGTGAACTTCCCTTCAAATGACCCCGGCGATGAGATCGGTTGGGACGACAGCTAAGCAAGCCGGTGGGCCTGCAACGGCAAGGGAAGCAGCAGCAAGTGGCGCACATGCAGTTGTGTGCAGGCGCCCGATGCCTGCGGGAGCGCGCACATGCAGGCGCCATGCCACGGCGTGCCCTCTTGTCAATCTGCCCTGCTCCCTGCCGGCAGCGTCACTGATGCGGCGCGGCACGTTCCCCCATGCAAACGCCTCACGCCCGGCCGGCACTGCTGCAAGTAGCTGTTGCCATGCTGCGCCCCCAGTGAGCGTTGCTGGTGCTGACGTCAGCACCATGCACCCCGCCCTCACTGCTGCAAGTTGCACCAGGTGAAAAAGGTGACCTAGCAGCTGGTTTGCTTACACAGAGGCCACCCTTGCCGGGTAGCTGTCGACCGGGGCACAACAGTCGGCAACTGCTGATGTGTCAGTGGTGTAAGTGCAGCCCAAGAATCTCACCCAGCTATCCCTACACTGTAAAGTGCGCTGAGCACTCAAGAGTGTGGGGCAGTTGCAGCGGGCGTGCGATGGAGCACGTGTAGACAGTTCGGATGAAAGCCCTGGAGAGGCTACGGGGCAAGCCGGGGCATCGAGGTGCGGCGGCAAGCGTGGGAGGATGCGGCAGCAATGGCAGCTACACGCGCCCTACAGCTGCGACTGGGGGCTCGAAACAAGGAAAGAATGCAAGAGAGGGGTAGAGAGACGGAATGAAACGAAAGGGGGTTGCGCAGGCAGATGTGAGGACGGTTAGGAGAGGAACAGGCTAGCGGGGGAGGAACAGAGGCGGGCGGGCAGGCAGAGGGCACAAGGATATGTACATGCGAACAGTTGACTTGATGGCAGGGCTGTGCTAAAGGGGAAAACGGCACGGGAAAAGAACGCCACCCAACCCCGCGGGGAACACCCGAGGGGAGCCTGCAGGGCGGGCGGCGACGGCACCGTCACCTGCGCCAGGCTGGCGGCAGCAAGGCGCGGCTGCGGCACCATGGGCGGGCCACACAAGAGTTGGCTCCACCTGCTCGGCAGCGTACGGAGCCTGTGCTGCTACTGGCTGCTGCGGCTGCCGCAGCGCGGCATGCTTGCCAGCAGGCGCAGCGCCGGCCCACCTCACTTGCTGAGGAGCTGGCCCATCATGGCCTTGAGCTCCTTGAAGTCTGCCTTGAGCTCCTTGAAGTCTGCCTCTGCACGCTCCAGCCTGGCAGTGGTGGCGGCGTGGAACGCCGCTGCCTGCTCCCGCATGGCACCAATGTCGCCCCGAAGGCCACCAAGCTCTCGGTGCATCTCTTGGCGCAGGCCACCAAACTCTCGGTGGATCTCTTGGCGCATGCCACCAGCCTCTCGGTGGATCTCGCTGTGGATGTAGGCGGCGCCTGCACCCACACCCAGGGCACCGCCCAGCACCAGTCTGAGCTGCAGACACGGAAAGGAGACACAGGGCCCAGCGGTGGGATTGAAGGAGAGGGTCGGTGAGGGAAGAATGCCCCCCTTCGACTGTGAGGGCGGGGAGGGAAGCTTCACCCTGAACGGAAGGATGGGCAATGGGAGGGAAGGAGGCAGTGGGAGGGAGGGAAGGAGGGCATCGGGGCAAGTTTCAGGGCGGCGGCACGACGGTCCTACAGGCAGCAGGGCCGCATCTGGGGCAAGTTTCAGGGGCGGCGGCACGACGGTGCAGGCAGCCCCGCCTGCCTGCCCACCCAGGATGGGACAGTTGCAGGACAGGAGAGGGTGGGTGGGGAAAAACGCTTCTGCCGGGGGTGCGGTGGAGGGAAGAATGGAACCCTCGAGGGGAAGGATGGGCAGTGGGAGGGAAGGAGGTTAGGGAAAAAATCACAACGGTCCCGCCGGCACGCCCCGCCCGCCTGCCGCCCACACAACAGGTAGGGGTTGAGCATGATTTGGGCGGCGCCGCACCCGCTGGAATGCCTACATGGAATACCCCCCTGCAACACAAGCTGCAACACAAGGTTCCCTGCTTACCCGGAAGGTGTCTTGGCCGACGGCCATGCCCACACCTGCAGGGGCCTTGGCCGCCCCCATGTGGCCCTCCTCAGTGCTCACGGCGCGGGCCTGCGGGGCCTGCAGGAGAAACAGGCAGGCGTGGGGCAGGAGACACAGGCTCGGAGTAAGAGTGTTCCTTGCCAGGCAAGGAAGCACGTCGCTCCGCCAAGACAGTATGAAGTGGTGAATGCCGCTTACCGTGCGGGTGGACGCTGCTTTGGCAAGCCGGCCGGCACGCGCGAGCATCGTGAAAGCCGAAGGGGCAGTCTAGGCATCAAAGGCAAAGGCAGAAGAAGGATCACGACGAGAAGAAAATGCGTGCACTCAGAGGAACTCCAGAAGAAGTCCTTGCAGCAAGCCTTGTCAGCGCCCGTCTTCAGGAGCGCCCTGGTCCCATTCCTGCTGAGGCCATTGCTGGCTCCCGCCTGGACTTGAAATGCAATTGATTGAATGATCGATTTGTGGGGGAGTGGCCACCTCAGTCCCCAAATGCAATTTCCACGCCCTGCCTTCCCTCTCCCTCTTGTCCCGCCCTCTGAGAAATGCACGATCTGCCGCCATGGCCCGGTTTACACGTTGCTTAAGACACAATCTTTGCTACAACCTGAGCTTAAGAGGACATGACGGAAACAATGTACGAGTGCATTTAAGCCGATGGTGCAATGGTGAATGCACATGAAAGCAGGCAGGGTGGTGGAGGAAGAAACAGGTGCAACAAGCACAATCAATCAATCAATCACTCAATCACTCAATCAATGACATTTCAAGTCCAGGGGGAGCCAGCAAGGTCTCATGGGACAGGGTTGGGGGTGAGTGTATCGGAATGTAGTTTGTAGCAAAGAAAAAGGAAGTGTGCGATGCGGGCACTGGCGGGCTGCGCCAGCCAGGCCGTGGGTGTGGAGATGGGGGGTGGGAAGAGGCGTGTGAACTGTGTGCGTATGGTGGTGTAGAGGGGGCAGTGGAAAAGAAAGTGCGACACGTCTTCAGGGGAGAAAAGCAGTGGGGGCAGTGCAGGGCGTGTGCGCGTCGAGCAGAGGCTGCCTCTCGGGCGAGGGCGAGGGGGAGGCACAGGACGGGGTGACGTGAAACAAATTGGCTCGAGCGTCAAACATGGACATGAGTTTGCCCACGACATAGGGCGGCAGCACAAAACAAGCCTGTCGCTGTGCGCGCACCAAGCACAGCCCAAAGGTGTGCAGGCGCTGGGCATCAGCAGGCAACAGGCGGTGCACAACACGAGCCGCCTGGCTGGCAGAGTGCTCAAACGCCGAGGGCAGCAAGCGGCCCAGGTATGGGCAGGGTGCTTGCACAAGTACCCACTCAGCGTTAGTTAATGGGATGTGGTCGGACACACACTTAGCCAACAAGTGATGGGCGGGGGAACCAGCCGCAGCCAGGGCTGCCAGAGCGGCAGGAGCAGGGCCAGCTACCAGCAAGCAGCGAGCCACCGCCTCGCAGCCTGGCCGCTCCGGAGGATCCTGCATGCCAGCCAGGGCAAGATTGAGTGGTGTGCGCCTGCTGCAGTGGACGCAGTAAGTGCTGTTGGCGCCGGAGTATGCAGCATCTGTGCCACAGTTGCATGCCCTTTATGCGCCGCCAGATGCTGGGGCAGGAAACCGCTTGATAGTGCGGCGAGGGCTTGCGCAGGCGCTGCTTCGAGCAATATTTGCACCACAGGAGCATGCCCTAAAGCCACATGGAGTGGCATCCAACCTTGGCTGTGGGCTGCCAAGGCTGCTGCAGGGGCCGCGGCAAGCACCAGCCTGGTGGTGATGCCGCAACCAGGGGGTGCAGCGGAGAACACCGGTGGGTTGGTTGTGGTTGTGGCGTTGCTACACCGGGAATCCAGCTACAAGCCCAATTTCCGGCAACAGGGCTCACCGGCGCCCATCGGATGCCAGTGTCAGGCAGCAACCACGAGGCGGCGAAGTGGCTGCACGGATCTGCAACTGCCACCCCACCCCACCCCACCCACCCTTCCCGCATATCTGCCACTTCTGGACACCTCCACAGCAGCTGCTGCTTTCAGATGCGAACACCCCAGCACCCCACCATGCCACCCGCCTCCGAGGCAGGAGTCTTCCCTGCTTGCCCCCGCCCCTGCGTCTCCACCAGCGACTGCTGTGCATGCGTTCGGGCGGCTTTGGAGTGTGGTTGCTTGCCCAAACACAACCCGTCATCCTCCTGCCTCACCTCCGCCAGCAGCTGCTTCTTGATGCGGTTGGCCAGCTCGCCCCCCGCCCCCGCCAGCGCCTGCGCCCGCGCCTTGTCCGTCACAAACACGCTGTCCGCCTCCTCGATGAGCACCACAGACGGGGCCAGGGCACGCGCCGCCTTGAACACCTGCGCAGAGGGGGAGCACACAGGGAGACAAGATGGGATGTCAACAGAATAATAATCACTGTGGCTGGCCCTAAGGGCCCTAAGCGGGCCCCTATCACTGTGGCAGGCCCTAAGAGCATCATAGAGGGGAGGGGGTGGGCCAGGGCGCGTGCCGCCCTGAACACGGGCAGTGCAAGTGCAGCCAGGAAGGAGGCACACCAGGGAGGAGTTTGGTGAAAAAGCAGGATGCAGCATAAATCCTGTGAAGCCTTACCCCATGCACTGTGATGCCGCAGGCCTCTCCTCCGTGCCGTCCCAACCAGCCTCGCCTCCTTTCTTTCCCTGCCAACTGTTGTTTCACCCCCTGAATCTCAGCCAGGCAGGCAGCCACCCACCATGTGGACCATGAGCGCCGCAGCCTTGCCGGCATACTGGCCGTCGGTTTTGGAGGGGGTGAGGTCAAACATGGTCGCCCCCGCCTGGTGCGCCACCGCTTGAGCAAGCAGCGACTTGCCGCTGCCGGGAGGGCCGTAGAGCAGCACCGTGTGGGGGGCTTGCAGCCTGCGCGTGAGCGAGAAAGGCAAGAAAAGGGTGGCAGGGCGGGGGGCAGGGCAGGGACTTAGCAGGCTCAGCAGGGTGAGCTGGCCGTACTCAGCACTTGTATGGCAACAAGGCCTGGGACCTGAGGCGGTGAAAACAGCTGGCAACATACACCACAACCCTCCATCTTCCACAGCGCTGCAAGCTGCTAGAGGGCACCGCAATGCCTTGCGCTGGCTTCATAACACGGATGCGCCCACCACCCCATAGCCGGTTCGTTCAAGCCTGGCCCGCAGCAGGCCCTGCTGCCACAACCTCTGCAGCCCTCAGCTGCCTGCCCACTCACTTTGCCAGCGCATCGTGCGCCCCCAGAGGCAGCACGCAGGCCGCCGCCACTGCCTGCCGCGCCTGCGCCAGCGATGGCTCCGGGTAGCTCTTCTTCTCCTCCTCCGCCCCAGCTGCCCCCGCCCCCGCCTTGTCCTTGCCACCCTTGCCAGGCGGCGGCGGCTTGGCGGCGGCATTGGCCTTCTTGCCGCCCGTCTTGGGCTTGCTGGCCGGGGCAGCCTGTGGCGCGTTGGGCAGCTCGGCTGCCTGCACCAGGCGCTCCCCGCCCAAGAAGTCGTCCAGGCTGGCGCCAGCTGGCGAGCGCACCAGGCCAGCGCTGGCCAGCTCAGCGAAAAGGGACTCGATGCTGCGCCCAGCCTGTGGGGCACAGCGGGCGGGCAAACGCATGTTAGCATTTCAATCCCAGTCCAAGGGAAAGGTGCAGCTTGCCAGCCCGGCACTGACGGATGGATAAATGCTGTGCCACGCTGGGTGGAGGGGATGGGCAGCTGGGGCGAGGTTGGAGAGGTTGAACTTGCTGAGTGTGGCTCAGAAGTTGGGTGTGTGTATGGGCCGAACTGCAAATCACTCAGCTTGTATGCCTCCCAGTCAACCCGCACACCCCTGCCCCCCCACCCAATTGTCCCACCACGCCCGCCTCACTCCCGTCCATCACCCCCACACACCCCACACACCGCTCCGCTTTCCCCTGCCCTGCTCATCCCCACGGCCTCCCTCTTTGTCTCTGCTACCCCTCTTGCGTGCCTCTCTAGCACACCACCTCAACAACGCTGCCTCCCCAGCACACTTCAGGCACCGCCCAACCGCCCTCACCGTCAGATCCTTCTTCTTCTTCTTTGCAGGCGCCTCGCCTTCCGCCCCGCCCGCGCCGCCCTTGCCATCCTTCTTGCCGCCCTTGCCCTCCTTCTCCCCCTTCTTGCCCTCCTTCTTGCCGCCCGCCTTCTTGCCGCCCTCCTTGGCACCCTTCTTGCCGCCCTTCTGCTTGCGCCCCTCCCGGTCTGCCAGAAGCATCTCCTGCACACGCGCATGGCCGTAGCGCCAGAGAAAGCAAGTTATTGAGTGGCAGGTGCTGGCAGCGGGCTGCACTTTGCACTATCAGGTGCCTTGCTGGACAGAGGACATGCAGCCAGCAGCCGTTTACCACTAGATCATCCCACCCTCCGCCACACCATCTTACCCCACGCAACGTTGTTTGGCAACGACCTGCTGCATCCCCTCCTCCGTTGATCACCCCCTGTCAGCACCCCCTGCCTCTGCCTACAAGCCAAAGCGAGCACATACCTTGATGTTTGCGATGACCTGGCGCATCTCGTCGTCCGCCTCCAGCCGCACCTCTTCAAACACCACGGGGCGCACCTGGGGCAGGGCAGGGGGGGCCGGGCAGGGGAGGCAGAGTGGGCATGCGGGGGCAGGGAGGCTGGCAGGCAGGCGGCTGACTGGCAACATTCATACGCGGGTGACGGGCAGATGGGGCAGGTGGGGATGTCCCCATCAGGATTCGGAGACAGCTGACGGGCGGATGGGGGCAGGGAGATTGGGGGGACGTGGGGCAGCTAGGAAGCCAGTGCGCTTTCCCACATGTCAGGCTGACAAGCTGAGTGGCAGGGTGAGGGTGTCAGTATGCAGAGATGTCGCTACGGCATGTCGCCTCCACCCCGCCCGCACCACCAGCACAGCAGCCAGCGACTGGAAACTCCAGCTCTCTGCCTCCAACCTATAAGCTCGTCGGCACCAAGGCAGAGCTGCTCACCACTTGTGTGAAAAAAATGACATCTGTTCCGCCCCTGCCCATCTCCCCCACCTCCTGATTCTGCCAGCATCACCCCAAACATTTGCAGTCTTCCCCCGCCCCACCTCTGCTGTGATCATGTCAGCGTCAAAGCTCTCCGTGTTGTTCTTGGGCTGCGGCAGGCCCTGCAGCTGCAGCGGCACTGCAGGGGGGCAGGGCAGGCGGGCGCAAGGGAGGGGGGACGGCAGACGGGGCTCGAGACGAGCTTGAGAAAGGGGGCGCACACGATTTCATTTAGGGTAGTGCACGCTTGGAAGACGTGGGTGCTCACAACCGGCAAGGTTGCTTTGCCGGCCTCTTCTGGGCGACCAAGGGGGGCGCTGTCGTTACGTGCACGCACAGCAGGCAGGCAGGCAGGCAGACACCAGCAGAGCATGCACAGCCCAGCCTGCCCAGCTTCCCCACCCAGGCTCCCCCGCCAGCCAGTACCAATCACTCACGCAGGGCCAGCGTGGGGTCCGTCTCCTCGTACTCCTGCCACACATCCATGTACTGCTGCACCGCCTCCTGCAGGCCCTCCAGGAAGGCAGCGCTTGCACGCGGCGCCACTGCGGCGCCCCCCTTGCCGCCCCCCTTGCCGTCGCTGGCGCTGGCCTTGCTGGCTGCAGCGGCGGCGGCGGCAACCTCCTCGGGGGTTGGCTGCGGCGGTGGCGGGGCGATGATGTCGCGGCTGCCGCCCTTGGCTGCAGCCGGCAGGTCGGCGTACTGCCCGCTCTCCGGGTCCTGGCTCTTGAGGAACCAGTCGTTGAGCTGCGGGGCGGGGGGAAGGGACCCAGGGTGTGGCACAACTGCCCCCGCACATGGCCGGCAAGACAGCTACGCAGCAGCGTGCGGGGCAAACCAATGCGCTGAGGGAAGACGTTGCCCGAGTGTCAGGCTGGTGGAGCAGCACACAAGGCAGGGTGGGGTGCCTCCCCAACTTCTGTGTGCACCCGTCCACCCTGCCGCACATGCTTCAGGTGTACTTCCGTCCACCCCCACCTCAACCCCGCCCCCACCCCTCACCTTGTCTCTGACCCCCTCCTTCATGGCCCACCCCTCCTTCTGCTTCACCCCCGCCTTGATGCTCAGCATCGCGCCCTCCATCTCTGCCTGCCGCTCCCCCTGCAGCTGCTTGCGCCGCGTGCCCACCGCCGCCAGGCGCTGCGCCAGCTCAGCGCTGCGCTTGCCGTCTGCAGGCGGCATCATGCCCAGGAACTCCAGCTCCTGCTGCCCTTGTGCTGCCAGCAGGCGCCGCGCACGCCAGCCACGCACGCCCGCCTGCACCTTGGTGGCGGCCACAGCTCGCCGCTGCTGCTGCTCCTCTTCCTGAGCTGCCGCCGCAGCTGCCGCTTCTGATGCTGCTGCCGCCTCTGCCTCACCCAGCTCACCCTGCGCTGCGGCGTCTGGGGCCTGCCCCTGTGCTGACTGAAGCGCTGGCTTTGGCTGCTGCGCTTCGCCTGCTGGGGCGGCGGGGGCCGGTGTGCTGGCAGCAGGCATTTCAAAGTTTGCACCCGCGTGCTGCCTCTGATCGCCCGCTACTGGCGCCTCGGGCTGCACACATTCTGCATCTGACCCTGGCGGCACGGCCGCTGCCGGGCCTGCCGTTTCAGGTGCGCCTGGCACCTCTGCCGCCGCTGCTGGTGCCACATCCGCTGCCTCCGCTGCCTCTGCTGCCGCTGCCGGTGCTACGTCTTCCCCTGCCGCCCTGTCTCCACCAAGTTCGGGCTGCGCTGCCGCTTCGGCCGGCCCTGGCGCAGCAGCGCGTGCTATCGCCAGGGCCGCCTCTGCTGCAGCGGCAGCGCGTGCCGCCAGCGCCGTGGCACGCTCCTTTCGGAAGTAGGCGGGCACCGGCAAGTCGAGCACCTCTGGAGCCAGCTGCAGGGCCGCCAGCTGCTCCCCCAAGTCTAGAACGTCCACTCCACTGTTGAGAGTGGCCAGCCAGTTGCGCAGCTCCAGCACCCGTCCGAGGCAGGACTCGAGCGTGCGCCGTAGCGCCGCACGCTTCTGCGGGTGCGCCAGCCCGTCGTGCGCGGTGCACAGCTTGCGGAAGGTCTGCAAGTACCGCACATACAGCCGCGCCCAGTCGTCGCGCTTCTGCAGGCAGCGGGCAGGGGGGGNCGCCGACGCGGGCGGGCCCCGCCGGGCGCACGGCGCAGACTGTGCAGAGGGCTGCGATGGCTGACATGTCTGTCGATGCAAAGAAGACGAACCAAGGTCAAGTTGGCAAGGGGGGGTGAGAGGATGCAATGCAATGGGGCGACCATTCGGTCATCGCGCTGGCCCCGGTGCTGCGCTGACTAGTACAGCTGCGCGGGAAGTGCCGCCGCCATTACCATTAATGAACTAAGTTAGTGCTTGTGTCTGCCTCCTGTCTCTTTTAAATTTATAACACATGTTTACACCAAGGTGCCTTCACACAGTAGAGCAGCCAGGGGGAAGTACGAGCGCCCGTCGAGAGCCAACTGGCACATGTCATGTCAGGGCCCAATGTCAAGCAGGCGTGCTTGCCCTGGTGCTGCTGGCCGGCATGACCAGACCCCCAACGGCTGCCATCACTTCTTCTTAGCCCCCTTCTTGTCCCCCTTCTTGTCCCCCTTCTTTGGCTCCTCCTGCAGGCAGGCAATGTGACGTGGGTTCGAAGTGTGTAAACGCTACGCCACTTCCCAGCAACACCATCCACTGGCGCTTGCTTAGCAAGCCGCCTGCCTATGCCAGGCAGGGCGGGGGCAAGCTAGTAACACCCTGCCCTGACATGCCCTGCCCTGGGGGTCAAGCTAGTAATACCCTGCCCTGCCCCGCACCGCCCTCGTCCGGCCCGACCCGCCCCGACCCGCCCCGCCCCGCACCTCTGGCGGCAGCGGGGAGTGCACCCGCGCGCTCCACTCCCGCAGCGCCTCTGCATCTTCCTTGCTGAGAGGCACACAGTCGGGCAGCAGCTGCAGCGCCAGCTCTTCAAGAGGCGGCGGCGGCGGCTTGTGCTGCCGCTTCTTCTGCCCCACGCTTTGCTCCTGCTGCTGCGGCTGCTGCGGCTGGCCAGCTGCCCCCACGGCCTGCAGGCCGGCTGCCCCCACCTGTGCGCCCCCAGAGACCCCGGGCGGGTCCTGCCAGGTCACAGCAGTGGTGCTGGGTGGGCGGGCGCGGGCAGCAGCGCAGGTGGCCAGTGCCGCACGCTGCGCCGCCGCCAGCTGCTGCACAAACGCCAGCAGCTGGCCTGCGCTGAGGCCTGCTGTGAGCTGGCACAGCAGGGAGAGGCAGCCATTGAGCTCCAGAGCCTCACGCTGCAGTGAAGGAGGAAGCCAGGCAGTGGGGGCCAGATGTAGATTATAAAGCTTGGATCTACACAAAGAAAGATGTGTACCTGACCCCAAGCGGGGCAAACAGACGTCACCGCCTCGCCAACCAACACGTCCAACCACCCTCACGCCCGATGTGCATGCCCATACCCACTATGCACCCTTCCGCAGCCCACTGTGCATGCCCACCATCTCACACCACTCTACCACACTGCACTGCTTCCCGCCGCACCTGTGCAAAGCTGCGCAGCAGGGTGAAGCGGCCGCCGTAGTCGGGCAGGGGCAGCTGAATGTAGCGCTGCACGCAGGTGCGCAAGGCACGCTCGTCCTTCTTCACGCATGCCTGCACTTGTGGTGCAGAGGGAGGCGGACACAGAGGAGTCGAGTGAGTGTTGTAGTGCAGCATGGGGGAGGCCAACCGTTCTACATAGCACGATCGGAGGAGGGACGACTCGCCGAGTCGGACAGGTCACGAAAGCGCTGTGGTGGGAGTGGTGCTGCTGTTGCCCCTGTTGGCGGCGGCACACATCGGCTGCCTCGCTGGCTGCCTTGGTGATGGAACCAGGAGGCTGCAAGTCGGGCTGGGCTGCAAGAGGGTGTCCAGCGGGCGCCTGTTGAGCGCATGCGCTGCTGCCCTCTCACCTGCGGGTGGCGGGATGTGAGGAGCACCAGCACCCCGCACCCTGGCTCCAGGTCTGCCACCTGCAGCACAGCATGGCACAGCATGGCACAGCACGAGTGAGCAAAGAATAGGGCAGGGCAGGGCGGCTTACCACACAGCGCTCGATTCCCGCCCACGGGCAAAGCACACCCTGAAAAACACCGTCCTCCCTCTTGCATCTCATTCCTCTGCAACCGCCACCCCACCCCACCCCACCCTTCCTGCATATCTGCCACTTCTGGACACCTCCAAAGCAGCTGCTGCTTTCACATGCTAACACCCCAGCACCCCACCATGCCACCCGCCTCCTCCCTCCTTGCCCCGCCCCTGCGTCTCCACCAGCGACTGCCGTGCATGCTTTCGGGCGGCTTTGGACTGTGTTTCCTTGCCCAAACAAACCCCAGCATCTTTCCGTTCTGCCTCACCTCCGCCAGCAGTTGCTTCTTGATGCGGTTGGCCAGCTCGCCCCCCGCCCCCGCCAGCGCCCGCGCCCGCGTCTTGTCCGTCACAAACACGCTGTCCGCCTCCTCGATGAGCACCACAGAGGGGGCCAGGGCACGCGCCGCCTTGAACACCTGCGGGTGGGAGGGCACAGGGGGGCAGAATATGTGATGTCCACAGAACACGTATCACTGTGTCAGGCTCCTCGAGGAGCACCACAGAGGGGAGGGGGTGGGCCAGGGCGCGTGCCGCCCTGAACACGGGCAGTGCAAGTGCAGTCAGGAAGGAGGCACACCAGGGAGGAGTTTGGTGAAAAAGCAGGATGCAGCATAAATCCTGTGAAGCCTTACCCCATGCACTGTGATGCCGCAGGCCTCTCCTCCGTGCCGTCCCAACCAGCCTCGCCTCCTTTCTTTCCCTGCCAACTGTTGTTTCACCCCCTGAATCTCAGCCAGGCATCCAGCCACCCACCATGTGGACCATGAGCGCCGCAGCCTTGCCGGCGTACTGGCCGTCGGTTTTGGAGGGGGTGAGGTCAAACATGGTCGCCCCTGCCTGGTGCGCCACCGCTTGAGCAAGCAGCGACTTGCCGCTGCCGGGAGGGCCGTAGAGCAGCACCGTGTGGGGGGCTTGCAGCCTGCGCGTGAGCGAGAAAGGCAAGAAAAGGGTGGCAGGGCGGGGGGCAGGGCAGGGACTTAGCAGGCTCAGCAGGGTGAGCTGGCCGTACTCAGCACTTGTATGGCAACAAGGCCTGGGACCTGAGGCGGTGAAAACAGCTGGCAACATACACCACAACCCTCCATCTTCCACAGCGCTGCAAGCTGCTAGAGGGCACCGCAATGCCTTGCGCTGGCTTCATAACACGGATGCGCCCACCACCCCATAGCCGGTTCGTTCAAGCCTGGCCCGCAGCAGGCCCTGCTGCCACAACCTCTGCAGCCCTCAGCTGCCTGCCCACTCACTTTGCCAGCGCATCGTGCGCCCCCAGAGGCAGCACGCAGGCCGCCGCCACTGCCTGCCGCGCCTGCGCCAGCGATGGCTCCGGGTAGCTCTTCTTCTCCTCCTCCGCCCCAGCTGCCCCCGCCCCCGCCTTGTCCTTGCCACCCTTGCCAGGCGGCGGCGGCTTGGCGGCGGCATTGGCCTTCTTGCCGCCCGTCTTGGGCTTGCTGGCCGGGGCAGCCTGTGGCGCGTTGGGCAGCTCGGCTGCCTGCACCAGGCGCTCCCCGCCCAAGAAGTCGTCCAGGCTGGCGCCAGCTGGCGAGCGCACCAGGCCAGCGCTGGCCAGCTCAGCGAAAAGGGACTCGATGCTGCGCCCAGCCTGTGGGGCACAGCGGGCGGGCAAACGCATGTTAGCATTTCAATCCCAGTCCAAGGGAAAGGTGCAGCTTGCCAGCCCGGCACTGACGGATGGATAAATGCTGTGCCACGCTGGGTGGAGGGGATGGGCAGCTGGGGCGAGGTTGGAGAGGTTGAACTTGCTGAGTGTGGCTCAGAAGTTGGGTGTGTGTATGGGCCGAACTGCAAATCACTCAGCTTGTATGCCTCCCAGTCAACCCGCACACCCCTGCCCCCCCACCCAATTGTCCCACCACGCCCGCCTCACTCCCGTCCATCACCCCCACACACCCCACACACCGCTCCGCTTTCCCCTGCCCTGCTCATCCCCACGGCCTCCCTCTTTGTCTCTGCTACCCCTCTTGCGTGCCTCTCTAGCACACCACCTCAACAACGCTGCCTCCCCAGCACACTTCAGGCACCGCCCAACCGCCCTCACCGTCAGATCCTTCTTCTTCTTCTTTGCAGGCGCCTCGCCTTCCGCCCCGCCCGCGCCGCCCTTGCCATCCTTCTTGCCGCCCTTGCCCTCCTTCTCCCCCTTCTTGCCCTCCTTCTTGCCGCCCGCCTTCTTGCCGCCCTCCTTGGCACCCTTCTTGCCGCCCTTCTGCTTGCGCCCCTCCCGGTCTGCCAGAAGCATCTCCTGCACACGCGCATGGCCGTAGCGCCAGAGAAAGCAAGTTATTGAGTGGCAGGTGCTGGCAGCGGGCTGCACTTTGCACTATCAGGTGCCTTGCTGGACAGAGGACATGCAGCCAGCAGCCGTTTACCACTAGATCATCCCACCCTCCGCCACACCATCTTACCCCACGCAACGTTGTTTGGCAACGACCTGCTGCATCCCCTCCTCCGTTGATCACCCCCTGTCAGCACCCCCTGCCTCTGCCTACAAGCCAAAGCGAGCACATACCTTGATGTTTGCGATGACCTGGCGCATCTCGTCGTCCGCCTCCAGCCGCACCTCTTCAAACACCACGGGGCGCACCTGGGGCAGGGCAGGGGGGGCCGGGCAGGGGAGGCAGAGTGGGCATGCGGGGGCAGGGAGGCTGGCAGGCAGGCGGCTGACTGGCAACATTCATACGCGGGTGACGGGCAGATGGGGCAGGTGGGGATGTCCCCATCAGGATTCGGAGACAGCTGACGGGCGGATGGGGGCAGGGAGATTGGGGGGACGTGGGGCAGCTAGGAAGCCAGTGCGCTTTCCCACATGTCAGGCTGACAAGCTGAGTGGCAGGGTGAGGGTGTCAGTATGCAGAGATGTCGCTACGGCATGTCGCCTCCACCCCGCCCGCACCACCAGCACAGCAGCCAGCGACTGGAAACTCCAGCTCTCTGCCTCCAACCTATAAGCTCGTCGGCACCAAGGCAGAGCTGCTCACCACTTGTGTGAAAAAAATGACATCTGTTCCGCCCCTGCCCATCTCCCCCACCTCCTGATTCTGCCAGCATCACCCCAAACATTTGCAGTCTTCCCCCGCCCCACCTCTGCTGTGATCATGTCAGCGTCAAAGCTCTCCGTGTTGTTCTTGGGCTGCGGCAGGCCCTGCAGCTGCAGCGGCACTGCAGGGGGGCAGGGCAGGCGGGCGCAAGGGAGGGGGGACGGCAGACGGGGCTCGAGACGAGCTTGAGAAAGGGGGCGCACACGATTTCATTTAGGGTAGTGCACGCTTGGAAGACGTGGGTGCTCACAACCGGCAAGGTTGCTTTGCCGGCCTCTTCTGGGCGACCAAGGGGGGCGCTGTCGTTACGTGCACGCACAGCAGGCAGGCAGGCAGGCAGACACCAGCAGAGCATGCACAGCCCAGCCTGCCCAGCTTCCCCACCCAGGCTCCCCCGCCAGCCAGTACCAATCACTCACGCAGGGCCAGCGTGGGGTCCGTCTCCTCGTACTCCTGCCACACATCCATGTACTGCTGCACCGCCTCCTGCAGGCCCTCCAGGAAGGCAGCGCTTGCACGCGGCGCCACTGCGGCGCCCCCCTTGCCGCCCCCCTTGCCGTCGCTGGCGCTGGCCTTGCTGGCTGCAGCGGCGGCGGCGGCAACCTCCTCGGGGGTTGGCTGCGGCGGTGGCGGGGCGATGATGTCGCGGCTGCCGCCCTTGGCTGCAGCCGGCAGGTCGGCGTACTGCCCGCTCTCCGGGTCCTGGCTCTTGAGGAACCAGTCGTTGAGCTGCGGGGCGGGGGGAAGGGACCCAGGGTGTGGCACAACTGCCCCCGCACATGGCCGGCAAGACAGCTACGCAGCAGCGTGCGGGGCAAACCAATGCGCTGAGGGAAGACGTTGCCCGAGTGTCAGGCTGGTGGAGCAGCACACAAGGCAGGGTGGGGTGCCTCCCCAACTTCTGTGTGCACCCGTCCACCCTGCCGCACATGCTTCAGGTGTACTTCCGTCCACCCCCACCTCAACCCCGCCCCCACCCCTCACCTTGTCTCTGACCCCCTCCTTCATGGCCCACCCCTCCTTCTGCTTCACCCCCGCCTTGATGCTCAGCATCGCGCCCTCCATCTCTGCCTGCCGCTCCCCCTGCAGCTGCTTGCGCCGCGTGCCCACCGCCGCCAGGCGCTGCGCCAGCTCAGCGCTGCGCTTGCCGTCTGCAGGCGGCATCATGCCCAGGAACTCCAGCTCCTGCTGCCCTTGTGCTGCCAGCAGGCGCCGCGCACGCCAGCCACGCACGCCCGCCTGCACCTTGGTGGCGGCCACAGCTCGCCGCTGCTGCTGCTCCTCTTCCTGAGCTGCCGCCGCAGCTGCCGCTTCTGATGCTGCTGCCGCCTCTGCCTCACCCAGCTCACCCTGCGCTGCGGCGTCTGGGGCCTGCCCCTGTGCTGACTGAAGCGCTGGCTTTGGCTGCTGCGCTTCGCCTGCTGGGGCGGCGGGGGCCGGTGTGCTGGCAGCAGGCATTTCAAAGTTTGCACCCGCGTGCTGCCTCTGATCGCCCGCTACTGGCGCCTCGGGCTGCACACATTCTGCATCTGACCCTGGCGGCACGGCCGCTGCCGGGCCTGCCGTTTCAGGTGCGCCTGGCACCTCTGCCGCCGCTGCTGGTGCCACATCCGCTGCCTCCGCTGCCTCTGCTGCCGCTGCCGGTGCTACGTCTTCCCCTGCCGCCCTGTCTCCACCAAGTTCGGGCTGCGCTGCCGCTTCGGCCGGCCCTGGCGCAGCAGCGCGTGCTATCGCCAGGGCCGCCTCTGCTGCAGCGGCAGCGCGTGCCGCCAGCGCCGTGGCACGCTCCTTTCGGAAGTAGGCGGGCACCGGCAAGTCGAGCACCTCTGGAGCCAGCTGCAGGGCCGCCAGCTGCTCCCCCAAGTCTAGAACGTCCACTCCACTGTTGAGAGTGGCCAGCCAGTTGCGCAGCTCCAGCACCCGTCCGAGGCAGGACTCGAGCGTGCGCCGTAGCGCCGCACGCTTCTGCGGGTGCGCCAGCCCGTCGTGCGCGGTGCACAGCTTGCGGAAGGTCTGCAAGTACCGCACATACAGCCGCGCCCAGTCGTCGCGCTTCTGCAGGCAGCGGGCAGGGGGGGNGGCTGCACACCAGGTGACCCAGGAACATCATGCAAATCAATCAAGCGGCGGAGGTGTGTACTGGCGGTGGCGGCGAGCACCCTGTTTTGATGAACTCGGGCCACCTGTTTCCTGATGGGGGCGTCAAGAGTGTCAGTGCGCCAATAAGGGGGCTCATCTTCGTCTTCCGCCATCGGGCGTGGCTGGTACATAGGCCAGCTTGCCCCTTGGCCTGGTGTGCCTGCCAATGCATCCTCAAACAACTCTAAACCATTGCCCTCCGCATCTACTCCCACAGCAYCGTCTGCGCTAGCAGCAGCTGCGTCTGTTGCCAGCCGATCAGCAGCGGTGTTGCCCACAACCCCAATATGGGAGCGTACCTTGCGGATGGTCACAGTGCACCCTTTCATTACCACCCGCCAGCAAATCTCAGCCATGATGTGGGTCAGTATCCCTTTGTGTTTCCTGTAGCGCAGGCGCTCAGGGGAGTGCACACTCATGTTAGCAAGATACATAATGGTTGAGCTGTCCACGAACAGTTCCACAGACTTGTCAGCAGGATGACTGCGCATGCCCCACAGYGCGCCCACCAGCTCAGCATAAGGCACAGTATGCAGCGAGAGATCATGTCCCGACGGCTTGATAGACCACTCTATGCCCCCGCCGAGTTCTGAGTATACACCACTGCCAAGGGCCCCAGCAACATTCTTACTGCCATCGGAGAACACCCTCTCGCCGGCTGGGAAGCGGAGATGCCGCACGCCCGTGAAAGCGGCAGCCAAGTCGGGGAGCGGGGCTGGGGCAGGGCGCGCGCCTGCGTTTGCGTCTGCAAGGCACGGTGCCCGAACAAAACGCTTAGGCTGGGCAGGGCAGCAATCAAGTGCCGTCTCGGACGCAATGTCATCCCGCTGGCGCTGCTGCAGCGCAGTCAACCACCTAGGCACATCTGTGTCAGCAGTCACTCCCCATGCTTGCTGGATGCGGCTGGAAAGCAGGCCCGCATACTGTGGCCTCCAGTATGCAGCAGCACCCTCTGCATTGGCCACCACCAAAAGGTCAGCATCGCCCCTGGCCAGCTCCTGCGTCATGGAGCCATCAACAGCGTGGCGGGCAAGATGCAAAACAGCGTGCCCCTGGTAACGCCTGGACACAGTGCAGAGGCGGTGCACACGGGGGTGAGCAATGTATCTGCTGTAGCCTCTGGAGGGCTCACACTGCAGCATGAGGATTGTGAGCGTAGGCTGGGAGCAATAGGTGGACATGATGGCCCACTTCAAGGCCTCTGCAGCAGCAGCCTCAGTGTGTTGTACCAACAACAGCCCAGCTCGCCCACTAAACCTGAATCCGTTGTGGTTGGTGTGGCCTCCAAACAGCTGCGCACTAGCCATCTCCGATGTGTACGAGGGGAGGGAGGGCGCACGCAGGCGGGTGAGAGGAGTGGTGCTCCACTGCACTTGCAAGTCGCACGCCTGCGACAGAGCACTCTGCACCGCAGGGGGCACATCAAAGCGGTCATTCTGCCTCTGTTTGGTGGACGGGGGCTCCGTAGAGTAGCATCGGTAGTGGTCTTGCGTCAGCCTCACAACTGCAGCGGAAAGCTTTGTGTGCGTTGCTGGTTGTGTAATGGGACAGGCGTGCTCTTGCAGGGTGGGGGGGTGCGCCACATTCGCATCCACATAGTCTCGTTGCAAAGCAAGCAGCAGTGGCAGTGGCAGAGCTGCAGTGCAGCGCCCAGCGCCCGTATAACACCACGCCTTGCCAGCATCGATGGTGACGGTTGGTCCTGGAAGCGGTTGCACATCCACGTCAGGGTTGACCTCTGCATAGTCTATCACGAGGGATCCCGGCGGGATGGGAAGGGGCGGGATGGCACATTTAGTGTCAAAGCTGTGGTGGCKCTGCATGCTGTTATAGATGGCAAGTTGGAGTGCATTTTCCTGCAGCTGTGATGAGGTGCAAGAGAGTGAGGCAGCAGACTCCCATGTAGGATCCCACTGGACATTCACGCAGCCGTGCACAGGGGAGGGAGCGGTTCGCTCAGGCGTGCAACCATGCTGGGCAAGCCGTGTCACCAGCGTATCCGCCATGGCATAGCTGGGGGCCCATCGGACAAGGTACTCTTGCCGGCCTTCTACTGTCCTGGTGGACAGGCACTCCTGCACAGTGAGGTATCGCAGCTTGTCAGACGGTTGGGGCAGAGGCTCGCAAGGCGTTGGGCAAATGTGGCTCGGGATGGCAGCGGCGTGCTCTGGACCCTGCGTAACGTCGGGGAGGGTGCACACGAGGGCGGTTGCTGCAGTCAGTGCTGCTCTGGCGGCATCCCCCGCAGCAGGGTATTTCAAGTGCAGCTCATCCCATGTCAGCATATGGTGGCAGCCTGGTTGCGCGACGTCCTGCAGTGTACGGGCACCAACTTGGAAGAGGGGCGCAGCTATGTCACTCAGAATGGAGCCATCAGCAATCCCTCGGTTGTGAATACGGTTCGCGTAGGTCAGTGTTTCCCACAGGTCATGGGGCGACACTTGATGTGGGCCAACGGCCGTCGCAATGTCAGCTTTAAAATGCCAATTCAGGGCCCATTGGTACATGCAATCCAGCATGCCCGCGAGCCTACAGCTAGTGGTAAGGGGCGGAGCTGTCCACGTGTCTACTGGCGGTACAGGGACTGCAGGTTGGGGTGGGGGCGCAGGTGGGGCATCAGCAAACATAGCAGCAAAGAGGCCTGCAGCTGCAGGTACAGCCGGAACTGCTGCCTCTTGCAAGGTAGCATCTGAGGGTTGTGTGGGCTGGGTTGGGCTGCGTGCCTGCAGCAGGGCCCACATYCTCGCCCGGGCCAGAGTGCCCAGGCGGCCAGAATCATTAAGGGCTTGGAACAGGTGCTTAACAAGTGCTGCAGCATATTCAGGCACGGCCGAGCGGTGGCCCATCCCAAAGTTTTGCTTTGATGCATAGATGGCGTCGGTGGGGAATGTGCCCCCCAACCGCCAGGCGGACCGCACAGCTCTGGCTCGGAGCAAATCAACTGTGTCCATCATAGAAACGCTGTATGGTGCAACGCAGAACGTGTGCCGAATGGCACCCAAAATACTGCCCACCTCAATCAGCAACTTTGTGTGTTCAGAGGCAGGCGCCTCGGCCAATCGCCCAACCCTTTCCTCAAGCAGCTTACGTGTCTCCTTCCATTGGTACTGCCAATCAAGGGATAAGGTGAAGACTATGCCGAGGTACTTGAAAGGGTGGGTGGGGAGGACAGGCTTCAGTGGCTCACCGCAGATGCGTAGCGCGTCCAATACTCCACGCACTGCCGGGGCATGGGTGGGCCTGGTTGTGGCATGTAGGATGGCAGATGCCTCACACTTGTCAGCGTTCAGGAACATACCACTCCAAGCACTATACCTGCCTACTTTGTCCAGCTGTATTTGCATGTCAGCCCCATCGCCTGTCATGAGGGCTACATCATCGGCATACCCTCCCGCTGCAGCACGAGAGTGAGCAGGCGGCACACAAGCAAAGGCAGCATGCGCGGCAACCGACTGCAGCAGGTAGCCTCTGTCACCTCCCTCCAACCATTGCAACAGCGGCTCTAGCGTAAGAATAAACAATAAGGGAGACAGGGTGTCCCCTTGGATCACCCCCCGCCTGATATTGATGGACCTGGTGGGACCATGCGGGGTTTGCACCACGGTGGTGGCGCCCGCATAGATGCTCTGCACAGCACTGACTGCGTCTGGAGGGAAACCTAGCTTAGTCATGATTGCATAGAGGCGGCTGTGCTCAAGCGAGTTGAATGCCTGCCTCCAATCCAGCTTCACCACAACCAAGTTTCGCCTGTGGGCTTTGGCGTCCTCCAACACCAGAGTGGAATACTGCAGCAATTCGCGCGTGCCCCGTCGGGCCCTGAAGCCCTCTTGTGCATGACCGAACATCCCATGTTGTTCAGCATAATTCGACAGTGCCTGGGAGATGACCCGTGTGTAGAGCTTCAGCAAGGTCATGTGGATGGCGATGGGGCGGTAGTTGCCTGGGTTGTCAGCTGGGGGGCGCTTAAGGAAGAGCAACGTGTCGCTTCTCAGCCACTCAGCAGGCACATAAGCAGTGGTCCAGCACAGGCGGATGATTGCATACATGAGAGACTCAAGTTGTTCGGGCATATGCTTCAATACCTCATTAGGGATGCCATCTTCTCTGCCAGCAGCCTTTCCATTCTGCAACGCTCTCAGGCATGACCGGCAGGTGGCATCTGTGAGTGCAGCATAGAGGGGCTGGCCAGGCAGGCCCTTGCAAGTGAGGTCGAACCGGTCTGGCGCGTCAGCCTGCTCCCAGGGGAAGGCAGACGCCAAATGTTTGGGGACCTTGGCGCTGGCAGCATTGCGGTGATGGAATTCGACAGCATCCTTGATCAAGGCTGGGTTGGTCACGGGGCCCTGAATGGGATGGTGCATGGTGGGCATGGAGTTTAGCAAGTTGCCTGTGTTGGTGGCAGGCGTGAAGATCGTGAAGGCCTGTTGTTCCCTGTGTACAAGCGTCGTAATGTGAGCTTTGATCAGCTTGTTAGCAGCACTGCTGTTAGTGGTCCGGCACTCTGCAACAGAACACTTGTAATCAAGTATCACTCCCGGCGACGCGGCATCCGCAACAGGCGGCGGGCTGATGACAGCAGCAAGCTCCGGGTCTGCAGCAATTTCCACTGCACATGGGCTGCCCAGCAGCTCAGCCCACGTGGCCTTGTCAGTTTCCACCTTGTGCAGCCACCTACCCATCTTACGGCAGGCCGCTACGAGCTTGATGTGCGCGGCGTGCTTCCTGGCAGAGGCCCGCGGTAGCCAGCAGGTCTGTCCCGGCGGGGGTGGCTTGCCTCTGCTGGGAGGGAGTGGCTTCTTGGTCGGCAAAATGTCAAATGCAAGGCTGTAAGCTCGGTCTAGGCACGCGACTGCAGCGGCAAGCAGGCCATCTCTGGTGCCAGTAGGGAGGATGCTGCCTGGTGTGAGGGTGCTGATAGCGGTGTGAATGGCGCGTGCCGCGGTAGCCGCCTGCTCACCTACCTCCACGTCAGCTCTACGTGTGAAATCTGCAAGCTTGTCGGCAGGGAAGGGCCTGAGAAATGTTGGGTGCGCGGGCGGGGTCTCATGCGGGTCCTGCGGGCGTGCAGCGAAGGGCAGGAGTAGCGGAGAGCCCCAAAAGCAAGCAAGCAAGCCCAGCAGTACCGAGGCTCGGACGGCAAAGCACACCGGGAGGTGGTCTGAATGTTGGGAGGCCAGCGATGTGAGAACCTGCGTTTGGGGGGTACTGGCAACGGCAGCGAGCAGGGGGTCATCGCGCTTGCACACAAAATCATCTAGCCTGGCACTGCTGTTGAAGCTGAAATGGCTATGCGGGCGCGGGCCGTCGCATTGGGAGAACACACTGACTAGCTGCAGTGTGTTCAGCATAGCGATCAGCTGTGTGTCGGCTACAGTCAGGACACCGGAGCTACGGTCAGCAGCAGCGGTCACGCCATTAAGGTCCCCACCCACCAGAAAGGTGTCCGTGGGGTGAGCAGCCATTTGGGCAGCAATATGGGAGGTGAGCGCCGCAATGACTTGCGTCCTGCGGTCACCTGGTGCTTGCGGGGGGAGGTACACTGAGAGGCAATGACGCGCCGACGGGGCGCCAGTAGCCCGCAGACGGGTGTGGGTGAGATACCCATGCAGTGGCACAGGTGTGGGCAGCTGGTCCTGGGTCACCCCACGCCCCGCCAGGGAGTCATGGGAACTCAAAAGGGTGCCAGCTATTGCTCTGTTTCGCCTGCGCCCACCGACGGTACCGCACGGGGCGCACGACATGCGCAGCGTTGTTCCCGGGAACACTTTCCTCACCCAATTGGGCACCTTCGCCTTTGGCGGGAGCTTATGCTCCTGCCCGAAAAAGAGGGCCGGGCTCGTCTCAACATTGATTCTGAACGTGCTTTGGGAGTGGGTGGTAAGGGAGGCAACATTTTGCGTTAAGCACGCGAGCAGGGGGTCAGCAGCGAATGGGTTGTCGAGCGGTGCACCAGCCAGGTCAGAGCGGGGTGGCAGGAGGCGTTTGATGGCCCATGAGCAACGAGCCAGGAGAGTGGGCTGTTGGATGCTTGCATCTAGAATGTTTGTGCCTGCAGCCAAGCTGGATTCCAGTTCTGCCAGCTCAGATGGTTCCAACAGAGCCTGCAGCAGTTGATACCACGAAAGGCCCCAGTTCCGTTGGGCAGCGGGGAGGGCCTGATATAAGCTATTCAGGAGGAAAGTGCAAACAAGAGCAGGAGCGAGCCGGGGGCAAAGGCCTGTGCCCGCCAGGGTGGCGGCACGTTTCCGGCCGCACGGCCCTCAGCACCCCCAGCCAGCGACCCTCAAAAGAACGTGTGTCCGTGCCCTGAGCCCTGGAATACTTGCAGCGACGTCAGAGGCTATCATAAGCTGTGGAAGCACTGACACTCTTCATACTGGCAGACTGGGTGCGTGGCCAGATCTGCGGGTGAAGAGAAACGGGAGGGGTCCCGCAGGGGGCAAGAGCCGGGGGAGGGGGCCCCCGGGGGTGATGTGCATGTAATGGATGCATGGGCGGGAGGCGAGGATGCCGGGGTAGCGCAGGGGGTGCTCCTGCATGGGCAGAGGGGACACTGCCCGGGCGGGGCGGCGCAAGATGGGGCAGGGGGGTAGCGTGGGGCAGGCAGGCAGGTCCTGGCTGTGGAAGGCAGTGAGGTGTTTGACTGGAGACTCTCGGATGGGATGGCTGCCCACGATGATGTGTGTGTGTGTGTGTGAGAGAGAGAGAGAGAGAGAGTGTGTGTGTGTGTGTGAGCTGCTGTTGAAGCGGGAGTGCCTGCAGGTGGGTGCTTGCCGCCGACTGCCAGTGTGTGTGCCCGTGATTGGATGTGAGCTGGGGTTGGGGGACCAGAACTCGTTGGGCAAGGGGGTGCAGCACCATCTAACGAACGAGAGTGATACGCCCATCCAATTGGCATCTGCCTTACCAAAACAAGACCAGTTTCAAGCCGTTAAAGCCGCCCCTTGAACAGCCCAAACAGCGGGCACACTCCGTTCGCAGGCCCCACCCCCACCCGGGCGCAGAATTGGCTGGCGGCAAACGGAGACCCACTGTGTGCGACTGTTGGGAGTGGCCTGCGGAGATAGAGGGTGTTTAACACAGCGTGTAATACAGCGGGTGGCCGAGGGGTCAAGATCCCGGCGCAAGTGCTGAACAACAGACGGTGCAGGGCAAAGTGAATGGCAGAACGATGTGAGGCGTGGGGGGGATGGGCTGCTCAGCGGACGGTGAAATAAATGGAATGGCCCATTTCGAGGCCCGGGGCGGGGCGAAGTGGGGCCAGGGTGGGCAGTTGGGTGAGTGGAAAGGTGGGTTGGGCGGGGCAAGTGGGGCGTGTGGCCGGCCCCAGATGGGAAAAGGGTGGATGGGACGATG
>JTEE01000219.1:360910-373980 GCA_002896455.3 Chlorella sp. ArM0029B | reverse complement strand
ATGGGATGCATGAGGCGGGGGCAGGGTGGGCAGTTGGGTGAGTGGAAAGGTGGGTTGGGCGGGGCAAGTGGGGCGTGTGGCCGGCCCCAGATGGGCAAAGGTGGACGGGACGATGGGATGGATGAGGCGGGGGCAGGGTGGGCAGTTGGGTGAGTGGAAAGGTGGGTTGGGCGGGCCGGGTGGCCGGCCCATATGCACTTGACGGGATGGGAAGATGAAGGGATGAACGGCACGGGCTCTGATCAGAAAGCTGTTGGGATGGGTGGGAAGGTGGCGGTGCTGGGGGCTGGCCAGGGTGGGACGCTTCAGGCGGACCCAAAGAGTGCGGCGGCTGGCACACGCACGAGGGTGGAGGAGCCCGGGACGACCCAACTCAGGGTCAGGGTGAGGAAACCGCCGCCTTGGAAGTGGTCCACACGAAGGGCGTGGAAGCCTGCGCTGAGGGTCTTCGGTGCAGAGGTACCTGTCGTGGGAGGCTGCAGCCTGTTCATGTTGATGAGCAGCTGTCCATCCAGGAGGAGGCGGGCGCCGTCGTCGGATTCCAGCACGAATGTGTACTGGCCTGGAACGGTGATGCGGAGGTTGCCGATGAACTGCGAGGGAGAGGTATGGGAGGGAGGGGAGGCAGGCAAGTGAAGCAGAGCGTGCTTAGTGGCAGATGATGCGGGTTGATGCCACACAAAAGTCGGCACGAGCACGTGCAGCAGGGAAGGGCAGGCCAGGACAGGCTCACGCCAGGGCCAGCAGCCGTCGCAGTGCGCTGCATCACGCAGCCAGCCATGCTGAGCGAGACACGCCCTTCGGCACATGCCTGCGGGCACAGACAAGCATCTCATCACGTGATGGCGCACCTGAGTTGCGAAGGTGCTCTCCAGGCTTTGAGCAGGGTTGGACACGATGCTGGCCAGCGGTGGGCAGGTCGCCCGCAAGTTGCCCGTGCAGTCCAGCTGGGCCACTGTGCCGGTGTAGGTTGCGGGGCCCAGCGCGGGATAGTCGGTGGGAAGAAACTGCTTGGTGGCGTCAGTGCAGGGGAGGTTCTCTGTCACACAATAGGGGAACCAGGCTGCGCCGGCCAGCCCGCTGCGGAAGATGGGGGTGGTGAAGGTGGCTGGCTGGCTGGCACTGCTGCTGACAAGGCCGTTGATGGCCACAACGGTCACAGAGTAGGCGGTCAGTGTCTCCAGGTCTGGGATGGCGCAGGTCGTGGCGGCATTAGGGGCAGCGTCAGCCGCGCACTGCACAACCTCGCAGGGCAGTATGCCCTCGGTGCAGACGGTGAGATCGTAGCGTGCCCAGGGGCGCCCGGTGGTGGGCGGGGTGACCACAGCGCTGCCGCTGACAGCGTCGACGGCGGAGGCGAGCACGGTGGGGGCGCTGCATGGAGCAGCGAGGCAGGGCACGGGGCGGATAGTAAAAGGTGAGCAAGGTAGGGCATGGCAGAGCGGGCAAAGCGCACACATTCAGAGGTGCCAGGTGTGCAAGGATCAGGATGCAGGGTGGCAGGCTGGCTGGCAGGAAGGCGGGGGGGCACTGTGTTAGCACTGTGCGTACTGGCAGGCAGGCAGGCCAGCACGTGCCGGCTGTGCCACTCACGCATGCTTGGGGGTGGTGAACCGCGCAGCAGCGGTGCTGGCGTCGGAAGCGGCGCTCCTGATGGTGCCCTGGAAGGCCACCACGCTCACAGAGTAGGTGGTCTCGGCATCCAAGCCGGTGATGTCGCATGTCATGGCGGCACCGGCCAGCGCTGCAGCGTCAGCCGTGCACTGCACCTCCTCACAAGCAGCGGTGTCCACGTTGCAGACGGCGAGCTTGTACAGGTCCCAGGGCCCCCCGGTGGTGGGCGGGGTGATGACAGCGCTGCCGCTAACAGCGTCGACGGCCGAGGCGAGCACGGTGGGGGCGCTGCAGCGCGTTGGGGCGAACGATGCGGAGGGGTGAGCAACGGAGGTGCAGGCAAGGCAGACGGGCGCAGTGTGGTGGCATGCGAGCATGGTAGGGGGCGTGGCTGCTGGGCACGGGAGGTCGGGTTTGCAAGCAGGCTAGCAGGCGGGCAGGCAGGCGGGCAGGCAGGCAGGCAGGCGGGTAGGTGGGTAGGTGGGTAGGGAACAGGTCGATTCTACTCTCAGACACACTTTGGCCGCTGCACAGATTGCCTTTGTGCTCGCCCCGCGGCTGAGCTCATTAGTTCGGCTCCACAGGTCGAGGCAGTGCAGCGCACTGGTGCCTCTGGCTCAATTTCCTGTCGGTTTCCCCAACCACACCCTCAGGTTGTAACCCTCTGTGTCCTCTTTAATGCAACGCACGTCGCTCCCTCCTGGCGCCGCGTCACTCACGGGTGGATGGGGGTGGTGAAGGTGACGGGCTGGCTCACGCGGCTTGTGACCGGCCCCTTGAGGGCCACTACGCGGACTACATACGTCGTCTCCGCCTCCAGGTCTGGGATGGTGCAGGTGGCCGTGGGGCACGCCACCGTCTTGCACTGCGCCGGGACAGCGCCCTGGACGCACACCGTCAGCTCAAAGGTCTGCCAGCCCACGCCGGCGTCGGGGGAGACGATGACGGCGCGGCCGGTGACAGCATCGACGAATGAGGCGGTGACGCTGGGAGAGCTGCGGCAGGGGCAGGGGCAGGGGCAGGGGCAGGGGCAGGCGTGGGCAGGCGAAGTACTCCCTGAGTTCCGACGGGGGCAGGGCAGGGCAGGTGGGCCAGCAGCAAATCATTCGTAATCGCATGTGCATCTGCCCTCGATAGTTGCAATCTACCTGCTCAGACGCCCCCCACCGGCATGCCATGCCCCGCCTGTGGGGGGCGGTTCCGTCACTGACCCGATAGATAGACAGGCAGGCAGGGTGCGACAGGGTGACTGGTGAATGCCTGGCCTCACCGGTTGAGGAAGCCTGTTCCCAGGCACTTGAGGTCGCCAGACTGCGGTGGCAGGAGGTGAGGCGGGAGAGGGCTTTTAAGGGCACCTCGGAATCGGAGGGGCCTGGCACCCAGGATTGCGTGGGGCACATGGGGCCTGACACCACCACCGAGCTCAGCAATGTGTACACTTGTGGTCCCCGGCGCACTGCGGAAAAGAGCCACACACTCAGCCTTGCTGCGGACTTGCACAGAGTCTGGCCTAGCAGGGCTGGGCCCCGCGCCTCTGTCGTCCCACATGCCCCACAGTGGCTGCACATGAGCAGCACTCACGTCGTCGTACAGGCACCGCTGGTTGTTCTGGCACACTTGGCCACCGCAGGCATCGGTCAGGCGGCGGCCAGTGCTTGCCGTGTCAGCGACCTCAGGGCGCCCTGACACGCTGCAGGGGTGGGCAAGTCAGCGGGTGCGATAGCCGTGAAAGCAGAGTGTGAGCAAGACCCGGCGGGACTGGCAGGACCAGAGCTGCTGCGCCAGCCGGCTGCTGCCGGCCGCCAGCCAGCTGGCCGGCAGCTGCCTTCCCAGCCTCATAGCACCCCCCGCCCCGCCTGCTCGTGTCAGGCGCCGTCCGCTGCAGAACCAGGACTACAGCTGCAGTCGACAGGATGGCGGAGTTGCGGGCGAGCAGGAACAAGTGCTGCTGGCACCAGCGCCTTCCCAGCAGGCCTCTCGTGCCCCGTCCCATACCACCCCGCCGTCTCGGGACGGGCTCCGCCAGCTGCAGACCCAGTGTAATTTCTGGCCATAATGTTGAACACGATGGCTGACCTGCAGGCGAGCAGGAGCACCGCCAGGGCCGCAAGGGGGCCGCGTCGTTGGTGCATCGCTAGCCGCATGAATAGCGGGCCAGTGGTTGTGGGAATCATTGAGCGGCGGAGCAACGCAACAGACAAGCAGTGATCAGGTTGTTGCGGCCTGAATAATCCCGCCACAAACGTACCTGGCCCATGCCGCCTCGAGGTACAATTCCAAGACAATTCACTCGCACAGCCTCCCCATCCTCCTGAACGCCCGCAGCCTTGGGTTTCACACCTTACCTGCACTCACATCGGTTACCGACACCATCGGTGCCTTCAAACCCGAGAGGAAACCGAGCACCGCTTCACCCGGACAGGCAGCGGTGCCGGCAGCTTCTCTTGCGAAGCTGAAGCTGTACTGAATCAAGAAGAACTCCTTGAGTGTAAGCCCCTTGCCTGCATGTGCCAGCTGCATATCACCTGTGTGTGCCACCATAGCTTGAAATGGGGTTGCCTGGGGCTACCGTCGCTGCCTTGACGGCGCCAGGCACCCCAACCCGTTCCGCTGCCGGTACCGGTGACGGTGCCGGCAGCGCTGCCGCCCAAGAACAGTGAGCTTCCCCCCCTCACCGAACACACATGTCCACTGCACTGCTTGCTGTCTAAGCCATGCACACTACCAGGGCGACGCTTTGAGGCGGCGGGCGTGCCTGCACTCGTGCACTGCAAGAGGCACAGATTGTGACTTGGAAAGAGGCTTGGGAGTCATGCTGGGTGCCGCCAGGCTGCTGGGTGCCGCCAGGCACCCGCCCAGTGGGTTTGCAGGCTCACGCCCTTCAAGGGGGCGCTCTCTCTTGGCCAAGTTTGTGCGATGAGTGGGGCTTGGGTGTCCAGGTTAGATTAGACAAGCACTCGAAGTGCACCGTTAACCCTGCCGGGCTGGCTTGCGGTTTGGTCCAGGCGGTATCCCATGCATGACCTGCAGGGGAGGGGGTGCATAATAACCCAATTCCCACTGTGTTGCGCACAAATCAGAGACACACAAAACTGCACGAGCGATGCTGCAAACTATAGCAGCTTCAAGCAAGGGGCTCAGCTTCGCCGGACAATGTGGCGGCAACGTTTGCGCAGTGTACCGTGCTCAGCCCGCCTCCCACCAACAGCCTTCAAATCGTTTGGCGGCTGTCCCCTCTCAGCTGGACTGTTACGCCAGACCTGAGCAACCACACTTGCAGCGGCGTCACAGTGTAACGGTTGCAGCAGTAACACTCTCGATGGTGGCAGACTGGGTGTGAAGAAGAAGAAAAAGAATGGCGCGGGTGTGCATGCCCCGGCAGTCGGCTCATCAGTGGCTGGGCAGCACAGGCATGATCTCCGCAGCTCACGAAATGCAATGATAATGGCCCCGTGAATGTCACAGGGGCGAAGAATTCGAAGAAAGAGGTGTCACAAAAAGGTCGTGGACGGCGCCACCTGGCGCATGTGCCAGCGTGGCAGCACCGGTGATGCCCACGCACATGCGTGCCACATGGCCGGGCCCGGGCTGGCACAGCAGCCAGCGCCGGCCAGGCTGCGAGCGGTGCCACATGGGGCTGTGCGCATCCCACACACGCGGCGCGCTCACTCGCACTTGCCGTCGCCCTCGAGGCCTGTGTGGTGAGGGGGGAAGTTTGTGTGAGAGGTGCACGCGAGTGAGGCAAATCATGTCACCAGTGTGGACCGGATGGAGCGCAGCAAGCTGCTCTTTTGCTCGCCAGGGTACCGCCCCTTAACGCCCTTACAGCCCCTACTCCCAACCACGCCGCGCACCCACAGCAAACCCCACAGTGGCACAAGCATGCACCGTGCAAGGTTTCAGCTCGGCAAAGACAGCCGGCTCACCGACGCACTCCATATCGAACTCCTCCACATCCTCCTTGTGGTCGATCTTGCCGCAGATGCGGTACCACACAAGGGCCACCTGCGGCAGGGGAGGGGAGGGAGAGGGGCCACCCTTGGTCAGCAGGGCCTTGGTCAACAAATGGCCTTGGTCACCTAATGGCCTTGGTCAAAAGCCAGTTGTCTGCGTCCCCCCAGCCCCAACAGCTCCTCCCCGCCCCCACAATGCGGCCCTGCATGCCCCACACTGCCGTGTCCGATCCCCCAGTGCAAGCGTTTCAGGCAGCCCTGTCTGCTCACCAGCCAGTTGTGTGCGTCCTCCAGCCCCCACAGCTCCTGGGCCGCGTGTGTCTCCACGTCCACCAGGTACCCTGGGTCTGAGAAGGTGCGCATGTTGGTGGAGCAGCACTCGGGGTTGTCGTCGGCGCAGTCTGCAGGGGGTGGGAGGAGGGAGTAAGAGGGTGGAGGGGCAGGAGGAAAGTGTGTGGTCAGGTGAGATGTTGTTGGGTCACCATGGGAGGTTGGTGACAAGGGCGGGGGGCAGGGGAGATGTGTTCGGTGGAGCAGCGCTCGGGGTTGTCGTCGGCACAGTCTGCGGGGAGGCGGGGGGGCCGAGGAAGTAGCGATACATTGTTGTCATCAGCCCACACAATGGGGTGCGATGAGGAAAGCGGGGAGAAGAGAGGGGAGGATGGGCTGGTTAGTGAAGCAGCACTTGAGGTTGTGTGCGGGGAGGCGGGGGGCGGGGGGGCGAAGTGGTGGGTGTGTTGCAGGCGGTAGGGTGGGTTGAGGAGGACGCGGGACGGGTGTGCATGTTGGTGGAGCAGCATTCGGGGTTGTCGTCGGCACAGTCTACAGGGGGTGGGAGGCCGAGGAAGTGGAGGGTCCTTGACAAGCAGTGCAGGTGGGGTGAGGAGGAAGGGGGACAGGGGCGCTTGCTGGGCAGAGCAGCACTCGGGGTTGCGTCATTTGCGTTCAGGGGGGGGAGATGAGTGCGCTGGTTGGTGGACCTGCACTTTCAGGCTGTCGTGCAGGCAGTCTGCAGTGGTGGGGAGAGGCCGAGGAAGCCGGGGTTCTTTGATAAGCAGCGCAGGTGGGGTGAGGATGTACAGGGAGAGGAGCGGGCACTGTGTTGGCGGAGCTTGTTGGTGGGAGGCTGGTCAGTGGAACACTCTGCATGTGAAACCACCTTGAAGTACGCAGTCCTCACAGCGCCTATCAAGACTCGCAGCCTCAGGCTAACTCAGGCACGCATCATCCAGTCGAGGCAAGCCCCCACCCACTTACCCTGGTCGCGGCATACGTCCCAGATGTCCAGCGTGCCCACAGCGCCCTCCAGGCTCACCTGCGGCACAGGCAGATGAGCAGGCACAGGCAGGGAGAGGGGTCAGGGAAGAGCCGCCTGGCATGCATGGGGCAAGGGACACATCAGCAGAGCGGCACGTCTGGCTGGCACCACGAGACCTCGCTGGCTTGATGCTTGCATCCTGATCGAGGCTGGGAGGAGCGTCACGGGTGCCGCAGCATCTCCTGTTGTATGCAGGTAAAGGCTGGAAGCAGGGCCACAATCACCATGAAGTTTGGACAAGGCTGAGCTTGCCGCCGCCCCAGCCGGCCCTGCCCTCATCTACCTCACCCGCGCCCTCCTTGCCCCACCAAAGGTCGGACGGTGCTGGAAAGAAGGCTTAGAAAGGTGCAGGCCAGACCAGCAAGCTTTCGTCCTCCCAATCCCCACCCCTCTGCCCAACCAAATGATAGGATGTGAAAAAACCGCAAAAGCGCCCCTTCACCCACCTCCATGCAGTGACACTTGTTGTCCTCACAGGCTCCCCACCCTTCTGGCCCGCCACATGCTTCAAACTGTACACCGGTTGGTGGGGGTGGGGAGTGAGCCCCCTCACCCACCTCCATGCTGGACACTTGTCATCCCGCCCGTCCACTACCAACAACATGCCCCTCACCTCCATGCTGTGGTACTTGTCGTCATCCCAAACACTACCCCTCTGGCCTGCCACATGCTACAAACTGTAAACCTGTCGGTGGGGGTGCGGAGCAAAAGCGCCCCCTCACCGACTCCATGCAGCGACACTTGTCATCCCTCCAGCCCACAGACGTTTAGCCTGCCACCCAGTTTTATACCTGTCATGCACCTGGTGCCCCTCACCTCCATGCTGTGGTACTTGTCGTCCTCCCAGTCGCCGCCGTCCACGGCCACCACATTTCGCTTCTTGAAGAACCTGCCGGGCACGATGTACTCTCCCAGGTCGTTGGGGGTCATCGGCTTGTCGCCCTCATCCGTGCCGTCGGTGGAGTAGCCTGCGGGAGGCGGGGTGGGGTGGGGTGGGGTTGGAACAGGGGTTGCCAACTACCAATGGTAGCAGCATGCAGGTGGAGTAGCCTGAAAGGAAAGAAGAAGAGGATGACCGCCCGGGGGCATGGGGTGGAGGAAGGAAGCAACAGGAAGAAAGTCGACAGGAAAGAAGCAGAAACAAGGGCCAGTTTGGTGCCGTCGGTGGAGTAGCCTGCGGGTGGTGGGGTCGGGTGGGGTGGGGTGGGGTGAGGTTGGTGGCTGTAGACAATACGAGGGGAAAGGCCAGGAGGTGTGGGGGCATGCACCCGCCCAGGTGGGATGGGACTTGTTGCCGGTGTCGAGGCCATCTGTGGAGTAGCCTGAAAGGGAAGAAGAAGAAGAGTAGGTAGAGGAAGAGGATTGCCGCCCGGATGTGTGGGGTAGAGGAAGGAAGAGAGGCGGTGCGGTTCATAACCAGATGAGAGGGAGCATATGCATGCTCCGGCATGCACGTCATTGAGCATTTGTGTACAGAGATGGTGGGCAATTTGTGACAACGGCGGCAGCCGGCATGGCACATTGCATGCCACAGCCGCTCCACACCCCTGCCCACCATTGCGGCCCCAGGAGGGTGGCATATGCCTCCCCCTGGGTCCTTCCCTGCCCCCCTCCATCACAAGCACACCCTTGATACCCCACCCCCCTTTCGTGCCACCTTTCACCGGCACGCTTTTGACACGTGCGCGTGCAACAGGAAGGAGGGAAAGAAGCAGGCGCAGCGCACGTGGCCCTCCCCACGCGCAACGCTCACCGGTGGCGGTGCCAACCTTCCACTCTCCGCAGTCCTCATCTGTGTCCCGGGGGCCGGGGGCATCCCCCAAATCAAACTTCCGGCCCTCCTGCAGAAGCGCACGCCCCCGCTTGCGCTCCTGCTTTGCCAGGTCTGCAGGGGCCAGGGAGAGGGAGGGAGGGGGTGAGGGGAGAGGCCGGGGAGGGGGACAGTGTGTGAACAGTGGGAGGTAGGGTGCGGCGAGGGGCGGGGTGCTGGTGGGCCGCAGGCCCCCGGGGGGTGCTGCTGCAGGGCCAGCGGGGACACCGTGCGGAGCGGGTGCTGCAAAGTGGTCAGGGGTTTGCTGTGGGGCGGGGGAAGACAGTTGCTGGCGGAGGCAATCATGCCGAGTGAGATTTTCGGGGACGTGATGCCGCAAGGAGCCCCTCCCCTCACGACATCCCGGTGCCACACGCACGCACGAAGGCGGCGGGACGGCCCGTGACGGGGGGCGGGCAACCGCCGCTGCGGCAGCTCCAGCATTGGGAGCGAGTTCAATTGTGCAGCCGCCTCCCCTTGCCCATCAGCTGGCACCAGCTGCTCTCACCCGGGCGTTTCAAGCCTGAACGGCCCAAAGCTCGCCCAAGAGCCGGCACCCTCTGTTGGCAGGCATTAGCCCCTCCCGGGCGCAGAATTGGCTGGTGGGTAATGAAAATCGGTGTTGGGTCGCACCCCAGCAGCGCTGCCGGCCTGAACCGTGGCGGCTGCCGCGAGCAGCACCGCCAGCACAACTGCTGTCTTGGCCATCACGAAGGATGGAAGGGTGCGGAGTGGAACACGATTGAAATCAATCGAAAGAGGGCCGTCCTGGGCCTTCAGGCAATGATAGTCTGTTCAGAATCTGTACTTGCACTTTCACTCTGTCAGACAGCTTGCATCGCCAATTGGCCCCTCCTGAGGGCCCGCCGGCAGCTGCATTCTACACTCCAACTGAGCCGAACGGCGGCGCAGCCGATCAGATCAGCCGATCAGATCAGCCAGCTGACGGGCAGCCGATCAGATCAGCCAGCTGGCAGCGCCGCTACTGCCGCCGCCGGCACTGCCGGCCAGCGCCTGGCACTTATTGGGCCCACCAAGATTCTCCAGATCTGTTTACCCGCCCGCTGTTTACATTTGGGTGGGCGGCAATGGGCAGCTGGCCGATTTGAGCTTAGGTGAGCCATGCTGGCCAGGTGGGGCTGCGGAATAGATGGTGAGGTGATGCGCGGTCCTGCCCAGACCATCATCCAGCAGGGGGAGGGAATCTGGGGGCTGGCAGGGACATCACGTGTATGCATTGTGTGCCGGATGGGCAGGCGAGTGTGGCGTGCATGTTAAGGAAAGACAGAATCAAAAGGGAAGGAATTCCAGAGGGTGTGTTGCAGGATGTACATCCAAAGGGCAGTTCACAAAAGGCTACAAGTGGCAGTGATGGACTGAATCAAAAGGGGCAGTGCCACAGGCAGTGGGTGGGGTCACTTGACCAATGGTATGCGGGATAGTGCTTGTGCATTGTGGGCAGTACAACATCGTTTGGAGCGCAGGAGAGAATGGGAGCAGGCGGGTGGGCAACCGAAGCGGGGAAGTCACAGAGGAGCGTGTTTCACCCAGACACGTAGCGGCCCAGCACAGCAGAGGGCCGCTGCACGTGGGGAGGCAGCGCCGGGGCGGGGTGGGGATGGGTTGGTACAAAAGGCGGCAGCCAGGCCTGGCGGCAAAAGGGCGCGGTGCTACATTGCATGCATGGCATGGGGGACGGGAACAGGGGGCGTGCGTGGTGGGGACACCCACATTCACAGCAACCCTTGTAGGGGGGCAGGGGGAGGTGAGCTTGGCTGGGGCTTCCTGTTTTTCTAAAACCTGGCAGCAAAACCAAGCGCAGTGCCTCTGGACCCTGGCAGCAAACGAACGCAGCCTAACGCAGGGAGCTTGGGAGCGGCATGGCTTTGCGCTCTGGCTGCCAGAGGCAGCAGCCACGTGGCACTACATTAACTTGCTGTGCATGCTGTGCATCAAACAGGCGGGGCCAAGGGAGGAAGACCGGGAGGCGCTGCAGTGCCTACCAACCAGAACATTTCTTGACTGGGTGGGCACGGTCAGCGTGGCAGCTGCCAGCCAAGGGGCCAGGCGGCAGGGGGCCTCGGTGCCTCCTTGGCCGTGCGGCAGTGCAGCCAGGGGGACGGTTTGGCGGCTGCGCGGCTGTGCCCTTGGCCGGGTGCACTGGCCGCCAGGGGGGCCACACGGCAGGGGCCCTCAGTGCTTCTTGGTTTTGCGCACCGCCACCCAGAAGCTTGCATACCTGTGGAGGGCAAGGGGGTGGGGGTCCAGGCGGGTGGGTGGGGAGATGGGGAGGCATGGCACGCCGGAAGGCCCAGAGGCACACGCGGACCCGCCAAACGGCCAGGTTAGCGCTGGCCCTTGTAACCCCGTGCCTCCTGCGCCCTGCCCTCATCCCCACCCCCGCACTACTGAAATGCGTGCCAAATGCCCCTCCTCGAAAGCAGCCCTTGCCAGGTCAGCCAGCTCACTCACATGTTGACCCGGTCCAGGCACTGCTCACGGTCGGCCCGCTGGAGGCAGGTCACCTGCAGAGGCGGGGTGCAGGGACAAACAGGCGGACAGGGGTGGCCGGAGAGGGGCCAAAGGGGCGACAGCTTGCTAACAACAGCTTGACGCAAAGGCGCCGTACATGGCGGCAGTCGTCGCGTGGGCGGACTGGGACTCAGGCACAGCACAGGGCTCAGCAGGCATAGCAGGCACAGCAGGCTCACCTCGAAGCCGGCGTCGGCGATGAACTGGGCGTAGGGGGGCAGCAGGGCTGCGGAGCGCCAGATCACGCGGCCGCCAGCTGGCACCTGTCGGGGTGAGGGAGCGGCAGCAGGAGTGAGGGGGTACGGGGGCGAGGCGTGGCAGATTGAAGCCAGGTGGCATGGGTGCGCGGGTGGCAGGAGGGGTGGAGGCATGACTGCGTGAGGGAGCACAGTAGGTTCCCTCAAGCCACGCGGCGTTTGGATTGCCGTCCCATGCGTCCTGCTCTGCCCCGCTGCGCCAGCCCAGGCACGCCTGCTGCACCCTCTCTAGGAGCACCTCCCACTCTCGGGGGCGCCGTCTTCGGCACTCCCGCCCACCGCTCCTCTCCCCTCAAAACCGCACCCTTCCAGAAGCATGCACCTACACACGACTACGGCTGTGCACACGGCTACAGCTGCTGTACACATGACTACAGCTGTATACACGACTACAGCAGCTGCTGTGTGTGGGTCGCACCTGCTGCGCCAGCGCTGCCGCCACCTCCTGGGTCTGCCTGTCGTCCAGCCAGTCCAGGTGATCCATCTGCATTCACAATGGCATTGAAGAATGGTATGCAGCAGAGCTTGAGGGGAGCAGATAGCAAAACACCAAGTGGCAGCCGTGAGAAGCTGGCCCCGCCCTCCTTGATTCCATACTTCGTGTCAAGCCTGTCGCAGTCTGAGACAGACGCCGACAGACATGACCCAAGCCACGTGAAAAAGGAATGCATGCAGCATGGCTAGCATGGGCCCGCCCGCGCAGCAAGTGGGCAGGCGGCCGGCAGGCAGGCAGGAGCCTACATAACCCCGGCATTGCGAGACGTAGGAGAACGAAGAGCGGCGCGATCGAGCGGCATGAGTCGACACGGCTTGCGGCAAAGAATTGCGATCGAAATCTCGGCGATATGAGTCCGTTTCATTGATTGATTAAGGGTGCATGCTTCATCCGCTCTGAGGAACGAACCGTGTCAATCCACTGATGTTGAAGGCCCCTCTAACAGAGGGTGCTTCCGTAAAGCTGTAAAGACTAGACTAGACTAGCAGGCAGGATGGGAAAGGCAGTGGTAGCGTGGGCATCCGGCCCCCAAGGACGACTGCCTGATGTCAGGCCCTGTGAAGCAGGCTGCCTACGGAGGTGGCTGCCGCTGCTCTGCCATGCACTTGCACCAAGAGCAGGCCCCACACGTGTACCAAGGGCATCCCCCAGGCTAGCATGCTAGCTGGCAGCTGATGCCCACCCCATGCCACTCACCAGGATGACCTTGGTGTACTTGCGGGCCTGCAGAGGAGGGACATTGGTGATTTGTTGATCTTGTGATTGTTTGATTGAATGATGATAGGGGGCGGAGGGGCGTGCGGTTAGACATGGGCAGCAAACCAGGCAGTTTATCAGGATAGGGTGAACATGCTGCACGTGTGGGCCTGCCAGGAGGGAAAGCGTCCGGGGAGGGTACGTGTGTGTGTGTGTGCAGGGGCAGCCTCCCTTTGGGCTTGCATTCCACACGGCTGCTTGCTGTTCCTCACACTCATGTTTCCCCTCGTGCCCCGCCTCACCTTGAGTGTGGGCAGAAAGAATCCGTTGACGAGGGTGAGCGCCTCCAGGGCCCCCTCCTCCTTCAGCTGACGGAAGCCGGAGGGCTCCAGGT
>JTEE01000219.1:292157-317582 GCA_002896455.3 Chlorella sp. ArM0029B | reverse complement strand
GCCCCCCGCCCGCCACGCCCGCTCACCTGCCGCCTTGCCAGGGGCCTTGCCCGCCTTGCCCGCCTTGCCTGCCTTGCCGCCTGCCTTGCCGCCTGCGCTGCGCTCCACCCACTCAAACTGCTCCCCTGCGAGGTCCACCCACTCCTCATCCCCGTCATCGTACTGCACCCGGTACTTGCCGCCGGCCTCGCTGTACTCTGCAGGTGCACCACAGCAGGGGGCGGACCAGGGGCAGGGCAGCGTGGGTCAGGGCATGACTAAATGTGCATGATCAACATCCTGGAGACATACACGGCACCTTGCTCTTGCCGCTGTTGAAGTGCTTGTGCTTCTGCTGCGAAGGGGTGGTAGGACAGGTGGGGACAGGTGGGACAGGACAAGGGGGGCAGGTTGTATAGGACGAGCAGGGGGCATAACAGGGGTGGCCATGCTGTCACGGAAGGCATAGCGCGGCATGAAGCCTGCACTGTAAGCTCACGATAGGGGCAGGGAGGCACGCTGTGCAGCGTGGGCAGCACGCAGCGCGGGCAGCATGCAGGGCAGCACGAGTGCACACGGCGGTCAGCCTGCTGTGCCTGAGAGCAGCAGCAAGGTGGCAGTACCGGTGCCCAACAGTTGTTGCGCATCTGCCGGGCGTGCAGTTCGCCCTCCACCACACCTGCCTGCCATCCCCTGCCTGCCACCAGCCTGTCGTACACCACTGTACTATGTGTTGTGATCCTCTGTAATAAGCTGTTGTTGCCCTCACCCTCGACATCTCCCGTGAACCAAGCCTTCTCCGCGCTCCAAAACACCTTCACGGAGCGCCCCACCGCAGCCTGGCCGCCGGGCTGCGCGGACGCAGCAGCTGCAGGCGGCTTGGCCTTGCAGCCCCTGGGCTTTGCAGCGCCGGCGGTTGCGCCCGGTGCCGCCTTGCTGGCGGGCGCCGCTGCCCGCTGGGTCGGGGCCGAGGCTGGGGCAGCAACGGCAGCAGCAGAGTCCTTGGCGCTGCCCACATCGTCGGCTGCCTCAGGTTTGAGCAGCTTGGCGGGCGAGGGGGCGACGGCGGCAGCAGAGTCCTGCACACGGCGACAGGCAGGGCGGGGCGGTCGGCGGGCGGGAGGGGGCAAGGCGGGCGCTGGAGGCGACAACACAGGTTTCGGGGTTTTTATGTCGTGTTGCTGCGCCTGTACACTGCCGCTCCTGCCGCAGGGCCGCTGCAGAGGCCCCGTAGGCGCGCACCTGCGATTTCTTGGGCTTGCTGGCGAAGAAGGCGGCAATGGACCGTTGCCCAGAGACAGGCTCGCTCTTCCTCTTGGGCGGCATGGCGCGGGAGGCGGGCAGGGAGCGAGTGCGCTTAAACCATGTGTTGCTCTTTCAAAAAGGGGAGCTTGCAAGCCCCCTGTCAATCCCAAAACCGAGTGCTTGATACCAGGAGTGCGATGCGGGTGGCAGCCAGGCCTGGGGGTCGCGCAGGAGGACCTTTTGAGTGGCGGCCACGTAAGCAGGTATTTGCTTTGGTCGCTCAATTCGCCTGCTGTCAGCGCTCTGACACCCAGCTACATATCCTGCGAGTTTTGATCAGCACTCAAGGCGCTCCTACCACCCCTCACATGCGCCTGGTTGCGCCCGTGCGTCCGCAGCAGCCATGACCGACTACCACACCACGTATGTGGGCCCAGAGGTGAGATCCCGCGCCAGCCGCGCTGCCGGCGCGCGCCAGACAGCAGGTCGGACGGGCGGCGGCAGCGGCGGCAGGCAGCGCCCGTGTGCTGCCTGCCCGACAAACCCAACCCTGCCGGCCCCCTACCACTGTCCGACCGGATGTTTAACTTTACATGCACCACCTGCAGGGGGAGAGCACCAAGTGGGACGATATCCAAGTGAAGATGGGGAACAAGGCGCCCAAGGTGGGCGGGTGGCGGTTGGTGGAGCCAACCACTTGGCCTCGGTTGCCGCCAACCCTGGTGGAGGCATGTCGTGCGGGCCCTCTGCCTTGAGCGTGCTGCCGACGTGCACGCCGGTTCGGGGTGGACCTGCAGGTTCATTTACGCCGCCCACATTCCCACCCCGACCACTCCCTGCCCCTGTCAGAAGCTGCATGCTCCAGTCACCGCATGCGCCACGCAGCCAGCCAGGAGAGAGGGCAGCCCCCAACCTGCCTCCCCTTGCCCGCCCCCCTGCCCTCACTTTGCCCTTGGCCCCTGCAGCCCCCTGTGTGGAAGCCCGACGCCTATGCTGCCGAGGCGGAGGAGCCGAAGGATGCTGGCTGGGTGGAGGGCAAGAGTGCGGAGGAGCTGGAAGAGCGGGAGGATGAGGGGGCGTTCAAGGATGACCGCTTCATGAATGACTACAGGTGGGAGGGGAGAGGGGACAGAATAGCTAGCTCTTCTGGTGCGA
Source organism: Chlorella sp. ArM0029B (assembly GCA_002896455.3). NCBI lineage: Eukaryota > Viridiplantae > Chlorophyta > Trebouxiophyceae > Chlorellales > Chlorellaceae > Chlorella > Chlorella sp. ArM0029B. The sequence goes on along the minus strand of JTEE01000219.1, from coordinate 315,203 downwards.
GGGGAGAGGCACAAACGAGGCAGAACTCTGCTGAGTGGGCAGGGAGAGGGGCATGGCTGCTCGCTTTTGGGGGGAAGGGGGACACCAGCGAGCTGCTGCTCAATCAATGAATCAATTACATTTCAAGTCCAGGGGGAGCCAGCAAGGTCTCATGGGACAGGGTGGGGGGTGATGTATCAGGATGTAGTTTGTAGCAAAGAAAAAGGAAATGTGCGATAATAGCTCTTCGGGTGCGAGGGGAGAGGGACAAAAGAGGCGGAACTCTGCTGAGTGGGCAGGGAGAGGGGCATGGCTGCTCGCTTTGGGGGGGAAGCGCTTGCACATCAGTGTATGATTCATTCATTCATTCATTCATGTTGTGCTTGAATGATTCATTGAGCAGCACAGGTGTGTGCTGGACACGACGTGTAACCCACCATCAGTCAGCTTTGGGGGGAAGGGGGACACCAGCTAGCTGTTGCTGTGCGTCACGCACGCAGCGCTGGCTGGGATGTGAGACCTGCTTGGGGTGAAACAGGGGCCGTCGTGGCAGATGCACCCGGTGCCTTGAGAGCGAAGACCGGTGCACGGTTGGTTGCAGGTGGGAGAAGGAGGGGAGGGGGGTCGTACAGGGCAATGGCAGGGACATGGGGGGGAGCTGCTCGTTTTCAGGGGTTGAAACAGGGGCCGTTGTGGCGGGGCGACAGGTTCGTCCCATCCAAGCCCAGTTTGTGGCGAGGCGGCGGCGGCAGCTGGAGGGGGCAGCAGGGGCTGGGGGGCGGGGAGCTCTCCCGGGAGTGGGAGGGAGGGGTGCTGACGACGTCAGGGACCAAGGCGATCTGCTGCAATGATTTTGACTGCTTCCCACCCTCTTTCTGCCCGGTGCACATCTGCTTGCTGCAGGCGCAAGCGGTTGGAGGAGCTGCGCCAGGGTGCGGCCCGCCCCCGTTTTGGCGGCCTGGAGGAGATTCGGGGCAGCGAGTTTGTGGAGCAAGTGACGAATGCGGGGGAGGGTGTATGGGTGGTGTGCCACCTCTACAAAGACAGGTGGGCAGGATGGGAGGGGGGCGAGGGAGGGGACGGGGGACGGGAGTGAGTGGAAGGCTGGGCGTGGGAGCAGGCAGCAAGGGCAGCAGTGTGGGGGTGGGAGAGTGTGTTTGGTGCACCGCAGCCTGGCAGCCCAGGAGCCTAGCCTGGCTGTGTAGATGATTTGCAGCTCGAGCTGCCCTTCCGCTACAGCTGCCTTGCCTAGCTGCGTGTCTGCTTAGCCTGGCCTGGCCTGGCCTAGCCCAGCCACGCGTGAAAGTGTCCCCAGAACCAGTGCGTGTTGCATATCCCCACTGCACACTTCCCTGCTGCGTGCACAAGATGTGCATCCTGAATCACTGCCTCGCGTTCCCCTGCATTGTGTCTGCTCAAGGCACAGCCCATGCCCCCACTCCTCCCACCTCCCATCGCAGCGCTCAAGACAGCTGCATCCTGAACCAGTGCCTGTTATGTCCCTGCCCTGCCAACCAACTGATCCACTTTCACAACCCTGTGTCCCCCTCCCTTGCCCTTGCCCACACAACGCGGAAGGCAGCTGCAGCCCGAACCAGTGCCATACGCTTTCCTGCCAACCAAGTGACCCACCCACAAAGCACCATGTCCCTCCCCCCCACTCCACAACCCTCCCCTGCAGCGCCCAGGACAGCTGCATCCTGAACCAGTGCCTGGAAGAGGTGGCCAAGACATACCCCAACACCAAGTTTGTGAAAATCGTTTCCACAGGTGGGCCCACCAAGTGACACTTCCACCCTCTTCTATCAGCAAGCGTACAGATCGATTCATTGAGCAGCATAGGTTCATGTTTGATTGATTCATTGAGCAGCATGGGTGTGTGCTGGACATGACTCGTGTGTAACCCACCTTCGGTCAGTCATTCTTTTGTCTGCCCTGTGGATCACCCTTGATCATCCCCCCTGATCACCCCTTCATGCTGCGGCCAAGCGAACGGCCCTGCCCCTCCCGCAAGCCCCGCCTTCCACACATGCCCACACCCCAAATACGCCTCTGCCCAGCCTGCTTCCCCTCCCCTCTTCTGACCGCCTCCCGGGTCACTGCCCTGCAGTACAGTGCTGTACTGCTGCCCTGCCGGAACACCCACTGTCGCTTGCGGCCAGTGTGGCAGTACCAGCGGCACTGCCGCTGCCCTCCACCCAAACTTACAGATTGGATACCCCCTCGCCCTCTCTCGCCCTCACTCCCCCGCGCACGCAGACTGCATCCCCGGCTACCCCGACGACAACCTGCCGACGGTGCTGGTGTACAAGGACACAAAGTGCCTGCAGACGCTGGTGGGCCTGCGGCACTTTGGCGGGCGAAGCACAAACCCGGAGCTGGTGAGTCGCGGGGGATAGGGGAGGAGGGGCAGGCGGGCGGTGCAGGCAGGCAGATGGGGAAGCCTGCGTGGCCCCCGGTTGACTGCTATATTAAGCTTGTATCGCCGGGATGGGCAGGCGGGCGGACGAGTGAACGGGAAAGCGGGCATGGGCCCCTTTGACTGTGCTAGTTCACACATGTTTCGGCGTGTATGCCCCTTGCCTGCTGTGGTGCGGCGTGACGCCTTGCTGGCAAGGGCAGCCTGTGCAGGCTGCTGTATTCGGGAGGTTTGCGTGTGCAGCCGGCCGCCGGTGGATGCCCCGCTCACCAAGCCGTGCCCTGCTGTGCCTCTCACGCCTGGCTGCCCGCTGCCTGCTTTCTCACGGTACCTATGCAGGTCGCCATCAGTCTGAACCGGCATGGGGAGGTGTGTGGAGATGCTGCCGACCAAGAGGCGCAAGTGCGGGGCCTCATCAACCGGCTGCTCTTACAGCGGGCAGAGGAGCAGCAGGGAGGGGAGGCGGAGGGAGCGGCGGCGGCGGGGACCCAGAAGCAGCGAGGGGATGACGACGAAGACTCGGATTTCGACTGAAGGGGCGGCGCACAAACGTGTGTTTGCTTGTTTTTCGTTTGTTTGATTGTTTGTTTGTTGCGCTTGCCCAGTGGGCCCCAGGACCGGGCCAGGGCCGGGCCAGGCACACGAGTAGTCGCAGCGCCAGTGCCCGGCGGCCCAGCTGCTCCCTGCTGCTTTTGCCTGTTTCTTGCATCAGGCTTCCCACTCGTGTTCTATAGGTAGATTCTTGTTTTCCACAAGCTGTCTTGTAAGGCCAGCACTGCTAGCAGTTTTGAAAGGGACGTCACAGCGTGACGCCACAGCGGGCATGCAACGGCGGTGGCGGCGGCGGTGCTAGGCCAGGACAACCCGCCTGCATTAGTCATGTCGTGCATTCTTAGCTGGATGCAGCATCGCCCACTGTGCTGCATCGCAGGCCGGAGTGGGCTGCGGCCCAACAAATAGGAGCGGAGCCGGAAGCGTCCGGAAGCACGCGACCAAACAGGTAAGCACTGCAGCGCCGCTCGGACGTATCCAGATTTTGCAGACGTATCCGAATCATGCGCGCAGCGGAGCTCAGGTTGGTGCCGCGTGCTTGGCGGCAGTGCGGCGCCGCTGCTGCTGGCGGGCAGAGGGCAGCACGCTTGAAGCCCGCCTGGTGTGCGGTTAGCGCAGCTGTCTCTACCACTATGTTTCTTTCTGAATTCAATACACCTGCCTACTGCACCATATTTGCGTGCAGCCCGCTGGCGGTGAAGCACCCCGCCGGCCTTCCAGCCCCGCCCGCCATGCGGCAGCACACGCCGCTCCACTTTGTGCTGTGGCTGGGGGTGGCCCTTCTAGCGCACATTCTCGTCGCCCTCTTTGGTGTGCTCAACCGATGGCTGCAGGTCAGCGACCCAGTAAATGGTTATCCATATGCAGGGGTTTCAGTTGCAGCACACCCTGCCTGCTAGCATGATGAAAACCGCCGCTGCCTCTGCTGTGCTGCCAGCTGTCCTCCGCCACCGGCGCCGACCCCTCTCGTCTCCCCTGGCCCCCTCCCTGGAAACCCAACCCCACCACGCCCCTGCAGACCCGCCCATCCCCGCCGCTGCCTGCCCTGCGGGCGGCCCTCCTGGTCAGTTGCCTGGCCCTGACCACCGTGGCACTGGTTGATGCCACCTCACGAGCGGTGGGCTGGGCGCTGCACCTCCGCCGCCGGCGGGCAGCTGCACGCCAGCTGGCGCTGCCGGTGCACAGCACAGCACAGCACAGCACGGGGAAGCAGCAGCAGCAGGGTCAGCAGCAGCGGCAGCAGCATCTGGAAGGAGGGAAGCCAGGCGAAGGCAGCGGCAAGAGCGGCAAGAGCCGACCAGCGGCGGGGGCAGGACAGGCGGCATCAGGAGAAGCAGCGTTGGTGGCGGCGGCGGCAGCGCCCCTGCCGAGCTGTCATATCTGTGCTGACGGCAGCAGCGCCCTGCCCCTGCAGCCAGCAGCGACAGCAGAGGGTGCAGCAGCAGCTGGTGGCAGCTGCGCCTGCTGCCCTGCAACAGCAGCAGCCTCCAGCACAGCACCGCCACCACCAGCAGCCCCAAACACAGCAGGCGCAGCAGCAGCACCACCATTAGCAGCCCCAAACACAGCAGCAGCAGCAGCAGCAGCAGGCTCAGCAGCAGCAGCGGGGGCAGCAGCAGCAGAAAGAGGAGGGCTGGAGGCTCCTTCTCCGGCGCCGCCCTCTTCTAGGACAAGCAGGACAGCAGCAGCAGCAGGGCACCAGAGGCCCACAGAGCCTGCCCAGCCGCCCAGCCAGCTGCCCAGCCATTCACCCCCGCTAGACCGGTGGGACAGCGTGCTCGCCCACCGCCCAGGCGACCCGCTGCCGCCTCCCCGGGCTGAGGTTGCCTTGCTGCGGGGGCTGTCTGCGCGCGTGGCACGGGCGCAGCGCGGGCGTCCGTGGCTGGTGCGGCGGGCCGCGCTGGCGGTTATCACCGTCACATTTGCCACGGCATATCTGTGCCAGGTCATCGCCCCGGGTTTTGTGGACCCTGCCCTCAGTGAGTCGGGGCTTGGCTAGCCTGCTTGCTGGCGCATCACACCTCGCGGCGTATCCTCCTTCTTCTTCTTCTCCTTCTTCTTCTTCTTCCTCCTCTTCTTCTTCTTCCTCTTCTTCTTCATGGCTGGGTGGCAGGGCAAGGGTGGCGATGTGTGCGGGGTGAGCAAGCGGGGCGCATGTGCAGGGGCAGGCAGGGCCGCAGGCAGGCGCAGGCAGGGGCACGGCTCGCCCTATGTTGGGCACATTCACTTAAAGCTGAGGCCATCCCGCCCCTCTCGCCTCTTGCGAGCTTCTGCTTTCCGGGGTTTGCAGTCAGATGTCCTTGGTCAAGGTGCATCACATTCCCTCTGTCAGTGTTTCCCCGCCGCGTCCTGCCCTGCCCTGCAGTCTGCTGGTCACAATGTTATCTGTGAGATACGTGCGGTCAGTTCACCACCTCCGTCTCCCTCTGCCCCCGCACCCGCCCTGTCCTACAGTCCATCTGATGACAATGTTCTCGGTAACTGTACGTGCAGTCAATTCACTGCCCCTCCCTCTGTCTGTCCCCGCCCCCGCCCCTGCCCTGCAGTCCATTCATCAATTCATTCGTTCATTGCCCTGCAGTCCAGCTGGTGATGATGTTCACGGTGATTGGCGTGGCGCTGGTGCAGCGCCTGCTGCTGCACCACACACTGCCCGCCATCATCTGGCCGTGCTCCGCAGTCATGCTGGCAGGTGCGCATTTGTATGTGATGGGTGGGCGTAGTGTATCAGGGGGGCTTGTTTCTGTCAACCTCTGGCCATGCTCCGCAAGAGTGTGTGTGTCCAAGTGTTTGTGTGGGTGAATGGGCAAGTGCAAGGGTTTGCCCGCCATCATCTGGCCGTGCTCTGCAGTCATGCTGGCAGCTGGGCGTGTCTGTGTGAATGTGTGCGCGGATGGTGGGTCTGTGTGCTTGCCTGTGAGTGCGATGGGTGGTCGAGCGTGGTGCATTGGGGAGCTGCCCCTGCCAGCCACACTCTGGCCCTGCTCCGCAGGTGCGCATGACTGTGTGAAATGTGTGGCGTCATGGATGGGCGTGGAGTGTATGCGTGGGGGAGCTGTCGTAGGGGCACGGTGGGCGGCAGGCACAGTGCCAGGCAGGCAGCCAGTGCTTGCGCCAGTACCAGACCCCAGACAGCTGTGGGCATCAGGTGCTGTGGTGGATGGGTTGAAGGGTGAGCGTGACAGACAGGGACGAGCAGGTGTGCGGGGGCAGGCTTCACCGCCAGCGCCGCGGCCAGCCGAGGGCACGCCATGCAGGGCTCACCAGCGCCCCACCCCACCTTCCCTCCGGATGTGCAGGCGCTTGCATGGTCATCGTGCCCACCGTCGGGCGAGTGAGTGCCTGGCCCAACATGCTGCCCTTGCAGCATCAGCCTGATGTTACGCTGGTGCTGCTCTTGCAGCAGCTGGCTTGACGCTACGCAGGCAGGCAGGCAGGCAGGCAGGCAGGCAGGCAGGCATTGGACCGCTCAGTTCCTGCCCTTGCAGCAGCAGCGGTTGGATAGCAGCTCCTTCTCTCCGCATCACTCAAACCCTCACCCCGAAAACCCTTAAACCCTCACCCGAAAACCCGAAAGAAGCGCACGCAACGTGTGCTTCTAGTCACGCCGCCTCACCTGCTGCGCCCGCTGGCCTGCCTGCCTTGCTGGCACCTCCCTGCAGGGCGCCTCTGCGGGCGTGGACGGCTGGCGCGGCTGGCTGGGTTTCGGCCTCTCCATGCTCTCCATGCTTTCTACCGTGGTCTACTTTGTGTCCCTCCAGGTGAGGGCAGGGTGAGGCAGGCATGGCGGTACCGGCGATGCGCTCAGTAAACTGCTGGTTTCTGCGTCAGTATGCGAGGCAGGCAGGGCGGTGCCGACGATGCGCCGACAAGGGGCTGGTTCTGCACGTATATGTGTGACACAACATTTGGCAAGGGCTTGGCGTGCTGAGGCGGCAATTTGTGTCCCTCCAGGTGAGGGCAGGGTGCGGCAGGCAGGCGGTGCTGGCGGGGCGCGCCAGTAAACTGCTGCTTCTGCGTAAAATTTGCGTTGGGAAGGGCTCGGCGTGCCGTGGCGGCGCTTTGTGTCGCTCCGGGTGAGGGCGGCCCGAGGCAGGCAGGGGCAGGCGGAAGGTTGGCATTACTTTCCAGGCGAGTTTTTTCCCACTTCCCGGGAAGGATGGCTGTACCGGCGACGTGTCAGCGAGCATCTGATGCCTGCGTTTAAACAAGTTGTCAGGAGCGAGTTGGGGTGCTGGGGCGGCAGTTTGTTGGCCGGCGATTGGGTTTGGCTGAGTGATGCGTACCCCGCCTCCCCCACTGCCCGCAGGCCTCCCGCCGGCTTAATTTTACCAGCTTGCAGCTGCAGTATCTCTTCCTCCTCCTCTCCATCCTCTTCCTCCTCCCCCTCACCCTGCCCGTCGACGGCGCCGATTGGGGCGCTCAGTTCGAGGGATGGGGGGCGCGAGACTGGGCGGCACTGGTTGCCACAAGTTCCTTGGTCTGCGTCGGCGCAAACTATTCGATTCAGCACGCCACCTGGCAGCTGGGGGCGCCAACTGTCAGCATGTTCTTCGGGCTGAGGTGGGTGCTGGCGCGCGGTGCTGCGGTGCCACACTCGTCGGGTCGGGTGTTGAATTGCCAGTCCAAGGGAGCGGTGCGGCCCTGTTTGATGCTAGGAATCCAAGTCAGCGGAACAGCCCGCATGGGCCCAGGCGCCCGTTCCCCAAACACGGGAGCGGTGCTGTCCCGGGCGCTGCTTCCTCTCGCTTGCATACCAGGGATGGGCAGTAATTTCAAACAAGCATGAACTTGCTTGCTTGCCTGCCTGCCCTCCCTCCTGCCTCAGCCTATGGCACTCGGGCCCAGGCGCCCTCACCCCAAACACTGGAGCGGTGCGGCTCTGCTTGGTGTCCTCTCGCTTGCCCCCGGGGGGTGACGCAACTTGCCTGCCTGCCTGCCCTCCCTCCTGCCGCAGGCTGGTGTGCTCGATTGTGCAGAGCAAGCTGCTGCTGGATTACACAATCATACGGGAGCCTGTGCAGGTGGGTGCTGGCGGGAGGGAGGAGAGGGACGTTGTGCTTGGGTGTAGTAGCAGGAGGGCGGGGGTCGGGCGGAGGGAAGGGTGTGCTGCCTGCTGGCGAATGTGTGAGCCTGCGTCTCGGGTCAAATGCTCTCTACAGGCGGACAGGTGCGCTGCCTGCCGGTGCACGCGTGACCTGTCTTTTGGGACGACTGCTCTCTACGGGCGCGTAGGGACAGTTGTGCTGCCTGCCGGTGCCGTCTTGTGTCGAACGCTCTCTACAGGCGGACAGGCATGCTGCCTGCCGGTGCGTGTGCGAGCCTGCCTTTGAGTCCACTGCTCTCTGCCGGCGCGTAGGGACAGGGTGTGCTGCCTGCCGGTGCACACACTAGCCTTGCTTCCAGTACAAACCAACCGTTGTGCTGCACTCTGCGCTGCTGCAGATTGCGGGCACGGCAGTTACGGTGACGGCGGTCAGCGTATATTTGTGGTGGCAATGGAGGCTCAGCCGGCAGCAGGCACGCTCGGCGGCGGAGGCAGCCATGGTGGCAAAGGCAGCAGCAGCGGGCGGCCAGCGTGCGATATGACTTGACATGCGATATGCCAACTTCCCCCTTCCCGCCCATCTAACTGGCATCTGATCATCCCGTGTAGCACCTCACACCTGCACCTCACATTTTCAAAGGACTTGACATAAGAACTCGCAATTGCAGACAGGGTCGATTGGATAACCGGTTTAACCCGGTGTAATACACTGACGCAGGGACCAGGCGGCATCAGTGCCGGCGGGCGGGGCACGCTGGGCGCGCTGCGCTGCGCTGCTCTTTGAATTTGATTTCCCAGGCTCCCCACACAGGCCGCATCGCTTGGACCTTCGGACCCCCCCGCGATGCGGCCTGCCACTGCCTCGCCCCCCGCGAAGCGCGCGCCGCCGAAACCCGCCGCTGCCGCACTCCGGCCTGCTGTTGATCGGTTCATGTGTTATCACACGTGAGTGCCTATCATTCCCCCATTCACACACACCCAAGTGCCGGCAGCCGGTGCCATTGAACCGACGGCTGACCCCGTCGGGACCCCGTCGGGACCCCACAGCGACAGAGAAATGCCAATGACGGTGAGCGCAGGCCTGATGCGACAGCGGGGCTCCATCAAGCTCGAAAAAAGCCTGCATCAGGGTGCGGCCGCAGCGCTGGCAGCAGGCGGCTGGCTCTGCCCTTGAGGAATGCCAGTCAAAGGAGCCCCTCCCCTGCCCCTGTATTTCACACCTCACTTCTCGCTTCGATATAATTTCCGCCCCAATTCGGCCTTCGCCCCGCCATCCCTGGCCGTTCTGAGTAAAGTCAACTCAGACATGCTGCTTCCCCTCCCCTCCCCGGCAATGGCGGTCGCCCTCCTCCTGCTCCTGTCCCCAATTCTGGCGCTCGCCCAAGTTCCGCCTCAGTGCGATCCGGCCTTGGCGCTGACTCCCTTGTCGTTCGAATTCCTGGGCCCTCAAAAGGAGGCTCTCGTGGGTGAGCGCCCACCGAGTTACGCCCTGTACCTCACCCCCCGTTCAATTCAGCCCACCTTCCTGCCCAGCACACCTTTTGGCATCCCCCCCCCAAAAGCCGGCCCCTCGCAGCCCGAGACACCCCACCCGCCTCCCACCGCTGCCCATGCTGCTCTTTTTGCCCTGACAGTCATGACCAACCGCAGCGCCCGCTCGCCCCCACTCCTCGTTCCCCACGCACTGCAGGCGGCATCAAGTACTCCTACCACCGCTTTGGCAAGAACGACACCACCAACCCAGCACTGGTGCTGATCCCGGGCCTGGGTGGACTCAAGTACAACTGGCCTCTGGAGGTGAGCTTTCTGCTGGGTTTGGCCGCCCACCGGAGGCCGCTGCCCGCCGGCCGCTGCTAGCCGCCCTGCCTGCCCGCCTGCTGCCCTTGCCTGGGCGAGTTGAAGGCCAACCAAAGGGAGGCATTGCATGAGTGGACCTGGACTTGGCGAAGCGGGCGCCTCGCAGCCTTCCACTACCTCTTCCCTGCCCAACTGACGGCGCACGAAACGCAGGGGCGACCCGGGGGGGAGGGGCAAAGGCGTGCGCCTCCCGCTGCCATGTCCCTCGCCCGGGCACCCCCACCCATCACCGCCCACTCAGCCACTCACCCACCTGCCCTCCCCTGCCTCCCCCCGTCCTCCCCTGCCCTCGATCAGATGCTCATGGGGCTCTCCGAGTCGCGTGAGCTCTTCATTTTCGACAACATGCTGGCCGGAGCATCAGGTGGGTGGCATCCTGCACCGCACATTTCCTTTTTCTCTGCTACAAACTACATTATGATACACTCACCCCCAACCCAGTCCCATGAGACCTTGCTGGCTCCCCCTGGACTTAAAAATGTAATTGATTGATTAATTGATTGATTGCACCACCTGTATTTCGCTGGTGGTGTACAGTCTGGTATGCATAGTGTAGTGGGCGGAGTGTACCCACCGCATGTGTATCATCATCGGATGGTGTATGCAACGTAGTGGGCGGGATCATGCCACCACCTGCTCACTGTCTTTGCCATTGGCCGCGCACACATGGTTATGGGGTGGGTGGCAGGGTGCCCCACCACTGCGGCTCACCGTTGGCCGCGCATGCGTGGGCCTGGGTGAGGGAGCAGAGCCTGGGCGCGGGCGCAGCAGCGCAGCACAGCGGGCTGCCTCTCCCAGCAGCGGGGGCAGCTGCAGGGGCTGCGAATGCTCAGCATGTTGGCACCACCCCGGCCGTGGGTGAGCTGCCCGGCTTTAGACGGACATCAGACTGACGCACCCCCCGGACCCCTGCAGCAGAACGTATGCTGTGCTCAACACTCCCTGTGCTCAACACTCCCTGTGCATCCCCACACGTTCCGCTCCACATGCTGCAGTGGACACCCAGGCCACCCTGCGCTCCCCTCCACTCACCATCCGCGACATGGCCGAGTCAACCGTGCAGCTCATCGCCACCCAGGAGTTCACCACTGTTCCCGACATCCTCGGGTGAGTTCGTGGCCTCACACTCGTTGCTGCTGACAGCTTTTGCTTTTTCGGGCTTGCAGTCTGTTTATCCGCAAAGAAACTCGCGACGCAGCACATGTATTCCTTTGGTGTCGCTCCACTGACAGGTTTGCTGGCTGGGGGGCAGGGCAGCGGCTGGCTGCCGACAGCCTGCTGACCATTGTGGTCCTACAGCCCTCTCTGGGTTGGGGCGGTGGCAGGTTTTGTAGAGCGAGTTTCTGGCGGGTATGGGCTCGAATCCCGTGCAACAATCTGTGTGCCCGTTTCGGTGATATCAAGGCGGGAAGATTCGCATCTCGCATGCCCGCCCACCGCTCGCCTGCGCTCACATCCGCTCCGCCCACCCCACCTGCCCTGCCCCCCACCGCAGCATGAGCATGGGAGGCATGATTGCCCAGCACATCGCCGCCTACAATGGCGACTCTGTGGGCTCCGTGATCGTGGCGGCTTCCAGCTTTGGTGGCAAGGACGCCCCGGAGCCCGCCGGTGGCATGAAGAAAATGCTCGAGTGAGAACCCGCCACTCGCACTCCCGCTGCATGTCTCGTGCTTGCCCGTGGCCTGGCTGCGAGTGACAGCAGCAGGTCTGGGCAGCTTTGCTCCTCAGGCGGTGTGCCCCTGCTGCAGCCTTTCGTCCAGCCTGCGTCCCTCTTGATTCACACCTAGTGCCCACAGCGCCTGGTTCCTTTACACCAGCGCAGACCCCTGCCTTGGGCCCAGCTGTTCAGCTCTGCTGCCTATGGGCAGCAGCAATCCTTTCAAGGTCAGTTGCCGTGCACAAGTTTGAAAACCGACGCGCCACACGCTGTTTGTTTGCCACCTGTGCAGCTACCTGGCCTCTGGAGAATCCAGCAGTGACGTCACCCTGCTGTTCCCTGCGGGCGTCGATGAGGCAGCCTACTGCACCCTGTATCGCGACGGCGCCTCTCTGCTGGTGAGCAATGCACGCATCTCATCTCACGCTTGCCTGTGTCGAGTCCTCACTACTGTGTGCGTATACGTGCACTGCCATGCTGGTACCGCAGGCACCGCTGTAGTGCGAGATGCTAGCAGGCAGCCAGTCAGGGCTGGCGGGGCTGAGTGCGCTGGGCGGGGGCAGGGGGTGCACGGGACAAGACACCTGCGCTCCTCATGAGGCCTGCGCTCCTCATGCCCTGCACTGCTCTCACAGCCCCAACCCAGGCCAATTGGTCCTGCTTGGTTTGGTGTATTCCATGCTTTCTTTTTAACTGGCGTCGGAAGCGTCTGAAACACACTCGTCTCCAGCAACCTGCCCCTGGCCCAGCGGTGGCCCTGCCCATGGCAACCCATTGATGCCCGCCGATACCACCCCAACAGCCAGCGCCATGCGCGCATCAACTCCCAAAGCCCCCATTCACAAAGAGAAGACAAACAACTAAACAACACCGGCTTGTCTCTTCCACGCCTGCAGTACGCTTCTGATCCCACGGCCACATGGGGCGGGCCTGCGGCGGGCTACGGGTGGGCCATCGGCACTTTCATCGATGGCACAGGTGAGTACCAGGGCACAGCGCGCGCTGTGCGTGCCGGGCCTGCTGCACGTGCTGCGCTTGATTGATTGATTGATTGATTGATTGATTGATTGATTGATTTTCTGCCCGCAGGCCTGACTGATTTCTCCGTCTCCAACGCGACCCGCGCCAAGCAGGCAGATGCCATCCGCAAGTTCATGTCCGGCCCCAGCATGCTGCCCCGCCTGGCCACCGCCAAAAACCAGATCATGTGGATCAGGCAAGCCCCACCCTGCCCACTGCCTGCCCGTCGTGCCGCCCCACCTGGTCGCCTCCCTGCCCTCCTGCCTGCCTGCCTTCCTGCCTTCTTGCTTGCCTTACCTCCTGCCTGCTCGCTGCCTGCTCCTTCTGCCTTCCTGCCTGCCCGCTCGCCTGCCCTCCTGCCCTGCCTGCCTACTGTCTCGCCTGCCCCCCCGCCTGCTTGTGCCTTGCGTTGGGCCCAGCATGCTGCCTGCTCACCTGCCCCTTCTGCTGGCCTGCCTGCTTGTGGCGCCGGGCCCAGCCTGCTGCCCAAGCGGCCAAGGTTGCCAACAATACACAGTTAGTTAGTTAGTTAGTTAGTTAGTTACATGTAACGTCCATATGGAGCCAGAAACGGTCTCACGAGACAGTGCCTCCTCATGTGGTTGTGTGCCTGCTTGTGCCGCTTGCCCAGGTGCAGCCTGCTGTTGCACATGGCCATGCTGACATCTGCAGCCACAGCTGCTCGGCACCCAATGCCGTACCTTCCGCGCTGCCCATTTTGCCCTCCACACCCTTGCCTCGTGAGCCACCCACGCTCACCTGTGCCTGCCTCTGTCTCCCCCTCTTTATGTGCTGCAGCGGTGCCCAGGACCGGATCTTCCCCATCTCCACCCAGACCATCGCAGCGGCAGCCGTGCCCTCCTCCTGGCTGGTCGTGATTCCTGATGCCGGCCACGTAAGCCGGGCAGCTGCCGGACAGCTTCTGGGGCCGGCGGTGGGGTTGGAACGGGTTGTGGGGAGCATCTTCATCATGTGGCGGTAGCAGCTGCTGCCCAAGTACTGGCACATTCCGGCGAGGTGCCCCCCCCGGTGCCGCTGCCCTCAGTCTGGTGCCCCCTCATCTCCCCACCTCGGGGCACTGGCCTCCCTTTCCAGCCAATGTCCCTGTGGGGCCATCTCACCACCCGGTTTGAGCTCACCTGCAGTGCCCCCTCATCTCCCCACCGTCCCCCGCTGAGCTGTCATTCTCCCGGCTCCCCTGCTGCAGGGCATGCCTTTCCAGCACGTGTCCGAGTTCACCCAGCAGGTGAAGACCTTCCTGGACTCCGCCCAGACCCTGGACCCCGTGCAGCAGCACGCCTGGTGAGTGAGGGCATCTCTAGCCTCTGCAGCCAGATTGCCTTGTCTTTGAACCAGCAGCTGGAGCTACACAACCGCTTTGCATTGCTATAGTCCCTCTAGTTCGTAGCCCGCCTTGCCTTGTTATGGCTGCCAACACCCCCTGCACCGTATGGCTCATGTATAGCGGTACCGTGCTGCACAGCCCACCTTTTCAACATACTCTCTGTGTGGTTTTTGTGGCTGCAGGTACCGCAGCGGCATCCCCGTCAACGGCGCGTCCTCGGCAGCTGGCAGCATGGCTGGCGCCGTGATCCTGGCAGGTGCCGCTGCCATCATGCTGGGCCTGGCGTAGAGGCTCGTTCACGGCCCGGCTGCACAGACTCCTTTGCACCCCAGCCGCACAGGCGTAGAGGCTCCTCTACGCCATGCTGGGATCAACCATTCACGGCCCTGCTGGGCCTGGCGTAGAGGCTCCTCTGCCCCCAGCGTTTGCGAGCGCAGGTGCAGCGCGCCGTGAGAGCAACCCGTGCATGTGCACAGCCCACACGGCGGGGCGGGCAATCTGCAAGCTAGGGACACTGAATGGATACTGAGTTGCATGTGCCACCGTGATTCTGAGGGATGGCACATCTAACTGAGCGACGGCACCATCGTTTGATCCATCTTTCTACCTACTAGTTTCTATACCATTTTATTCACCAGCATTCTGTTTTCAAGACTGAAAACTGCCACGGCATGTCCATTGACGACATCCACCAATGATTTTCCCTTGTGATACGCGATGTATCCCCATCCTCTCCCACCACGTCTGCCTCCTCTGTGAGTGAATGATACGCAATGTTTTCAAGTGTAAGCCTTGACATGCACATGCAGACCTTGTACAGACCTCACTCGCTTCCTGCCACGTGGTGGTGGCCATCAGCCGGAGCGAAGCTACATGGGGGCAGTCCTGGAGGCTGGCAGAGATTGGGCCGAAGTCCCTATGCATATGACCGCGTCTTGTGGGCCCCGGGGCTGCCACTCACTGCCGCAACAGGCTGCATGACGTGAGCTTGTAACATTGTACGGCCTAGTGCTTGCAGACTGGCAGGAGAGCCCCCCCACACTGGCGCAGCCAGTGCGCTGGCGGAAAGGGGCGGCCCCGTTGGCAGACCTGTGAGAGCGGCGGAGATGAGCAGCCTAGGGCGGTGACTATTGGCGGCGGAACAGGGGTCTGTTCTACTTTCTTTACAGTTCTACCCACACTGTAACTATAGGCACATGCTGCCTACGAGCAAACCGGGTTCTTGGTTTGTATTCAGTACAATATAGAGGGCATCAAGCAATGAAAGCAACATAAAGCAGGGGCAAAGCTAGCAGAATTGGGTTGTGAGTTGATGCTGACACCAGCAGACCCGCTGGCAGCTACCAGCCTGGCCAGTAGAAGCCTGGCGGCGCTGCTTAGCTCTGCCTTCTTGACGACTGCCCCCTTGAGCATGCTTCCCTAACACTCTTTCCAATGTCCTCACGCCCTAAGATTCTGGCCAGGCGGTAGCTATGCCAGTTTGGGCAGCGTCCAGCGCAGCACACGCAGCACCGGGGCGGCGGCGGCAGGTGCCAAGAAGCAGCACACCTGCGGCGTTCGGTCGACGCAGTGCGCGTTGTATTTGCATAGATCACTGACGTTCGAGCACACAACGCCACCTGCACTCCTAGGGCAAGTCGCTTCTAGGTGCTAGCACCGCGCTGGGTTCCCCGGAAGTCTCTTTCTGAGCTCGTTTTTGCCACCGAACATCAGCAGGTGACTGAGGGTGTTGCCGACTCTACGCGGCGGAGAGGCCCTCTAGGCCCTGCCACCTGTTCGGCGCCGCCGCTGGGCCGCCGCCTGGGCCGCCGCCCTGCTGTATGCCATAGCTGCGTCACCTGCTCGTCCCAAGCCACACGTCATACCTATCCCCGCCGTGTTGTGCCATTACACGTGCAAGGGCGCCCGGCCGCTTCACCCCTTGTGCACCGCCGCTGCCCCGTTGTGTCGCCGCGCCCGCAGGTCTCTTCCACCCCCCGGTTGCGGCAAACTTGGCAGGATGACAGCGTTTGACACGATGGGCCGGCTCTACTGCTGGGGCAACCGAGAGCCCATTCTGACCATCCGGCGGGTGAGCGCGGCTTCACAATACCCCAGCCTGCAGCGCTTTCTGGCGGCTGCTGGGCTGTCTGAGGGGCGGACGGCTTTGAGCAGCGCCGCAAAAGGTCGGCAGCCCCGCAGAGGACGAAGGGAGCTGGGGCACAGAGAGGTATTTGTACCACGTGCCAGCACAGCACTCGCGGCGAGGCTATTTACCTGCTGCCAGTCCCCCTGGCGTCCTGCTCAGCCCTGCCCTGCCCTGCCTGCCCACGGGCTGCTGCCTCAACCTGCCTCCCCCTTCCCTCATACCCTGCAAGTGCCCTGGGTGCTGGCCATTCATTTGCCCTTCACTGCATTAGGGTAACTCCTATGCATGCCTTTGCCTCGGCTGGTCCTCTGTCTGCTGTCCTTTGGCTGCAACCTTTTTGACACCTGGCCATGGTGTCAGCTCTCTGTTTGACACCTGGCTGCAACCTTTTGTGACACCTGGCCAGCTTCTGCATTCTACCTCACAACCCTCACCTGCCAACCGTGTGCAGCTGTGCAGGTCCTCTGGGTGCTCTCCCCTGGCAGCCGGGTTGCTGGCCATCCCTTGCCCCCTCACTCTACACCTCTGAATCACCAGTGCTTCTTTCCTAGCCCAGCATCCCTCCCACCTGTGTCCCTGCCCTGGCAGGCTGCTGTAGGTCCTCTCCTTTGGCTGGCTGCTGGCAATCTTTCTACTGGCCACTCCACATTTTCTTACCTCCTAGTGTTTCTTTCTTTCTTTCAAACCGGCACACTTCCCCTTCCTATCCCTGCCCCCGCAGGTCCTCTGGGTCCTCTCCTTTGGCTGGCTGCTGGCCATCTCTCCTAGTTTCTCTCTCTCAAACCGTCACACTTCCTATTCCTACCCCTGCCCCCCACAGGTCCTCTGGGTCCTCTCCTTTGGCTGGGTGCTGGCCATCTTCTACTGGACCTATGCCGTCGCCATGCTCGTCTCCATTGTCTTTGCGCCCTTTGCCTACCAGGCCGCCCGCCTGGGGCTGCTGGCCCTGGATGGCGGCATCACGCTGGAGCCCTACAGCCAGCACGTGGTGCTGTCGCTTGAGGTGAGGGGCTGAATGAGAAGGCGCTGGCTGGTTTGAGGGGAGAAAGGAGTGGGACAGGCAGAGCAGCGCGCAGGGTGCAGGGTGGGGGCACACCACTGGGTCCCAACAGCCAGCACGTGCTTAGAGTGAGTGAGACGATGAGTCAAATGGGGTTGCAAAGAGGTGGCAATGTTGAGCGGCAGGCAGGCAGGCAGCAGTTGACCGTGAGCTGGCAGGTCACACCAGAAAGGCAGGGCAAACAGGCAGGCATGGGGGTGCGCTGAATGGCTGGGGCGTCACTCCACATCCCTTGGCCAGCACAAACTGGTGCCCTTCAATTAACACTTTGCTCTGTCATCACCCCGTTTTCGCACCCTCAAAGACTGGCACCTGCGCTGGCCGCTGCTCCCGCTCAGTCCTGGTCAGGCCTGGTCCTTACCACCGCCCGCCCCTGCTGCAGGCCCCGGCCTGGGGCAACCCCGCCCACCCCTGGACCATCTGCGCCAACGTGGTGTGGGCCGTGCTGTTTGGGTGGGTGGTGGTTGTAATCGTGGGGTGTGGGCTGTGCTGCTTGGGTTGGGCGGGCGGCGGGTGGGCGATCGCGCTTGAATGACGGTTGAGTTGCGAGCTGCGCTGCTTACGCAAGTTCGTCACTGCTGTCCCCGTGCACCCCTGCCTGCCCGGTGCTGCGCTTGCCCAGCCTTCTGACCCCCCAGCCTGCCCGCACAGCCCTCCCCGCTGCCCTCCCCTGGCTGCCCTCGCTATCACCTCACCACAACTGACCGCCGCCCATTTCACTGCACACCATTGCATCACATTTCACTGCACACCATTGCAAATCATTGCACTGCACTGCGTTGCGAATGACTTTTCCTTCGGTTCTGTTTGTTCGGTTGATCTGTCTGCAGGTGGAACCTGGCTCTGGCCCACCTGCTGGCCTCCCTGGTGCAGGCCCTCACGATTGTGGGCTTTGGCACCGCACTCACAAACCTGCAGCTGGCGGCGTTTGCACTGTGAGGACATGGGGGGGGCGGGGGAGGCAGGGAGGAGGGGTGGCCTGTGCTTTTTGGTTTGGGCGGGTGGATCGGTGGGTTAGCATGGGGTGTGGGGTACTGTGGGATGTGGGCTGCTCTGCTTGGTCAATGCCGGTGCGGGGGGTGCACGGGCGCACCCGGGCCTGCAGGGGATGCATGGGGCGCGAGGCATGTATGCAGCCCTCGCCAACCCGCGGCACTTGCCTTGTGAGGACTGGGGGAGAGTGCGGGGAGGGGGTGCAGGGGAGACCAGCAAGCCTGGGGTGGATGCGGTGCGAGGCCTTGGCCGCCGCCCTCAGTCTCCAGCAGCTGCCTGGGTGTGCATTGTGAGTGAAGCGGCAGAAGCGCCCCTTGCCAACCTGCATCAGGCCTGGGGCAGATTGCTGTGTGAGGCCTTGGCCGCCGCCCTTGCCAGCCAGCAGCTGCCTGGATGTGCATTGTGAGCGAGGCGGCAGAAGCGGCCCTTGCCAGCCTGCAGCTGAGCTGGGTTTGCCTGGTTTGGGAGTGTTGTGAGGGTGGGGCAGGCCCAGGGGCAGCGTGCGGCTGGCAAAGCAGCGGCAGCTGGCAAACCAGCAACACCAGGGTGTTCCTAGGTGTTTATGAAAGCAAACCAGCAACACCAGGGTGTTCCTAGGTGTTTATGAAAGCAAACCAGCAATACCAGGGTGTTCTCAGGTGTTCATGCCAGCGCCTGATCCAAGCCTTCCTTCCTGGCCCCTCCCCTGCTCTCGGCCTGTCAGCTTCTCCTCCAAGCGGCCCTTATAAATGAAGGCAGCCTGCCGGCACGGCAAGCACCCCCTGACACGTCGCCCCGCCCTGCCCTGCCCCGCCTGCCCTGCCTGCCCGCCTGCTGCCTGCAGGTGGCCCTTTGGGCGGGGCCTGCGCCAGCGGCAGCTGCCCACCACCCTGCCAGAGTTCCGGCTGCAGTGGGACGAGATGGTGGCCGAAGCGCACGCTCCCTACACCCGTTACAGGAGCTGGGTGTCCACGCAAGAGGACGCTGTGTGAGGGCACGGCGTGCAGGATCTGTGTAGCGGCACGGCGTGCAGGACGCTGTGTGAGGGCACGGAGGCGGAGACGAAGGGCAGCGCTGTGGCCAGATGCTGCCCATGATCCCACTGGTTGGGTCGACCAGAAATCGCTTAGTTCTGACCTGAGTGACAACCCTCGGCCGCACACTTTATGTACCTGAATGGTGCCTTTCCGCTCGTCCCCTCCGTCCTCCCTTCACAAGACCAGGGCAGCGAGAGGGCGGCTGCTGCCTGCAGCACGGGCCCAATGCCCGCCCGCGCCCCTCCTTACCCTCCCGTGTCTTCTTGTGTGCCTGCACACTCTCTCTCTCTCCCCTCTCCCTCCTGAGTTCCTATACACAGACGCTTCACCTCCTCCGTTGCTCCCATGCACAGCCGCCTTGCCTCCACGCCCATGCGCCCACCTGTACACTACTTCTCACCATGGCCTGCCGTGCGCCCGCCAGGCATCGTGTAGTTCTGCCACCGCCACAACATTGCGGGACAGAGGTGACAGGAATGGGATGTGGTGGTGCCTACAAGGTGTGGGGAGGACGCCAGGTGGGAGTTTGAAAGCAGGGGACGTTCTTTATGGGGCGCACTGTAAACGTGGCTGTTGTGGCATTCGGCATGAAATTGATTTTGCTAAACATCAGAGGGAATGTCATGGGCAGTGTCGATCGGACGCCCACACGGCAGCTGGGATCGACGGCAGGCGGCGCTCCCGGTGGACGTCGTGCGCCAGTCATCTGCCCCTGCTTTTCTTCGCAATCGGTACAGCTTGTTAAGGCAAAGGTATTCAGGCCGATGGAGCCCAAAGCACGTATATAGACCTCCAGCAAAGTGCAGGCGGGGATGAGCGAGTGCTTGGAAGAGTGGCCAGCCCATGAAGCCGCCGCCGTGTCGGCTCGCGGCCGTGAAGCCGCCGCCCCGCCAGCGACAGAGGACACGTAGGACAGCCCCGCGGCGCTCCCGCAGCTTTGCCACCTTTGCCAACATCCATCTCAACGCCTACCCACCCCCGTTCGCCCGCCTGCAGCCAGTCAGCTCACGACCATCTAGAGACTCGCTCCAGAGCGGCGGCCCGGCTCGCACTTTTCAGCAGCGCTTGAGCAGACCACGGGGAGCGGTGCACCATGGCGAAGCACCACCCTGACCTGATCATGTGCCGCAAGCAGCCGGGCATCGCCATCGGCCGCCTTTGCGAGAAGTGTGAGCTGCGGGTGTAGGTGGGGAGGATGTTACGGAGCCTTACTGAGCCGGCGACGCCAAGCCACGGCGCAACGGGCAGCGAGCGCCGCCTGCCGCCGCTGCCTGCCGCCGGTGCCGGCTGAGCAGCGTTGCGGGCAGGCCGTTGCACTCGCCTGCCTCTGCTTCTGGCTGCCACACTGTTGCTGTGAGCTCTTCCTCGTCCCTGTGCACCGTGTTCCTGCTGCACATGAGGCGTGGCGGTGCCGCTGTTGCCGCCACCTGCGGGCCCTCCCTCGCTCACCCCATCCGCCGAGCAGAATGACTCCCGCTGCAGGCGACGCCCGCAAGTGCATGACCTGCAAATCCTTCCCCTCACACACTCCTGCTTCCCTCTCTTTTGTATTGCTGCTGCCTACGGCAAGTGCACGGCCTTTCAACTCCTGCTCCCACACACTCTCGCTGCCCTCCATCCTGTGCCACCGCAGGCGACGGCAAGTGCGTGGTGTGCGACTCATATGTGCGCCCCGCCGTGCTGGTGCGCATCTGTGACGAGTGCAACTACGGCAGGTGGGTGGTGCAGCGTAGCACAGAGATGGTGCTGCATGGCGGTAGTGGTGCAGCTGCAGGCTTTAGTTTGCTCAAACAGAGTTTCAGGGAGAGAGCTTTCAACGCATTCCACAAAAGGTCACTTCTGACTGAACATGTGGATGCACCCCCCTGAGCGTGGGCCGACAGAGGAGTCCGGTTGTGTTTCCTGGAGCCTGGGCAGAGAGGTTCCAGGACTCGCCGCGCCGGCACACTTGCTATACACTGCTTGGTCAGTGTAGGAAGACGATAGTCCTAGTAACATAGAGCCGCCCTTCCCCGCTTGTCCTTGCAGCTACGCGGGGCGCTGCGTGATCTGCAGCGGCATTGGCGTGTCAGATGCCTACTATTGCAAGGAATGCACGATACAGGAGAAGGACGTGAGTGCTTGTTTGGCGCCCGTTTCCGGCATGCCGGGGTGGCATGCCTGACGTTGGAGTTGTTTTTTGTATGCTGGGTTGGCCTGCCTGCCTGCCTTGGGAGCGGCCTACTTGAGTGTGGGAGAGGAAGTTGTCAGTGCAGTTTGGCTGGAAGCGGCCGGCGGAGTAGGGCTGCCCAAGGCCTAGTCAGGCTGCCGGCTTTGGACGCTGGCTTGGCTGTCGGGCGTGCCTGTCGAGCCGCACTGAACCTGTGCCCACCGCTAAACTGCACGCAACCTGCGCCTTCCCCCTCACCGCTGTGTGTGCCACCTCGCTCCCGCCTGCCCTGCCCTGCCCTGCAGCGAGACGGCTGCCCCAAAATCATCAACCTAGGCAGCGCCAAGACAGATCTGTTCTACGAGAGAAAAAAGTACAAGTTTACGAAACGCTGACCTGGCGGTGTGCGCCACGTGGCAGGCAGCATATTCCACATGCACGCAGCGTGGCGCAGCACAGCGTGCACCTCTGTGCAGTGCACCACAGTGCGTGCTGCTCGATCCTAGGAGTGTTCACTTCGCACTGCTGCCTGGCATGTCCTTGCGCCGCTACGCCTTGTTGGTGAGCAGGCAGCAATGCGCAGGAACGCGACTGACTGTCGCGTTGCCTCCTTGTTCGGCCTCTACACCTGCAAGCCCATGCCTCCACGCCCGCACATCGCGCCTAGCTCTCTTTGCTGCTCCTTTGTATTCCGCTTGATTCTGACGCTCGGCACATCTTCCCCCCCACCCATGCCGCTCCCTCCTGTGCCCCTCTCTACTTTCCGCTGCCTTCCCCCCCTTTGACGCTTTACCACAGCACACCCAGCGCGGCTTACCTCCCTATTGCTGCCGTCATCCAGTTTTGACCACCATCACGTGTAACCCAGCACTGCATAGCCCCTGCCGCTCCCCCTCACAAGAAGCGCCTGCAGCTGTCGTAGGGCTGCACCTGCACGCTCGAAACACATGTTGTGCGCGCGCCTGTGAGCTGAAGCAGGGTGTCCCTGTGGCAAAGAGGTTGCTGTTACAGGTTCTGTACCCAAAGGCACGCATAGCGTGTAGTGTTGCCACCACGAGTGTCACGAGTGTTGTTACAAGCTAAGCGCGCAGGGGGTGTACCACACCAGGGCCAGCTCAGAGCCCCATCTCGCCTCTCATGCACCGCAGCAGTACCTCCCCGCCAGGCCCTGCAGACGGGGAGCAAGCGGGCAGGCAAGGTCGGTGGCTTGTACATGAAAACACTGCTTGTGGAAGGACATGTGGCAAGCTGTAACGACTAGACTAGACGATGTGGCAAGATGTCGGTGAACGCATGCTTGCCACTTTCTACAGCTGCCCGGCAGACTGCCTGCGTGCTCCAATGCAGCAGCAACGGCAGCTTCTGCAGAGGCTGCTGCCGCTTCCCTGCCAGCCTGCCAGCTCAGGCCTTGCACACAGGGATACCACCACACGCGGCATGCATGCATGCCCTGCCCTCTTGCCTGATGGGTGCACCCCGTCCGGTATCAGCTCGAAATTCACTGCACCATCTGCCCCCAGAAAGGCGGGGCCGCAATCTGCAAGGAAATAGTGAGGAAGAGGGACGGCATGGTTTTGGGGCCTGGGTTTGCGTGCAGCAGGCGTGCCGAGAAGCGTCAATCGGAGGGCAACGGGCAGAGGTTGCATGGCTCGGGGCCTGGGTTACGTGCAGCAGGCGTGCAGTATGAGGGATAGATGGAGGGCAACAGAGCGCGCCCTGCCCGCGGCAGGCCTGCGCGCAATTGAGAAGCGCCAAGGGAGGGCTCCTCCCTTTGCTCTCAACCGCTGCCCTTCTTCACCCTGGGTCTAAGCCCACCCACCC
>JTEE01000219.1:269191-292107 GCA_002896455.3 Chlorella sp. ArM0029B | reverse complement strand
TACCACATGCCCGCATTGCTCAGTCCCCCACCCACCTTCTACAACACCCACACCCTCCCCTCACCCCCTGGGTACCTGCCGCTGCAACCCACCAGCCCCACTCCCAGCATCCGCCCCTCGCATGCCCACCCACTCGCCCACCGCACCCCCACCCACCCTTGAACTTGAGCTTCTCCGACTGCTGCTTGGCCACCCACTCCCCAACCTCCTCATTAGCTGCCGCTATGATGCCGTCATATTCCCGCTGCGGCGTGCTGAGCCACATGGGTTGGAGCGGGAGCAGGCCAAACACAACAACCGTGGCTGCAGGCGGGAAGGGGGCAGCGGGCGCAGCAGGGGAGCCCAGGGCAGGCGGGGGTGCAAGCGGTGAGAAAGGCAGGGCGGCGGATGCAGCCGGCGGCACAGCGGGCTAGGCCGAGCAGGCGGGGAGGCCCGCTGCAGCAGGCGGGCGGCGACAGGGCTACGGCGAGCGGGGGCATGTGGGCGGGCCGTCCGGCGGTGTGCCGCCCCGCCTGCTGCCCTGGCTGCCTCTCTGGTCCGCACCTTGGGGCGCCTGCTGCTGCACCTCCCGCACACACTGCTGCACCAGCAGGGTGATGACGTGGCCCGCCAGCGTGGCGTTGCCCTGCAGGCAGCAGGCACTCGTCAGCAAGCCGGGGTCAAGGTCTTTCCCAAAGTCATGATGCGGGTGTGCCCAGCCAAGCCTTGTGCTGCAGACAAGCGGGGCGCAGGCAAGGGAGCAGGCAGCGAGTCGTGCACCAGAAGCAAGTGCTGGGCAAGCTGAGCGAACCAAGGCGGGGCCCCTGGCTTACAACGAAGCAGGGCGGCTGCCTGCTATTGCCTGGAGCCTGCCCTGCAGTGCCTGCCCTGCAGTGCCACTACCGCCCGCCCCTGTCATGCATCCCGCCATGGTAGGCGCACGCCACGCCGTGCACCGCCCACAGCCAGCCCAGCCCAGCCCCAGTGCAGCCCCGCCAACTTCTCACCGGGTAGACGCTGTTGATATGGGCGGCATCGTTGGTGCCAATCATGAGCTGCAGGGAAAGCAAATGGCATCCGAGGGGTTGAAGGGATGAGGGGGGAAGCGAGCAGTGGGAGCAGACGAGGCACCTGACAAGGGGAGGGGTGGAGGGGATGAGAAGTGCAGCCCGCAGTGGGTGCAGCGGAGGTATATGCAAGGGACGGTTTCCGGGGATGAGAAGTGCAGCCACTGGTGAGGTGGAGCGCGTGCAGCGCTGGGGTGCGTCAGGTTGCCAGGACATACACAGAAAGCACAGGGGGGCGGGGAGGCGCATGTCCGGGTTGAGGCAGGCAGGCGCACAGGTCTTGGCTGCACCTAGCCGGCAGGCAGCCCTCCGTGTGTCCATGCCTGGAGTGGTAGCTGACTGCCTCCCGCACCCCTGGGGTGCCAGTGGCCTGACCTCCTGTTGGCTTCCTCAACCCCCGCCCCTCAGCCTGTTGTCACCTTCTTCTGCCTGCCTGCACGCCTGCACGCCCCTTGCGCTCTCCTCTGTCGCACCCACCCACTCACCGTCACGACCTTGGGGTTGAGCCCCGCCGGTCCCTCGCCCTGCCGCAGCCGCCACAGCAGGTGCACCCCCTGGTCTCCAGAGATGGCAAACACGGCCGCCCTGCTTGGGTGGGGGGCACAGGATACAGGGGAGGAGGAAGGGTGATGACGCTGGGGCACTGGGGCGGAGGAGCAGGCAGGGGGACGTGCATGGGCACAGCGTGCAAGGGAGGGTGGAGTGGGGCGGCATTCAGGTGTGCCGCAATCCTTTCAGGACCCCCACACGGATTCCTTTCCTTTCCAGCCCAGCATCTCCCTCCCTCCCACGCCCTGCTGCCGCCCCATTTATGGCACACCACACCCCCTGCACCCCCTTCCTCCCCCTGCCCTCTAGCCAACGCCGCCCGCACCACCCGCGGGCAGCGCAGGCACCCCTGCACGCCTGCCTGCCGGTCTCACCGCTTGCCAGCTGTGGCCTCTTCCCAGGCCCGCTTGTTTGCGCCCCACAAGGCAGACTCATCATTGCCCACAGAAGTGCCCCGAAAGGCTTCCATGATACTGTCGCCGTAAGACACAAAATCCAGGCCCTGCGTGGGAGGCAGGCAGGGGTGGGTGAGCGGGCAGTTGGGGGAGGAAGCAAGCAAGCGCGGTGAGGCAGGGCAGGGTAGGGTGGGGAGGGAGGGTGTGCATGTGTGTGTTGTGTAAGGGCGTCAAGGCGTCTGCCCAGTGTTGCCATCACGAGAGTCACGAGGGAGGGGACGAGGTGTGTGTGTGTGTGTGGTGTCTGTCTGTGAGCGCGCGTAGTTAGAGAGGAAAGAAGGAAAAGGTCTGGCCATAAAAGGTCTGGCCATGAGCCGGGGCAAGAAGGACCAAGGATGGGGCCTTGCAGGCGGATCAGGTTTGATGTGGAACACACAAGTGGGGCCTGGGGGGTGGGGGGGTGGGACAGCAGGCATGGGATGCGAGGAGGCATGGTGTCCAAGCATAAGATGGGCAGCGGAAGAGGCAAGCAACATTGTCAAGCCCTGCCAACGGGCGACGTGCAGCGGGAGGAGGTGAGCGACATGCAGCGTTTGTGCTTTGCTTTTGGGTGTGGCACGCTCTGCGGTTTACAACAAGCACCGGGAGCACAGACAACCAAGAATGGCGGCATGCACAGCACATACAAAGGCAAAGCAGGAAGTTGCAGGCTTGTGGCACAGCCTCACCCCGTTTTGCTTGGCCTGCTCAACCTCGGCCACAAAGACGTCGTGTGCATCCATCCATGCTGGGTCGCCCCGCCCAGCTGGCTGCAGCGGTGGGGCAGAAAGCACAACAGCACAGGCTGGCATCGTGTGGGGGCCAGCAGGCAGGCAGGCAGGCAGGCGGGACCCTCCCTTTGCCCCGTATCCTGCAGCTGACCTGGCGCTACACTACAGATTACTTGTGGCCCTGGGGGCTGGGAGTGCAGCACTTAACAGGCACAGCCTCCCCACAACACTTGGCTGGCTTGTTCTGTCCAGCCTGCCGCAGCGCCAGCCTCCCACACGCCCCCGCACGCAGGCTGGGAAGCAAGGGCGCTAGTATCACACACAAACAAGGCTTTACTGATTGGAGTTGAAGGCTTGCTTACCTGGAGCAGCTCCAGCCAGTGTGCGTCCTCCTGAGAAAGCACCTCTGCAGCCTGCAGCAGGCCCAGCAGCTGGGTGCAGCACAGGAGGCAGAGCAGCGCTCGCGCGCCGCTCCTTGCAGTTCCCACCGCCATGTTGGCAGCGCGTGAGCAGGCGCTGCACAGGGCTGGTTGGCTGAGTAGGATGCGCGGCGGCCCGGCGGGGAAGGGCACCTGCAGTGCACAGGGAGGGGCGGAGGGGGCGGCGGCAGTGTGTGCCTCTTGGACCTGTTGCCGTAACGGCGCAGCCATCGGGCTTGCAGACCAGCATTGATGTGCGTGCTGGTGAGATGGAGGCGCTCGGCACTGCCCAGGAGGAGGTGCGAACAGCCATTGTTCTGCGCAAGACTTGCGCAGCCCAAGCTTGCCTGCGAATGTGCGCAATCCGGCAGTGAAACGGCAACTGTTCGCGAGCTCTAGGCTGTTTGAGCTGGCGGGACGGTCTCGAGCGCGCATGCTGCGCCGTGCTGCCTTCTGTTCGAAGAGCCATTTCCAATTGGGAGCACACACTTACACCACTGTATACACAATTTGCAATGGCGTCACGGCGGCAGGCCGCGATTGCGCTCGGCAGCAACTTAGTGAGCGCTGCCTGCAGCTCTGAGACGGCCAGGCATCCCGCCACGCTATTCCCAAGGTTCTACATTGTCATACGATGATACCCACTGCCACTGCAGGGCGACCGCCTGGGCAACCTGCTGGCGGCGGTGCGGGCGCTGGCTGAGACCGACATCCAAGTGAGCGGAGGCTGGCACTGGTAGAAGGCAGCTTGGTACACTCTGTCTTCGCTTTCAACTTGCAACAACACACTTCCAGGACGTGCATTGGCGGCAGCATGAAGACTGCTTGCTGCAGTGCCGCACGGCTGGCTACCTCCGCACGTGTGCCGCAATCCGCCGTTCGCTGTGCTACACACTGTAGACAGTCTGATACACTCTGCCCGCACGCCTGTCCCATGAGACCGCTGCTGGCTCCCCGTAAAATTGAACTGTAACCTGTTGATTGGTTGTGCCCCGCTCCTCCCAGGTCCGCCAGCTGTCCCGGCTGTATGAGAGCGCCCCTGCGTACGTCACAGATCAGCCCGCCTTCTTAAATGCTGCGGCCTTGGTGGAGACCGGCCTGCCGCCGCTGCAGCTCCTGCGCCGCTTGAAGGAGATCGAGGTGTGCTGGATTCACTCAATCCAAGTGTTGGAAAAGTGTTGGAATCCAAAGCTGGAGCAATGAGGAAGCGGGGAGGTGGGCAGGGGATGCAGGCCGGAAGGCAGGTGGGAGGGAAGCAAATGCCGGGCAGTTGAGGCAACAATGTGAATGCTGCCAGAGCGTGGGGGCGCCACCCACCGCTCACATCCTTCTGCCTCTAGCGGGAGGCTACAACAGTGCCTCCCGCAGCACCTCTTTAAGTGCTCTTGGCTGCCACCCCCCATGCCCATGCAGGCCAGGCTTGGGCGCGACTTAGGGCCCGCCGCCCAGCGCTGGGGCCCCCGCCCCATCGACCTCGACATTGTTTTCTACGAGGGGCAGACGGTGACAGAGGGGGAGACGCTGGTGGTGCCGCACCCACGCTGGCAGGAGCGAGACTTTGTCAAAGCCCCGCTCGCTGACCTGTGCGGTACCGCTGGCGCCAGCTGGGCGGGCAGCAGCGGCAGCCACGGCCGTCACGCAGCGGATGCAGCGCCCGCAGCAGCAGCAGCCATTGGGCAGCATGCAGGGCAGGAGCATGAAGCAGAGGAGGAGCTGGGAGGAGAAGAGGAGGCAGGCGGAGGTAGCGGTGGCAGCAGAGCAGGTGGCTTGCAGCGGCAGTTGCAGCTGGCGGCTAACCTGTGGGCTGCGGCGGGCGGGGAGCGGCAGCTAGGCACGCCCGAACTGGAATGCGTGCTGCCTATGGGCCGCCTGGGCTTGTGGCCCTGGCAGCGCCGCACTCAGGTGCGCTTTTGCATGGCCGTGGCGGTGCTGGTGGCATTGGTGGCAATGGTGGTTGGTGTGCTTTGGGTGTGGGCTGTGACAGGGAGGGAGGCAGGCACCTGCCGGGTTGCTGCACAGGGATGCGCGCGCGCCTGCTCTGCCAGCCCTTACCCTCCTGCCGGCTTCAGTCCACCACGCGGCGGCGGCGCCACCCTCCCTCCCTCCCTCCCGCCATCATGGCATGTGTGGGGCATCTTGGGCAGCTTCAGCAAACCCCATCCGCTGCCTGCCCACACCCAGACACCCCCACCCAGACACCCCATCTGCTGCCTGCCCAAACCCAGACACCCCCACTCAGACACCCACACTCACACTCACCCTGCCGTCCCCCAGGTGATGGGCATTTTGAACGTCACGCCCGACAGCTTCAGCGACGGCGGACGGCACGGCAGCGTGTCCGCTGCTGTGGCGCATGCTCAAGCCATGGCGGACGCGGGTGCTGACATCATCGACATAGGAGGGCAGTCCACCCGCCCCGGCTCAGGTTTGTGCCAACCTGGCAGCATCTGCCCGTCTATATGGGTTGCTTTTTCATGACCAGCAATGGCCGGCAATGCAGGCGGTCCCGCTCACGCGAGCACTGTTGTGCTTGTTGGGCGGGCATGCCGCTTGGGGTGCCACGCTGCCCACCGCACGATACTGCAACTCACACCCTCTCCATCGCGTCTTGCATGAGTTCCTAATAGTACAGTGCTGTTGTGCTTTGCAACAATGCACCGCACCTTGCTCCCCCTATGCCGCTGCAGAGCGGTTGTTGGCTGTTGAGCAGGAGGCATTGAACCGCTCTGCACCTGTACAGTGACTCTTCTGCCACCCGGTATCCTGCACTCGGATGCCGACTGTGCCACCCTGCGTCCCGACACCCGTATGCTGTCTCTGCAACCCCGTGCCGCACCCTCTGCCACACCACCTGCCGCCCCCTGCAGAGCCGCTGTCTGCGGGGCAGGAGGCGGAGCGGGTGCTGCCCGTCATTCGTGCGCTGATGGGGGAGGAGCGCACGGCCCGCATGCCCCTGTCGGTGGACACCTTCCACGCTGAGGTGGCAGCTGCTGCGGTGCAGGCGGGGGCCACCATGGTGAATGACGTGTCGGGCGGCGCCCTGGACCACGCCATGCACAGCACGGTGAGCTGCGCCTGCACGAGTGCATGGGTGCCTACGGGTGCATGGATGTGCTGGTTGGTTGGCGGGTGGGTGGGTGGGGGGCTGATGGGGGGTGCAGATGGTGGCCTGGACTGATCCTAGATCAGGGAGAGGGGAGCTGTGCTTGTTGCACGAAGCATTCGGCCTGGTTCCAAGCCCTGTTTTTGTGCAACCTGCCACCTTCCCCCTGGCTGCTGTGACAGGTGGCGGAGCTGGGAGTGCCCTATGTGCTGATGCACATGCGGGGCACGCCGCAGGACATGCAGCAGCGGCGGCACACCACATATGGCGATGTCATCGCTGAGGTGGCAGCTGAGCTGGCGCACGCTGCGCAGCATGCAATCCAGGCTGGCATAGAGCCCTGGCGGCTTGTGCTCGACCCGGGCCTGGGCTTTGCCAAGACTGGGGATGGGAACCTGCAGCTGCTGGCGCAGCTGCCCGCGCTGCGCGCTGCGCTGCCGCCGCCGCTGGCTCGCCTGCCGCAGCTGCTGGGCCCCTCACGCAAGGGCTTCCTGGGCAGGCTGACGGGGCGGGAGCAGGCAGAGGAGCGGGACTATGCCACCGCAGCTGCTTCCACGCTGTGCGTGGCGGGAGGGGCCAGCATCATACGAGCGCACAATGTGGCAGCGGTGCGGGATGCTGTGCGCGTGGCCGATGCTGTGCAGCGCTTTGCATTGCCCAGGCCCTGATTGAGCTGCTGCGTGTGATGTGCCGCTCTCCTACGCTCCAGCACCCCCCTTTGACAGTTGTCCAATAGAATTGGCCTTGATTTAAAAATGTGTAGTTTGATCATGTATACACGAAAGCTGGGATTCATAAAACTGTCAGTCAGGTTCTGCGCACACATGCAGTAGTCAGTGAGTGCCCTTGTTGGGGCCCAGCATTGCCAGTCGGTGCTTCAGCGAAGCCATGTCGCCATTGCCAGCACCGGCGGCGGCGCCCACGCTCCCTCCTGCCTTGCTGCTCGCTCCGCCGTGGCCGCTGCCGGCGGCATGCATGCGGCTTGTGCACCCTGCGCCATCTGCAGCACTTGTTGGGACGCACGTCGCAGTTGTAAGCAATAGGAAGGATGCAGCAATGGCTGTGCACAATGCCACGATGCAGCTTCCCAGCCAGAGACAGCCAGGCAGCCCTCAAGTGACTGGCCACCGAGCGTACCTGGTGTGGCCATGAGCGAGCGTGGCGGGGTGACCGCAGCAAGTGACGGCTGCTGCTGCTCCTGCTGCACGTCTTGAGACCTGGTTTTGGGCGTCGGAGTGCTGGTGGTGTGGAGAGCCGCACTGCGCCGCCGGCCCATGCTGCTGCCACCGCTGGCCTGCGGGCTGCCGCCAGCCGGCGAGGAGCTGTGCGCTGCTGCGATTGCCCAGCGTGCCTGATGTTGCTGCTGCCCCGCAGCTGGAGATCCCTCTCGCGCATCTGCCAGTGGAGATGCAACCGCCGAGGACGCAGGCGCGTCAGGCTTGAGGCAAGACGCCAGCAGCAAGGGGCTGCCTGGCTGCTGCCGCCGCCGCTGCTGCTGCTGCTGCTGCGACGCCAAGGGCTGGACAGCATGCATCACTGGCGAGGGTGCCGGCGTGTGCATCACGCTGCTGCTGCCGCTGTTCGCCTTGCGTGCTGGTGTGACCACAGAGCTAGCCCTGTAGAGCATGGCTGCTGGCGCATGAGGTGCTTGCTGCTGCTGGTGGTGGTGGGCGTGATTTGGGGCCGGCAGGGGGCTGTCCGTCAGCCTCCGGGGGGGTGTGAGCGCAAAGGCAGTGCCGGCGGCACACCGCCTGCTGCTGCCGTCACTGTCAACCGTCATGGGGGTGCCTCCACAAGCAAGGATGCTGCCGTCCAGGCGATGCAGCATCTGAGGCGTGCTGCATGCTGGGCTGGCAGGAAGCTCTCCTGGGGACGAGTTGCCCCTACCCACTGCTGCCGCTGCTGCGGGGCCTGGGGATTTGCTGCCCGGTGGCTGCTGCTGCTGCTGCTGCATGTGGCTGCTGCCGCTGCACTGCTGCTGTTCACGATGCCGCCAAGGATGCTCAAAGCTGCCAGCTGCTGACAGCATGGGCGAGCCTGCCACGGGCAGCGGTCTATTGGCAGCCATCTGACGCCTGCCAGCTGCTTCTCCAATTGCTGATGAGCTGCCACCCTTTGCACTGCTGCGCAGGTTGCCGAAAGCAACCGAGGCAGAGGCGCAGCTCTCTGCCATGCATGGTGACGCTGGCAGGTGCTGAGACCCTCCCAGCTTCTGCCAGCTGGGCGGCCAGGCCTGCCCCTGTTGCGCACTGCCGTGCCGCTCATGCGGTGCTGGGCTGGAATAGCCGGCTTCCGGCGGATCCTGCAGCATCATCTCCTCATCCAGCAGTTTCAAGCCTGCCAGACCCCTGCTGGCGTTGCTGACCATGTCTGCAAAGCTGGGGCTGGGCAGTGCTGCCGCTGCCCGGGCCACCCGCCTTGGCACCTTGCTGCAGCTTGAGCTGTTTGCTGGCTGCTCTGGCGGCAAAGCAGCTGCTGCCTCTGCTGTTGCTGCCATCTGTGCTGCTGGCACATCTGCTGCTGCTGCCATCTGTGCTGCTGGCACATCTGCTGCTTCTGCTGCTGCTGCTGCTGCTGTCTCCTCTGCTCCTGCTGCTGCGGCTGCCGTCCCCTGTACTGCTGCTTGACCCACATCCCCGGTGCCTGGTCCAGCTGAGCTGCTTGCCGGCCGATTCAGCGCATCATTGCTGCTGGACACGCCGTCCTGCACTCGCTGCCACATACTCTGGCGCAGGGCTTGCACGCAAGAGGCATCAGCGCCCCCCCAGCTGCAGCTAGCCGCGGCAGGGGTTGCTGGCACTGCTGCCGCCGCTGCCTCCGCTGCTTGCATGCCCTCCAGTACAGGGTTGTGAGGTGGCAGGGAGGGCGGCAGCAACTGCAGCAGGCTGATGCTGCCACTGCCTGTACCGCTGGGCTGCAGCGCCTCCGCACGCACTTTGGCTGAAGCTAGCTCCTGACGCACACTGAGCATGAGGGACTCTGCAGATAGGCAGGTGGGCAGGTCAGGAAGGTGAGAAACGTTTTGAAAGCAACAGCTGCTGCCTGGTGCCTGCCAGCTTTCCCTCAATAAGCACAGGGAAATGCACACAGTAAGAAATGCCTGCTCCCAGCCAAGCTCCATCCCAACCGCCTGCAACTGCAGTCACCTCGGTATGCTGCGCCCTCTGCCAGAGCTCTGCGCACATCGGCCGCGCCCGGCGCTGCACCGCCGCCAGCTGCCGCCTGAAGCACTGCGCCAGTGGCTGCCAGGCGCTGCACCAGTGTGCGGTGCACTGCCAACACGTCTGCGTCTGCTGCCAAGCCCTCTGCTGCAAAGTTGCTGGCCTCCTGCACGGGGTTGCTGAGCCGCCGCGCTATGCCCAGCGCCTGGCTTGTCGATGCCAGCGCCGCTCCGGCTGCGGACCCGCCGCGACCTGTTGCCAGCAGCAGCAGGTCGGCCCAGCTCTCTGGGCCCACTGCCTCTGGCTTGCCCGTCAGCGGAGGGCCCTGCACCAGCAATTCTTGCACCAGCTCGCCCCGCCGGCTGGCAGCCTTCAGCAGACGTGTGGAGGAGGTCGGCGGCAGGCATTTTATTGAAGCGCTGTCGCCCTTCGAGGAAAAGATCAGGTGGTGCAACGAGGGCACGGCAGGTAGCCCAGAGTGAACAAGCAGCACCGCTTCAGCAGCAGCAGCCAAGCGATGCCCCTGTCAGCCACCCACCTGGTAGCCGGCAAAGAGCAACGGCACACACGGCGCCAGCTGCTCTCCAGCAGCGCCCGATGCCGCCTGCCCGCCAGCCAGCTGCCCGCCCGCCTGCATATGCAGCTGCTTGAGACGCTGCATAGCGGCCACCACAGCATCCAGGCGGGCCTTGCCCTCGCGCAGCGCTGCCTGCAGGCTGCCACCCTCGCCGCCTGGCAGGGTGGCCTGCGGGCCCTGAGGCCCCAGATCCTTGGCCAATGCCACCGCACTGAAGAGCAGCGCAGCAGGTGGGGAAGGCCGGGAGGCACGTGTCGCATGCTTACTAGTTGGGATGGTACATTGAACAACGACGCTGACCCACGCACATGGCCAGCACATGGTTGCCTTTGCATCAGCCAGCAGTGATGCAGCCACGCGTAGCACCTGCAGCTGCCACATCTGCTGATGGGTCATGCAAGTAAGGCGTGGCCCCCACACGCTCATCTCAGCACCCGGGCCCTACCTGAGCTCCAGCAGCATGAGCACGGTGCGGTGGGTGCTGCTTCCCTGGTAGGCGCTCACAAAGTACTTGACCGCCTCGGGTGACACCGTGCCGGCAGCACCCAGCTCGCGCACCCAGTCCTGCATGGCCGCCTTGAACTCGCGCGCCTGTGCCGGCTCAAGCACCGGGTAGATGTGCTGAAGCTCCTGCAGCATCAGTGAATAGAAGCGTCAGAGACGGGCAGGCAGGTGGGCAGGCAGGTGGGTGGGCAGGTGGGTGGGCCAGGAAGGCGGCTCGGGTCCTGGCAGCCGACGTCTGCACCGACCTTCTTAGTGCGTGCAGCGCCGCGGATGCGGTGGTGCAGCATGTGCAGCACCGCCTGCAGGCCCTTGGGGTTGGGGCGTGCAAACATGCTGGGTGTGAGGGGCTCGCGGCACACGCCGCCGCGGTTGAGGCAGGTCAGGGCCGCGTGCAGGGCGGTCGACGCTGCGTCCGCCTGCGCCGCCTGCTGCCGCCGCTGCCTGTCCATGGCTGCCGCGACGGGGGTCGGGGTACCCGCAGCTGGCGCCTCAGCGTTGGGCGCCTGCCATTGCTACAGCGAGGCAGCGAGCCGCCGGAGGAGAGCCCAAGCGCGGGGCGCAGCGGGGAGAGGCAGGCCGATCGAGGGCTCAGCAGCAGGAGATTCACACGCTCAGATCGAGCAATGATTCGAATGCGTGCCTGCCGAGAATGGTACGTGGCCCGACAGGTGGACAGCTCGCGCGTTCAGGCGTTGCCCGCTGCGCGCTGCTCGGTTCTACTGAACGGAGCTCGAAATGACGTGAAGATGGGCCAGGACAAAGAAAACGCAGTACGCCGGGTGAGCGCCTGCGCTGCCTGTCGCTGCCTGCTGCCACCGACAGCCAGGCCCCACACCCCCGAAGTGCTCACCCTGCATGCCCCCGCCCTGCACGCAGAGCTATGCCACCGCCGCGCTGCAGCGCAAGCAGGTGGCGGCGGCGAGCTCTAACAACACCGCACCGCTGCCTCGGGTGGCGGCGCTGGCAGCCAGCTCTGTGCGCGCCAGCCAGCAGCGCAGCCCGCTGCGGAATGGGTGAGTGGATAGGATGCCGCACAGCGTGCCTGCAGCGGTGGCAGTGACGGCGCTGAGTAGGCTGCAAAACGCTTGCTGCCGCCTGCTGCTGTCGGCACCCCGTTTACACCGCTCAACACGTGCTCACTTGCGTGCTCACCCCGCCCCCTGCAGCACGTCCGCCCGGCCGACCAGCAGCCTGATGGGCAGCACGGCGCAGCCGCTGCCCAGGTGCGGCTTGGCAATGGCGGCACCTGCTAGGGGGGACACCCATGGGCGTGCATGCTATGCAGGCATGAGCTCTCCACCGCCTAGCACCCAGCTGTGTTCTCCTCACCCCTCCCCTGGCCTGCAGGCCCCCCAGCGTCTCAGCACACCGCATGGGGTTCAAGCCCGCCACGCACAGCACGCGCTGTCTGGTCCCGCTGATGGACGCCATGGCACCACACGCGCCGGCACCCCTCTCGGTCGCCAGCCGCACTGCAGCACCCGCAGCCGCCGGCACGCCCGCACCCTGCAGGTGCGCACTCCTTGCCTGGCATGCCTGTTTGCCGTGTTGCCGGCCAGGGAGAAGTGGTCCACCTTCTGCAGCACCCATTATAGCCGCCCCCAACCTGTGCATGCCTGCCCGCCTTCACGCTCCCCACCCTCTGCCGTACATGCATTGCAGCGCCATCAGCAGCGTGATTGGCGACCCCGGGCTGGACAGCGCAGAGGAGGCGCTGCAGGCTGAGCTTGCGCTCGCCGACCGCCGGCTAGAGCAGCTGCACCTGCAGCACACCCAGAGGCGCTCAGAGTCGCCCGAGGCGCCGGCGCCGGAACCGGCTGGCCCAGCGCTGTCTGTGGGCGCCCCCACGCCGCCGCTGCTGCGTCTGGCTGTGCTTCAGCAGCAGCAGCAGCTTCAGCAGCAGCAGCAGCTTGAGCAGCAGCATCAGCCGCTGCTCACGCAGAATGACCTGATGCCCTCGCCATCGTCAGAGCAGCAGGAGCCAGCACCCATCCCGCTGGAAGACCAGTCCATCGTGCGCAGCATCACCACCGCCACAGGCACCGGGTGCAAGGATGTGCTGGCGGCGCACACCTCGGTGCAGCTGGCCCCGACTGCGTGCTGGACCACCCGTGGCCACCGCGTGCTGAACCTGGAGTCTTCCTGCATCCTGCAGCTCTGGGGGCGCCGCATGTGAGCTCAGGGTTGCGTGGGCCAAGCGGGGTGCAGCGGACGTTACGCTGCCAGTGATCAGTTGCTCCCATGCCTGGGCCTGCATATACCGCGCCTGTTGTGTTCGCAACGTGTGAAACTCACTGCCTGTGCTTCCCTGTGCTGTCTGATGGCTGCCCCTCCCCAGCTCCGACATCACGCTGCGCATCACCTTTGCCGACGCCGCCTCGGTGCCCCGCATGGTGCGGCTGGAGCACGCGCCCTCGCCCACTGCTGCCTTCGAGCGGCTGGGGGAGATCATGCTGCAGCGCAAGAGCTTGAAACAGCTGCGCCACCTGTTCCGGTGAGGCAAGGGAGTGTGGCCACGGTGCTTCAACGCAGTATTGACTACTTCTGCAGCAACGTGTAAAACAGGTGGCTTTGCGGCTGGCTCCCCGTCTGCCTCACCGCTCGCGCAAGCCTGCATGGGCACCTGCAAGAACAGACAACAACAAAAAATCCCTCAACTGATTGAACTGGCCGCATCCCGTCCTGCAGCCTGGGCAAGAGCTTGGAGGTGCAGCGGTTCCTGCGCATTACGCTGGTGGCCCACATGGCAGATGAGCACTCCGGTGAGTTGCCCAAAATGTCGGCAGACTACATGGGGATTGTTGCTGTGCAAACCAGTGTTCTGCACCGCATGGCAGGTGGCAGAGGGTGCTGCTTAATTCTCCAGCAACGGTCTGGGTACTGAGAAGCTGCTGTCCTTCCGTGCCTTGCGTCCCATTGTGTTAAACAGGCGCTCACCGCGTGTCGCACATGCTGCTGACCAGCGGGCAGGGCCCGCAGCGCACGCTGTCGGCGCTCTCCAACGCGACCAGTGTGCGTGCTAGCGCCACATCAGCCCAGGCATCTGTCAACCACAGCAAGCTGCAGGAGGCACCTGCTGCAGACAGCGCAGCCAGTGCAAGCCCAGCGGCCCCGGTGCCCGAGCCAGCCGCCCTCGAGGCTTCACTGGCCAACAGGAGCACCCTAGCCATGCCTGCATTGGCGGCCAAGTGTGTGCCTGCTGCTCCTGCAGCAGCTGCCGCTGTTGCTGTTGCTGTACCAACAGTGCCAGATGATGCGACCAGCCCTCTGCCCGAGGCACGGCCTGCGCCTGCGCCCCTGCCCGTGCTGCCCGCCCCCGGGCAGGGGGCAAGCCCCGCATCCTCCAGCGGCAGCGGCAGCAGTGCTGGCGACCAGCAGTCGGAGGCATCCCAGTCCAGTGAGAAGCGCTGGCCGGAGCTTCCCAGCCACACGGTGAGCCCGGGCTGTTGCTGCGCATGTAACTGTGCCTGCTGTCATGCCAGGCGAGCAGAACTGCATGGCAGTCCCACCGTGCCTGCACAACGTCTCACAGCCGCCCGCAGCAGCAGCACTCGCCTGCTGGACAGATGTGTTGAGAGGGACAGTCAATGCAAGGTGTTCTCTTGCCCTGCCTTCTGCAGGGGGAGGCCGGCATGTGGGCTGCAGAGGCAGATGTGGACCTGGATTTTGAGCTGCTGGCGACCGAGTTTGGAGGAGGCCAGGTGCAGCAGCACACGCAACCTGCGGAAGAGCAGCGCCCCGATGAGGAGCAGCAGCAGCAGCAGCATGAGCACAAGGTGCGATCGGAGGATGATTGTGGATATAGACTGGGGTGCGAACTGGCTGGTTGCGTGCTGGCGGCAGGGCTCACTTGCGCAGACGTCACTGTTGCCCAGCACGGTCCTTGTCACCCCTTCCTGTGCTTCTGCCGTGCAGAGCTTTATCCAGAGCGCTATCAGCCAAAGCACCAGCAGCAGCGCAGCAGCACTGGCGCCAGTGATGCTGCTGCCTATGCAGCGCTGCAGCGACGTGGATGCTGTGTTGGACCGGCTTTGCCTGTCGCCCAACCAGGTGGGTGCTGGCTGAGGCCTGGACTGTGCAAGGAGCCAGGTTCCAGCCTGCGTGCGTGATGCAGCTGGCAGTGGCAGAGGCCGTGACCTGCACCGAGTGCTACCTGATCTAGCTGCCATTGAGCGGATATAACCATTCACATGTGATTCGCTGCAGGCCAAGGAGGCGCTGCTGGAGCTGCTGCGGTGTGCTCCATTCGCACGCTCCCCTGCACCCGCTGGTCTGGCAGACAAGCAAGTGGACGAGCTGCTCACCTGCCTGCCCAGGTAGGGGCGGCTGACGGTTGCCTGCTTAGCCTGTGGCATGCCCCAAGCCGAGCTCTTCTTGTGGCTGCGTTGCATCTCAAACATATGGTCACTTCCACACTGCTCCGCAGTGACGCCGAGCGCAGGCTGCTGGCAGCATTTGCAGGGCAGCCTGCGCAGCTGGGCATGGGCGAGCAGTTCATGCTACAGGTGGGCGCATGGCGCTTGCTTCACCCTGCTGCGCCTCGCTGTGCATAGCGTGAATGCAAGCGTGCAAGCGTGCATAGCACCTCGCTGCGCCTCGCTATGCAAGCGTGCATGCATGCCTTCGCCTCCCCCACATCAAGTGCCCTCTTTCTCCGGCCTGCGCTCGGTTGTACCATCACGCCTGCAGCATGAACGCTGCCACTAAATTGCGCTTTCCCAAGCTCGTGTTGCAGATGGTGCGAGTGGCCGCTGTGCCCGAGCGCGTGGAGGCCTGCAGGTTTGCCTCCCAGGCTGCCGGCCGCATGGAGGCGGCTCACCGTGCTGCAGCCGTGCTCACCGCAGCATGTGCCGAGGTCGCGCAGAGCGACCTGCTGCGCACCGTTCTCAAGGTGTCTGAGCTGGCAGGTGAGACATGCAAGCGTGGTTTGGTTGGCATAATGGGATGCAGAGCACGCGGGGAAGAGGACCTGACATTTGTGGAGCCATGTGGTGCCAAGCGAGCGGGCATGTTGCTGCCCACCCCCACCCCGCCCTTCCCTCCTGCAGGCAACTTCCTCAATGCTGGCAACCAGAACGGCACGGCTGCTGGGTTCCAGATCGATGCGCTGCTGAAGCTCAAGAATGTCAAATCCAGCCGTACCAGGTACAGCTTGTGCTGCATGAGGTGCAGGCTGGAGGGTGCAGCTACTGTTTGGCAGATGCTTGCAGGCAGCCGGGCCTGTTGCCTGGCCAGGCTGTAGGTGACATTCTCCCCCATTGCCCCTGCAGAAGCCGGACGCTGCTGCACTTTGTGGCGCGGGAGGTGGCAAAGCAGCATGCAGGCAGCACTTGCCTGAAAGCAGCCATGCCCAGCGCAGCAGGCGCAGCACGGCTGGACCTGGCGGCGGCCCGGGCTGACTTGCTGGAACTGGCTGCTGGCACGAGGTGGGCTGACGCGTACATGTGCAGCACTAGCGCCACCACAGCTGCTGCCCTTGCTGCTGGGTGTCCTGTAAGCAGGCCTGGGGGTAAGCTGTCGTTCTCTTGTGCACAACCCAACATGAGATCTGTGTGCTGCCCTGCAGGCGGGTGGAGGAGCGCCTGGTGGCTGCGCTGGAGAAGGCGGCGGCGGCCGGCGTGGTGGATGCAGCAGCTGCCGCCCAGCTGGCCGCATTCCAGGCTGGCGCGGAGCGCCCGGCTGCTCTGCTGGGCGAGCTGGATGACGCACATGCTGCGTTTAGGTGGGAAGCGGGCAGGCGACACATGCTGCTGCCAGCTCTGCCATTCTCACAGTTCCTCATTGCAGGCACTAGCGTGGGTGTTTTTGTGTTTCCCACTGTGCCACAAGGACTCTCACACCCGTCACAATCCCCGCTTGCTGCAGGCACCTGGGCACGTTCATCAACGGACGGCATGCAACCCTGGCAAGCCCCGCTGCCTTCTTCGGTGTGCTGCACGCTTTTGGGAAGGAACTGGAGGTGGCACACAAAGAGAATGCAGAGGTGGATGCTGCATCCAGCAAGCCATCTGGGCACAGCAAGGTGCGCGGAGTGCAACCATGTGGTCCCGTGCGTATGAGCATCATGTCATAGAGCGTGTCCTGCGTGGCATGGTGGGTGCGACTCAGAACAGAACGTATGGGTGTCAGCCTCCTGAAACCCTCATTGCTCCGCACATGGCCTGCCACTGGTGCAGGATGCTGGGCCCCGCCGTCAGAGTGAGGGTGCCAGCCCATCTGCCAGCGCAGCTGCCAGCCTGGACCTGTCGCGGCGCCGGCGGCGGCAGAGCAGCAGCGGCAAGAGCGGCGGGCAAGAGCGTGCCAGCTCAGAGGGGCAGGAGTCGTCGTTGCCAGACAAGGTGGGGCCTCAGGACGGGCCTGGTCAAAGCTGGGCGCGGTGTGCATGTGCATGTTTGGTTGTGTAAAAGACAGGCAGACGCATGCCGCCCATGAGCACTGATGGGCGCACCGCCCTGATCATCTGCCCCCCGCTGGTTTGCTTGCCTGCAGGGCGTGCTGCTGGGACGTCTGAAGCAGGCCAACCTAGAACGCCGTCAGGCAGCGTCCACCGCCGACAGCGCTGGCGCCGGCCGACCGCTCAAGCAGCACTCGCCGCAGCCCTGCATGTCCAAATCTGCCATAGCAAACATTGGTGGCAGCAGGAGGAGCGGCAGCGCCAGCAGCAGGTCCAGCAGTGAGCGCGACACCAGCAGCCCGCCTGCCGAGAGCAGAGTGGACGCGGCCGTGCTCCTGGCGCAGGCCAGCCAGGGGGCAGGCCGAGGAGACGGCAAGATGTCCACGCCTGTGGCAAGCCTGCTGGCAGAATCGGTGCGGATCATCAGCTCGATGGACGGCGGGCAGGGTGGCTTTGGCAGCGCCATTGGCAGCCTGGGCGCTGCAAGCTCGGGGGCCGCGGCTGCGCCGGCAGCCTCTGAGCGGGATACAGCAACCACACCAGACGGTGACGTCAGGTCGACGTCAGTGTCACGCTCAGCGGAGCAGGATGCTAGCTTCTCCACACCGCGAGGCGCAGTGTCCCAGCGGTGGCTGGACCAGCAGCAGGAGCAGCAGCACCACCCTGTCGCCGCTGCCGCCTCTGACGTCCAGGAGCAAGGCGGGCAGGTGCGGTATGCAGCCACTGCCAGCGCTGATGAGGAGGTGCCTGAGGCTGCGGTAGCTGGGCCAGCAGCAGCTCCAGCCGAGCGCCTGGCCACCTCCAACGCTGGCTCCCTCACCGCTCGCGGCTCGCAAGGGTCGGCGCTCAGTCAGGTGCGTGGGTGTGCACGGGTAGGCATGCAGCTGTTTAGGGTGGCAGCAATGTTGATTGCTGCTCATTTCGTATGCAGAGCAGCCAATAGCCTGTGTCAAATCCGTTGACAGATAGCAGCAGTCTCTCAGGTAGCGGACAATGAGTGTCAACTGCCCTCGGTTCGTTCTGGCTGTTTATCATCCTCCTGCTCACACATGGGTGCTTTATGCCCTCTTCCCTGCCTCGTGCAGTTGCGCCAGCGAAGCCTGCAGCATCTGTCGCCCACCTCCACACCTCTCAGCTCCATGGGGCGTCAGAGCAGCTACTGCAGCAGCGTCTACAGCAGCGACTGCGGCGGCACCACGCCCCGTTCCAGCCTGCGAGCCCGTGGATCGCTGTTGCAGCGCAGCGCTTCGCCTCTAGGCCTGGGCGCAGCGGTGGCAGAGGCAGAGGCCCGGGCAGCTGATGGGCCTGCAGCTGTGGTGCTGCAACCGCGGGCTGCTGTCGCCACAGTGCAGACGAGCCCAAGCGACCTGATCTCATTTGAGCAGTCAATTGCGTCTGATGAGGTGCCGGCAGCTGCGGAAAGCATGCCCCTTCCGCCAGGCCGGGTTGCGCCAGTGACAATGGGCCTGCCAGCTGCTGCTGTTGTGGCCGAGGAGGCAGAGGCGCAGGCAGCGGCGCCAGCGGCTGTGAGGAGCTTTGGAGCACGGCACTCTCGTGCCAGTAGCTGTGACCTCACGTTTTATATGCCCTTCTCAATGGATCAGCTGGGACCCGGAGCATTTGCGGCCAGCGGATCGCAGGTGGGTTGAGTCGCACATGGGGCAGACCACGTAGTATGAACTCATGTGCGCTTGGCGGAATGGCTGCTGAGGCTGACCACTGTATGTGCTGCCTGCCCAGCTGCCATGTGGCCCTTCCTCTCCCTGATCGTAAACGCCCCACCCTGACCCTGGGCCGCTGCATGCCTCCCTGCAGGCGCCCCAGGGCCTGGCAGCCAGCTTCAACTACGACTCTGAACCGGCCGGCCAATGGGGCCCTCTGGCAGCCCAGCAGCAGCTGCGGGCCAGCGGCCTGCTGCGTCACACCAGCGCCGATGCCACCGTGCTGGCGGGTGCCGCAGCAGGGCTACGGGCCAGCAAGTCTGTGTCGTTCAGCCTGCCTGCCTCGCCTCGGCGAAATGCTGGCGAGCCCTTGGCAGCGCTCCACCTGCCGCCCCTCGACTTCCGCGGCCTGACCGACAGGCTGCAGCTGCCTTCGTACCGGGCCTCCGCAGCAGCGGCGCAGCGCAGCAGCGGTGGACTCTCCCAGCAGTTCGAGCACCGGCAGCAGCAGCAGCATCCAGAAGGGCCAGCCAGCCCGGTGCTCAAGGCGCTGCTGGACAGTCTGCCCACCATGAGGCAGCCAGCTAAGGCTGAGCTGGCAGCAGACGACCTGGCTGACCTGGCTGGGTTCAGCAGGTGACCGGTTGGGAGTGGGGGACGTGGGAGTGTTGTGAGGGAGGGTTTGGGGAGTGGGGAGCAGGGTTGAGTATGCATTGAGTGGTTGCTGTGGAGGGAAGCATGACAGGCCTGTGTAGGGAGGCTCGAAGAAGAAGGAAGAGCTAGACTGGCAAAGCCTGTTGTCAGGCCTGTTGTCACAATCGCTGCTGCCACACCTTTTGCCCCTGCAGTGACCACGAGGTGGAGTGGCAGCAGCTGCAGCGCTGGGAGCTGCAGGACGTAGAGTGCCAGCAACAGCAGGCCGCTGAGCAGGAGGCGTGGGAGCTGCTGCTGGCGCAGCACCCCATGTATGCAGCGCAGCAGGCTGCAGGGCCCACAGCGTGCGGCCGGATGGCAGTGCTGCAGCAGCAGCTCGCTGAGATGGGGTTGGAGGGTGACGAAGCGGCGCAGCGGGCTGCCCTGCAGGCTCTGCCCTCACCCATCAATAGCGCCTGCAGCGACCTGGACGGGGCCATGGCGCGCCTGCTAGCCAGCGCAGGGAACACGCCGACCGGCCCGTTGGGGCTGGGCGTGCGTGGTGGCCCCGCCGATGTGTTTGGCGCTGGGCAGGGTGAGTGGGCGAGGCAGCACCGGGCAACAGGAGGCAGAGAGGCGCTGGGCTGGCGGGGTGGGCAGTTGACCATGCTGCTTTCTATGCATGTCAAGCCGCTGTGGGGGGCAAAAGCTTCAAAAAGTTGAAAGAAGACCCGCAGAAAGAGGACCCTCACCCGTTTCTCCCTGGTTCCATCCTGCAACGCAGCAGCTCTGCGGA
This sequence comes from Chlorella sp. ArM0029B, assembly GCA_002896455.3. NCBI lineage: Eukaryota > Viridiplantae > Chlorophyta > Trebouxiophyceae > Chlorellales > Chlorellaceae > Chlorella > Chlorella sp. ArM0029B. The sequence goes on along the minus strand of JTEE01000219.1, from coordinate 272,099 downwards.
AGTCTGCACCCAGCACGCGTCCACCAGGCCAGCACGCGGCGCTTCTGGAGCCAGTCATGCCTGCACCGCTGGGGGAGGGCGTCAGGTGGGGGCCTGCCCAACTTCCTGCTTGCCACCCTGTGTGCATGCTCCCTGGCTGACCTGGCCACCCACACCCTCAGCTGCGCTGCCCACCCTGCCAAGCGTGCCTGACCCTGCGTGTCTGTGTGTCCCTCTGCTGTCACATCGATGGTTGCTGACTGGTGCCTTTGGCTTAATTTTTTGGTGGTGTCTTATGCTTCCTCTTCAGTCATGTCGAGCTGGCCTTGAGCTCTGTACCCGCCTGTTTGCCTGCCCGCCCATCTCCTCCCCTGCCTTCCCCGCCCTGCAGGGCGTCCCAAACGATGGCAGCCCGCGCGGCGCCTGCTGCGCTGCGCATGAGCGTGGAGGGGGCGCTGCGCCACGCGGTCACGGCACCCGCCGCCACACTGACTGACGAGGCAGAGCAGGGGGCAGCTGCGGCAGCAGCCGGGGAGCAGGCGGGATGGGAGGGCAGCCGCTACGATCTGAATGCAGTGGGCACAGGTGCTTCATGGGAGGCGGCTGCAGGGGCTGTGGCGCCCCACCGGCGCGGGCTGCGCAAGTACCTTACACACAAACGCCATTAGCAAAATGTATTTCTGCTCTGCGTGGTGCTTTCTCTGTTCACACATTACATTTCAGGGGACACAGGGATGTGTTTCGTGCCCGTTCAAAAGAGCTCACAGCGCGAGACTGGTGCTTTGATAAAGACTCAGAAGGAGATGAGAAAACTGGGCAGAGGGTGGACACTGGGCAAAAGAAAACGACAGTGCTGGGAAGGGATATGGGGGTGATCAGACGGTGGAAAGAATACACTGGGTTGGAGACCTGTCAACACTCTGTAATGGCTTGCACTCAAGCCCACTCAACGGCACTTTCAGCAGAACGTCCTGCCTAGCTGCTGCCCGTGCACGCCGTGCATTGCTGGCCTCAGGCCAGCGCCAACCGCGTCTCTCGCGGGTTCAGTGACGTCATGTTCAGCCGCCATCCGTTTTGCACCGCCTGGCGGCTGAACTCTCTAAACAGGTCGCTGCGAGCCACATAGTCGAGCGCCTCCTGCCCCAGCCCGCCGACGCTGCCGCCAGGCTGCTCCCCCACGCTGCCCAGCTGCTGCACGGCGGCATGCAGCTTGCTGATGGCGGGGCTGCCGCTGCTGCCGCCGCTGCTGCCGCCGCCGCTGCTGCCAGCACCCTGCTGCTTGCCTCCCGATCCCACACCCGCGACCGGCGCTGCCGCCGTGCCCCCCGCGCCCTGCTGCTGCTGCTGCTGCTGCTGCTGCTGGTCCAGCATCCAGATGATGCAGTGTGCATCCATGGCTGCCTGCAGCACCGACTGCATGCTGGCGCCGTCCTTGAGCAGAGCGTAGCACTTGCGCGTGTCTGGCCGGTAAGTCAGCGCGTACTGCCGCCCTGCAGCAGCAAAGGGGCGGGCCAGTTGAGGGGGTGCAGTGCGCAGGGTCGGTTGGTGCAGGGGAGTGGAGCTGGGAGGGCTGGCGGCGGGCTGCTGGTGTTGGACAGCCAATGTAAAGGGGGACTCGCCGAGCAAAGGGGGCCAGCGGGGGGGTGCAGTCGGGGGCAGGCTGTGACCCTGCCTCTGGCCTGCACCCTCGTCCGCCGCAATGACTGTCGACGCAAGGCCCCATAGCCACCCAAAGAACCCTGCCTGCCAGCATAGCTTTCAACTGCAGCGGCACGCCCCCCCACCCAAACCCCAGCCTGAGGAGCCAGCCTCGCTCCCCCCCACTCCTTTGGAAAGCTGCCAGGCACACCGCACCACACCTCACCAAACCACACGCCACGCCTGGTCTAGTTTGGCGCTACATGCTACAGCTTCCCACCAGCACACCAACCTAAGAAGCCGGACAGCGCCTCTTGCAGCTGCTGGGGCCCAGTGCACGCATCCTCAACAGTGGCACCCAGCACCACACTGCAGTGGAGGCGGGGAGGCGGGAGGCTAAGTGTGGGAGCCGTGGGGTGTGCCCAAGGCAGCATCGCCCATGCTCCTGCCTGCCACACACACCACACACGCATGTGGCCGTCCGCGCGCCAAGGCAGCTGAGATCACCGGCCTGAACACGGCATACCTTGGCACGATACGCACGATATGCTTTGATATGCACGCATGCACAGCGGAGGGGGCTGCAAAGTGCAAGCAACCAGGGTTGCTGCCTGCGTGACACACACACTGACACACGTGTGCTTGCTCAGTGGCCCGCCCCCTCACCGGTTGTTGTGGGGGTCGCTGAACGGCATGATTGGCTCCTGGCTGTTCCCCTCTGCCAGCCCTGGCACCGTGCCTGCACAGCACAGCGGGACAGAAAGGTGGCAGCAGGAGGCCGCATGAGTGGCGGCATGCGGCACGCTGCTTGCGAGAGCGGTAGAGCAGGGCGGCAGGGACGGCAGTGATACGCACAAAACAAAACTCAAGTTTGCCCAAGCTGTCAGTAAACCTCAAGCCACTGCCCCTAAGGAATGCTCTTAAGAGAGGGGAAAAGAGAGTGAAACGCCTGCTGACGGCCCACACTAGCACACACTCTGTTGAGTGGATCGTTCAGTACTGTTCTACGGCAAGACCCAATCAGCATTCCGTTTCGATGCAAGAACTCGTTGCAGCACAGGCATAGCCACACACAGAGGTTCGTACCTGTGTTGTAGAAGGTGCGGGCGACGTACGAGAGGCGGGCGCGGTTGAGGTACGGCAGAATTACGGTAGCAACCTCCACCCTGCGGGGGGGTCGGCGGGCAGGTAAGCGGGTCCGTGAAAGGGCAGGCAGGCAGGCAGGCAGGCGGGCGGGCAGGCAGGCAGGTGGGCAGGCAGGCAGACAGGCAGGCAGGCAGGCGGGCGGGCA
>JTEE01000219.1:253792-265511 GCA_002896455.3 Chlorella sp. ArM0029B | reverse complement strand
GCCGTGCTGCGGCTGCTGCCAGCGCGGCGGGCACGTCGTGCTGCAATGCCTGCAAAAGAATTACGCGATAGTACACAATGCATGCATGTGTGGTTCATACAGAACACTGCACCTGGGTGTTTGCACTTTCCAAGCATGCCAGTTTGCTCATCACATGCTTGCTGCAAGCTGCAGGCGTCCGGCCGGCAATACCAGCTGCTTGCACAGGAGCAAAGAGCAAGAAGAATCGTCTTCAACTCCATTCCATCAAAAGTGGGGCTGCTCACCTTGCTGATGTTGGCAGCAGCGTGTGCAAACGGTAGCTGATTATCAGCCGCTGTTGCTGGCTGGCCGCTACTTGGCCCTCGCGCCAGCGGCAGCCGCTGTGCTGCCGCCTGCAGGTTGCGGTGCAGCGCCTGCCGGTTGCTATGCAGCGCATCAAGCACGCCGCAGATGGGAGCGCCAATGCCTGCAGGGAAGGCGACCAGCAGCGAGCGCTGATATTGCAGCCAAGCCATTGCTGTCAAGCTTTGCAAAGCCGCTGCGGGCGGGACCCACCTTTGGGTTCCGATGATCGTTGTTGCTGCATTCTGGCGGCGTCAAATGTGTGCCATCGGCGCAAATATGGACGGTGTGGCTCGTGACCGAAAGGGTGGCGCCGCCACTTCCCACCGCTTCTCCGCCGGTGAGAGCCGTGTTTGAATGGAATGCATATAGCTTGGACGTGAAACTGGCGTCCGAAACCTGCCTGCTGTGCCTGCTGGGGCGGGAGCCCGCCGCCGCCGTCGACCGGCACCCCAGCAGCCCCAGCTCCTCTCTCTCTTGCATGTGTCTGATATAATGTTTCACATAGTGATTAAACACACAGGCATTAGAAGACGATATTATAGAAATCATAGAGACGACTTTGAGGGCTGCTACTCACGGGCCAACCACCACCGTCACACAGCATTGCCCGCAGGTGCCACAGCCCAGCCATAGGCCACGCACCGCGCCCTGGCCTTGACCGCCAGCTTCTCAGGGTCCCCCCTGCCCTGCAGCATGTATGCGTCCAGCCCCCAAACATCTTCAAAGAGCCACAAGAACTCGTACGGGGAAATCCCCTGCGCCGCCAGCAGCTGAAACATGTGCGCCTCCCGCTGCGGTTGCCCCTGCCGCACCCGGGCAGCTGCCAGCGCAGCCTCCTCGCCCACCGCCCCGCCCTTTATGTACTGCCTCACAGCCGGCACGTCCATATGCTCCTGCAAACCCTCTGCAGCCAGCAGCTGCACCATGTGCGCCTCCCGCTGCCGCCGCTCCTGCCGCGCCCGGTGCGCCTGCCGGGCAGCTTCCAGCGCAACCTCCTCGCCCACCGCCCCGCTGTTGACGTACTCCCGCACCGCCGGGACGTGCAGCTGCTCCTGCAGGCCCTCTGCCGCCAGCAGCCCACCCATGCGGGCGCTGCGCTGCGCGTGCCCCGCCAGCCGTTGCGTCGCCGGCTGAAGCGCCGAAAGCGCCGCCTCCACGCTGCCCTCCCCCCGCTCGACATATGCGCTCTTCAGGCTAGGGCTGCCGCAGGAGCCGGCGTACCGCTGCAGCCCCGCAGCTGCTAACATCCCACTGACCCGCTCCCGACGCTGCTGCTGAACCCCCGCTGCCTCATGCGCCGCCTTCACCTCGCCCACCACTGCCTCCAGTGCCTGCCTGCTGGTGCCGTTGATGTATGCTTGGGCAGCCTCCCAGTGTGTGTCGCTGCCCAAACCCTCCTGGTCTAGCCTGCAGGTAGGGCCGTGGTAGCAGGGCCAGGGAGCGGCATACTGAACCCAATCAGTATGCGCATGCATCAGCAAGGGCGAGCTGGCAGCTGGGTGCCGGCCGGTGGGCAGGCAGAGCAGGCGGGCAGGCAGGAGGACATGCAATAGTGCGGGTGCAGAGGCGAGGAATTGTGTGGCTGGGGTCAGAACCGCAGGCATGCATGAGCCACTGACATGCCTCGGAACCAGCAACATTGCTCTGCGCTGTGATACATGAGGTTCTCAGGGTGGCGGGCAAGCACTCACCGCAGCTGCAGCCGGTGGGAGCGCTGGGCCCTCTGCTGCGCCCTGCTCCGCGCCGCCTCCCCCTGCTGCTTCAGGGCCGCAACGATGTCGGCGATGCTGCCCGTGCCACGCTGCGCAGAGGGCAGGAAAGCAGGCCGCCGGCACAAGGAAGACACTCAGGTGAGAAGTGTGAAAAGCATCAAAGAGTGGCGGCGGCAGGGGTGCAAGCGCACCAGCAGGGGCAAGCAGTGCGAGCCTGCCTGGGGCCGTGGGCAACCCAGCCCGCCCCCAACCCCAGCTGTGGCTCCTTCAAAACCCAGCCCCGCACCCCACCTTGATGAATGCCTGCAGTGGCTCATTGGCGCGGTGCCTCCAGAACTCTGTCCCCTCCAGCCCCGCCCCCTCCAGTGCACCGGAGATCTCCTCCCTGCAAGTGAGAATACAGAGTAATCACAGGCTGCATGGCAAGGGCAGGCACGGTGCACTCCCGTGGGCTGTGCACACAGCTGTGCGCTCAGCGGCTGCAAGGCAGGTTGGCACACAAGAAAACAAAACAACATGCAACCTCAAGCCCAGCAAGGCCTCGTTTCAAAGAATCTACACAGCCTGCTGCAAACTGTCCGCTGAAGTTGCCAAGACATGCACACTGCACCCTTCCCCTTTCCCACACAGTCTTGCTGTCAAGCCCCACCTGCGCTGCTCCTCGCACTGTCTGTGCTCCGCATTAGCTGCCTTCACCCGCTCAGATTTGGCCTTGGCCGCCGCCTGCGCCGCCTGCAGCCCTGCTGCCGAGCCGTGCTTGTGGTGTGCAATCACCAGCACGTCCAGCACGTTGAAACTGGGAGAATGGGGGGGAAAGGGGTGGACAGGGAGGGTGAAGGAAGTCAGGGGCGAGGAGATGCAGGTGGGTTGGGGGCACCACAGCTGTGTGCAGACTAGAGCACAGCGCAGCACAGCGTGGCATGACGTGGCGGAGCACAGCACAGCACGCGTGCCTTTCAGTAGCCCCAGAATGTGCGAGGCCGACCGCCTTAAATTGCGGTGCTGCCCCTGCTCACCTCTCCCACAATCCCCGGCTTGGCTTGGCCTGCGTGGACAGACCCTGCAGTCGGTTCGCAAGTGGAAACAGGTGAGTGTGGGACCCAACAGCCGCCCTGCCAGGCCAGCAAAATGGCTGCTGCAAGGACCCGATGCTCAATCAAGAAAACGATGCATCAGTTCCATTTCAAGTCCACGGGAAGCCAGCAACGTGTCCGTGGGACAGGGTGGGGGGAAGAGTGGATGCTGGCACACGGCAGGCCCATGACCAGGTTCAGGGCACTTTCAGCGCGGAGTGGGACCCTGCTGCAGACTGCACCCCCCAGCCCATCTACTTGCCGCACCTCTCTGTGAGCCACGGCCTCCTCGCATTGCTCTCACCTCCTTTAGCTCACCTTTTTGTAGAATCCCTCAGATCCCTTCCCTGCCCCTCCCACTCTCACTCGCCGCCAAATCCTTGCTCGCTACAGACTGAGCGATGCAGCCCAACTACTTGCGCCCCGTCTTGATATGCGCCCGCCCGACCGCCTTGCTCTCCACACCCTGCCCAAGCTCTTGTGTCTGCCCAAATTACTCTGCGCCCTTCCCTCCTCCCCACGCACCCGCAGATCCTTCTCGGTCAATCTGTAATCTTTGATAGCATACAGCCTGTACGTGCGCTGGCCACGAACGGGGTCGGCCTTGCAGGCGCGCTGCACCACCGCCAGCGCTGCGAGGGGCGCATATTATGGAGCAGGGGAAGCAAAACAGAGAGCTGTGGGGACACGCAAGCACAGAGCAAAGGGGGCACGCAGCCAGTCGTGATCGTGGAAGGGACAGGCAGGCAGGCACGATTGGGGCGCAAGATTGGGGTTCCAGATGTTGACCTGGCATGACTGAACAAGTGGGTCAGGCAGGACATGACTATTCTCGCATCCACAGCACCACTTCAACAGCGCACCTTCTGCCGTGGTGCCGCCGGCGGCAAAGGCGGGGTCGCAGCGCCGTGCCAGCTGGTGCCACAGCCCCGTCACGTCAGCAGTGCGTGCGCACAGCGCCCCCGCCAGGCTGGCGGCGTCCCGTGCCACCAGGCTGATGGTGCGCAGGCCGTCCGCCTCCAGCAGCGTGTCTGTTGTTGGGAGGAAGCAGGGCGTGGCGATGAGTGGTGTCAACAACTTGGGGGCATTGCGTTGCGTTGCGGGGCATTGCGTCTAACAGGAGGGTGGGAGCAGGGCATTACCGTCCTGTTTGATCAGGCAAAAAACAGACCTCACTGGCACACCAACCCTCTCTACCTCTCACCGATGAGCTTTGGGCAGGCAAAGAACAGAGACAGCATGTCGCCACGCGAGCGTGGCTCCACCGCCGGCTGCGGCACATATGCACGCTCCGCGGCCCTGCGGGGGCGGTTGGCGCCACGTGCCCGCACCGTGGCCCCATGCCGCTGCTCCGCCTCCGTCTCCCCCTCAGAACCCTCATCGTCTTTACTGCCATCGGTATCCTGGATCCAATCAAACTCATCATCCGACTTCTGCTCCTCTGCACCCTCGGATCCGGACTCCTGCAGGCGCCGCCGCTGCCGCCGCCGAAGAACCTGCTCCTCATCCAGCTCCAGCTCCTGCAAGGCGCATGCATGCGTTGTTGTAAGTCCCTCCCCGGCTGTGCAGCGGCATGGCAATGGGTGAGGCCTCACCTCGGCAGCGCGCTTGCTGGCGAAGTGCCCAAAGCGCTCCGGCGCCTTGCGCTCTCGTTGCGGCGTCCTCGACATGATGCAGCAATGAAGGGAGTTGCGGAGGGCGCGGGACGGCGGTAGCGCACGGAATAGCAGAGGCGGTTGGGCAGAGAAGACTTCAATTGGGCCGGCGAAAGGCGTCCAACTCTGTTGACCAACTGGATTCAAGGTGTTGATGCTAGTGAAGGCAGTGGCATGCAGGTCGGGCTGCGCAGCAGGATCCCCAGCGGCGGCGCCTGCGGAGCGCTGACAGGGCAAAGGCGCTACCGGCAGGGCCACGCCGTGCGATGCTTGATGAATATGGTGCGTGTGGCACGTGTGTTAAGGGCACACTGCTTGAAACATACGTGCAGTAGTACGGCATTCCCCTGCTCCTGCATCAGCAGAACGGCGCCGGCTCCAAACCGCCGCGGCACAGTGCCTGCACCCCTTCCTCCTATGCCCACTCCCTGTGGAGCGCAAATCAGAAACAGGCAAAGTGCAGTGCAGGAAGCACTAGTGCAGTGCCGTGCAGTGCGCCAATGCGCCTCAAATGATGCCCTTGCTATGCGAGGATCTCCCCTGTACCTTGCCTGCGACACAGCCCCCCCCCGCAATTCCAGCACCTCTGACCCCAACAACAGCTTTCGCCCGCCAGATGGCCCCACTCAGTAGCCCCACTCGCTCCCCAAATGCACATTCTGTGAATCGTTACACACGCCTTGTTTACACTCAGTCTGCTGATGAAGGCCCGTACAGAGGCCCGCGTTCCCCTTCAGACGGCATACGCCGCCAGCGCGGGGCCACGCGCGTCGCGCTGCGCCCTGGCCTGCGCGGCCAGCTCTGTAGGGCTGCCCCTGCCGTGCTGCAGGTAGGCAACCATGCCCTCCACCTTGTCCTGCCAGTCGGGCAAAGACATCCCCTCTGCCGCCAGCAGCTGCGTCAGGACGTCCCGCCGCTGCCTGCGCTGACGGTGCATATGCTGCACTTGCCGCGCCGACTCCAGCGCATCTTGCTCGGTGCCATTGCCCAGGCACACGTACTGGACCAGGGCCCTGGCATCCATCTGCACCGCACCAAGCGATATGCCTTCCGCTGCCAGCAGCTGCGTCAGGCGGGCGCGGCGCTCGTCACACCGCTGAGCCTCCTCCGCTGCCTCCCGCGCCGCCGCCATAGCCGCCTCCTCGCTGCCTGCCCCCTTCCGGATGTACCAGTGCACCGCGGCCTCGTACTGGTACCGCTGCAGGCCCTCTGCTTCCAGAAGCTCCCGCATGCGCATGCTGCGAAGCAGAAGCCCCCGCTCCGCCAGCTGCTCGTACCGCAGCGGCTGCAGTACGTCGTCCTCGCACCCCTTCCCGCTGTCAATGTAGGCCTGCACCGCACTCGAGAGCAGGTGGTTGCTCAAGCCCTCCTCTTCCATCACCTTCCGCATGCGTGCGCCCCTTTCAATCCTGGCCCGACGTGCTACCTCCACCGCCCTCGCCGCTGCTAGCACCGCCGCCTCGCTGCCCTCGCCGCTCTCCAGGTATTCATCCAGCCCCGCCACCCGCTGGTAGGGCTGGACAGTGTAGTCGGTGTCGTACAGCATTTCCTTCCCAAACAGCTTGTACAGATGCTGCCGCCGCTGCAACTTGACCGCCGCAGCTGCATGCTCCACCCGGACCGCCGCCACCACCGCCGACATGCGCTGCTCGCCGGCTGCAATGTAGGCCTGCGCTGCGGCCCAGTGTGTCTTGCTGCCCAGCCCAGCCTGGACCAGCCTGTGGGGCGCGGTGGGAGGGGACGTTTGAGGCAGCGTCAGGCAGGGCAGAGCTTGTAGGCAGCGAAGGCATGCAGCGTGGGACGACAGGCAGAGCGCAGGCCATCCGGCACAGGCATGTGGGCAAGGAAGGTACTGGGCAGGACGGGCAGGCAGCAGGCGCCCGCTCTCTCGGCACACCTCTCAGCAAGCGGCCAACAAGTGCAGCTGTCATGGAGTTTACTCACCGCAGCTGTAGCTGCCACGTGCGCTGCTGCCTGAGCTCCCCCTCCTCCTCCTGCTCCTTCAGCGCTGCAGCCACGCCCGCAGCGGTGCCGGTGCCATGCTGCAGCAGGTGGTGGGGGCAAACAAGTGGACTGGCAGCATGCTCAGATGAGGCGCCACAACAGTTGCCTCCACTTTAGTCTTGTCTTTACAGCTTTACGCAAGCACCCATTACGCAAGCACAACAGTTGCCTCCAGCCAACCTCGCTGCAACTAGCCAGGCCGTTGCATCCAAGTCGCTGGTTCCCCTGCCCTCGTGCCAAGCTAGAGCCCCCGCACTTCCCATTCCACGCCACCAGACAGTTCTCCCGCCGTAAACCCTGCTGACATCCCGCTGCCCCGGCCCTTGCTGGCTCGCCTGCTCTCCCCACCACAACTGCGTGACCCACGCCCACCCGCACCGCACCTTGATGAATGCCCGCACAGACTGGTCCTTGAGGCACCGCTGGCAGTCTAGCTCACACAGCCCAGCGTCCTCCAGCGCAGCATACACACTTTCCCTACGGGTGGCCAGGCCAGGTGGGGAGACGGGTGTGAGCGGAGCCAGGTGTGGAGGGCAGCACATTAAAAGACAAAGCGAGACGCAGTGCACAGCAATACGGTTCCCCTGCAAGCAGCCAGGTGGCGGAAAGTTGGGCGCCGGATGGGAGGGAGGGTCTTACGACAAGGGGCAGCAGCAATGCACCCTCAACTGACATAGGTGCAAGGGACTGGCGCATGTCTGACAAAGCAGGACGCAGCTGGCCAAACACCTGGATGGCCCTGCCTTGCACCCCTTCCCCTGCTGCCTCTTCCCMCCCCAACCCCGCCTGCCCCCCACCATGCTCCCTCCCCTCCTCCACCTCCCCTGGCCCCCGCCATGCCCCCTCCCGCTCGCCCTCAACTCTCTTTCACCCGCGCCGTGCTCCCTCCCACCTGCGCTGACCAGCCGTCTGGTCGCGTGCCGCCTTGGCCTTCCCGCGGGCCGCCCTGGCCTTCAGTGTCTTGCCGTGCGCCGCCAGCCGCGCGGCCTGCAGGCCAGCCGCCGAGCCGTGCTTGCGGCGGGCGACAGTAAGCACCGCCAGCTTGTTGTACCTGCATTCATGCGGCAGGTGGGCAGGCAGGCAGGCAGGCAGGAGGCTCTGTTCGGTGGGCAAGAGCTTTGGAACTTGTAGCCAACCAAGAGGGACCACAGGCGGGAAGTGGAGCAGGTACTACCTGGTGAGCAGGAGGCTTGGTTAGGGAGGCAACAGCTTGCAAACGGGAACCTCCTTCCTTCCAAGCAAGAGGGACCCACAGGCAAAAGGCAGGAGGCTGGGAAGTGGAGCAGGCACTGCCTGCTCCCCTAATGCTTGCTCCACTGCCAGAGGCTGGCACAGGCTGTTGCAGCGCGGTCGCACCCATGTCATGCCACAGCACGCGCAGCAGCAGCAGCAGCAGCAGCCCTCACTGTATCACGGACGGCGCATTCCAGACATATGGGTCCTCCCGTACCGTATAGTGCACGCCCTGTTGAAGGCAGGCGGAAATGGGAAGCACAGTGAGAGGCAAGCCGAGTGTTGAGACAAGCGCAGCGCAGCAGGTGTGCACGTGCACGTGGTTGCAGCACAGAGCGGGCACACCGGCACGCGCCGCGTCCAGTCACCCCGCCCTGCTCGCTGCTCAAGCCCTGTAGGCACTTCATGCACCGCCACGTGTCGCGTGCACGAGCCTCTTGATCAAGCAATCCAATCAATTACATTTAGAGTCAAGCGGGGAGCCAGCAACGGTCTCATGGGACAGGGTGGGGGTTAACGCATCCCCTGCCACACCCGTCCCTCACTCTGCCCCTTCCCCTCCCCTTCCCTCGCTCACCCACAGATCCCTGTCCCTCAGGCAGTAGTCTTTGAGAGCGACCCGCCTGTCCAGGCGTTTTGCACGGGCAGGGTCGGCCTTGCAGGCGCGCCGCACCACCGCCAGCGCTGCAGGATGAGGCAGGGAGCAAAGAGCAAGAGGGATAAGGGTTTATGGGGGTCGCATTCACATGGAGGGAAGCATGCTGGGCAGGCAGGCAAGGGCGCGGGCAGCCAGGCGGGCGGGCAGGCGGGCAGCACACGAGGAGTCACACTGGAAGCATTTTTAAACAGAAGACAACTTCCCCCAACGCCCAACTCTGTTCACCGCCGCACCTTCTGCCGTGGTGCCGCCGGTGGCAAAGGCGGGGTCGCAGCGCCGCGCCAGCTGGTGCCACAGCCCTGCCACGTCAGCAGTGCATGCGCACAGCGCCCACGCCAGGCTGGCGGCATCCCGTGCCACCAGGCTGATGGTGCGCAGCCCGTCTGGCTCCAGCAGCGCGTCTGCGGGTGCAAGCGTGGGCGGGAACAGGAGAGGTGCAGGCAGGGGCGGTGTGAGTGGAGGCTTGCAGGAGGAGGCTGAGATGGCTGAGCAAGAGAAAGCTGGGATGAATATGCATGAGGATGTGATGCTGTGGACAGCATCAGCAGGATGCAGCAGGCACAGAAGATCAGGCGAACGAAGCGGCCTGAGGCACAACTGCTACAGCACCCAACCGTCTCGGCAGCTTCCCAGCCCCTCTGCACCACTCAATGCCAGCACCCACCATGTCTATCCTGTCCTCATTCGCTCACCTATGAGTGCCGGGCAGGCAAACAGCAGCGAGTGCATGTCGCTGCTTGAGCGCGGCGGCGGTTGTGGCACAAAGGGAGTCGCCACCGCCGTGCGGGCACGCTTGCCGCTGCTGCTCTGTGCGTCGCTTGCGTGCTGCTCCTCTTGCTCCTCCTCCTCCTCTGCATCCGAATCGTCATCCTGCGTTGCATCCGCCTGCCCCGCTGCTGCTGCTGGTGCCGCTGCGGCAGGCTCCTGCTCCTCCTCTCCATCCTCGATATCGTGCCGCCGCCGCCGCCGCCGTGCCTGCCGCCGCTGCGGCACCTCCCCCTCCTCCTCCTCTGCCTCAAGCTCCTGCGAGTGGCGACAATGCGTTGGCGTCAGTTCCTGCTGCATGCTGTGCAAGTCCGATCCAAAGCGAGTGCTGTAGGCCAGGCCTCACCTCCGCAGCGCGCTTTGCAAACAGGTTGAAGAGGTCGGGCACTTTGAGCTCGCGCTGCGATTTCTTTGACATTGCTGCTGCGATCGGATATGGCGAAGGGGGCGAATGCAGGAAATGGGCAGGGGCGAGGCGCACTTGAATGCCCAAACCCCATGCAAGGGCTCGCAGCACTAGACCAGCGCCTGTTTTGGAAGCCTAGGGGTTTACTGAGCACTTGCGATCGGCGACAGGCCGGCCGCACGTCAGGAGGCAGGCAAGCGGCGGGGCAGGTCGCCCCGCCCGTCAGTGCCGCTCCCAGCTTGACGGTTCCTCTCAAGTGCAAGGCATTGGGCCAGGAAAAGGTTTTCCCACAAACACGGCAACGCTGGGCGCACGTAACTAGCGTCATAAATTGTAGATGCACGTGGATCTCCTCAAGCAGCCGTGCGGCGGGGAGGGCACCCGACTCCCGTTGGGCGCCGGCGCTGGGCGGCGGCCCGCCTCCTCTGCTGCTGCATTCCAACCACCTTCCAGCGTTTTTGCTTTTTCAGAATGACTACGAGCTAGCAATACGAGGTGTGTACTGGTCACTGGCGTGGTGCACCACGATGCAGGAAGCAGCACCGGCAGGAAGCAGCGCCTCCACCGTGCCATTGCAGAGTGCCCGCAGCCCTCCCTCCTCCGCCTGCCTTCCAACACAGCTCACCGGGGTACCAGGGCGCGTACGCAGCATGCATGGTACGGCCACCACACAAGTACCGACGCATCATGCATCACGAGGAGGCCGCACCCTGCCATGCCGGCATTCAGCACGCTGGCGTCGCCTGGTGCCTGCTGTGCCTCGTGCTGTGCCTCGATCACGACGCCTGTGCCTTCCGAGGCACACCCATCAATACTATATTAGCCGCGTTGCTCCGCCCTCCCTGCTCATATTTTACTTCACTCCCCGCGTCTCTTGCCAAGCACTGCGCCCCAGAATGGCGTCCCTGCGCTGCACCCTCCTGCTCATAGCAGCGCTGGCAGTGGCGCTCTCCGCACGGCCTGCCGCTGCGAGAGGCATTGTCACCTCGGCCCGCTGCCCGCCCCCTCTCTTCAATGCCGTTAAGGACCTTGATTTAGACTCATACATCACCGAGCGGTGGTATGTGCAGCGCCAGGTGAGCAGCAGCGGGAGCGACAGCCCTAAGAATTGAACGGCAGCGGCGGTCAGGCTGGTGCCTCGGGACGCACAGCGGTGGTTATGGCTCACTGCCTCAACCCTCCCCTTGTGGTTCGCCTGCCCGCCACGCAGGTCCCAGTCGTCTACACCCCCCGCTCTAACTTGTTTTGCGTGTTCGCCGAGTACGAGAAGATCAATGGCGGCCTCCTGGTGCGCAAAGTGCTTGAAATGTGGGGCACGAGGCAAACCGCACTGCACACGCCAGCTGGCTCGAGGCACACACGTGCAACTGAGCTGCGCACGCCCCTGGTGTAACTGCAGGTGAACAACTACTCGAACAAGGAGCGCGTGAATGGCGAGGTGGCGGGCACCAGCGAGGCAGGCGGCCCCCGGTGAGCAGGGCGCCTGCCAGCCGGGCAGCCGGGAGACCAGGAGCCACCCCGCTGCTGCTGAGCCCCTGCCCCTTGCACTCCTCGTCTCACTTCATCAACAAATCACCGCCGTCGACGCGACTGACAAGCCAACCCTTTCATATTCGCAGGACCATCGCCACCATCCCCAACCCCAGCCAGCCCTCCAAGCTGCGTGTGGGCATCAGCGTCGACTCCGGCAATGGCGAGACAGAGGCCAAAATCGTGAGTTGTGTGGACAGGTGGCGTTTCAAGACGGCATGCGCAGGAAGCTTGTGCCGCTCGCACAGCACGCCAACTGACCGTCTCCGTCGCCCCATGCATGCGCCCACCAACCCGCACCCCATTCGCGCCTCAGCCTGGCTGACATGCTCCCCTCCCCTCCCCTCCCCCGCCCC
>JTEE01000219.1:232011-243845 GCA_002896455.3 Chlorella sp. ArM0029B | reverse complement strand
AGGCAAGCGGGCCATCCTGCGGAAAATGAAGATCTAGAGATCTTCTTGGTGGGCAGGGCTGACTGCAGATGGCAGACGACATGCCGGGCGTCAGGTGAGGGACTGGGGTTTGGGGGGGGGGTCGGGTTTAGGGTTTAGGGTGCTATCGGGAGGGGCAAGACAGACACAAGGTGGGGTGGCTGGCCATCCTGCTTGAGTGAGGAGCAAGAGCTTTTCTTGCGGGGCGGGGCTGGCGTGGTACCGCGCCTCCTGCAGATGGCAGATGGCATGCCGGGCGTCAGGTGAGGGAGGGAAGGGGGAGGAAAGGGCGGGAGGCCGGGCAGGTGCAGGGGAGGGTGCAGGGGCGTCAGTTGAGGGGGGGGGCAAGAGTGCAGGGCTGTCCTTACCCTTCCTCCCCTGCGCAACCCACCCGGCCTCCCTTGGACCCCTGCAGCCTGGCGCTTTCACTACATGCGCCCACCCTGCCTCCCCTGCCCCCACCCGACCTCCCTTGGCCCCCTGCAGCCTGGCGCTGTCACTGCATGCGCCCACCCAGGAGCTTCGCCAGACCATCGTGCCCAGCGCCAAGGCTTTCAAGCTGGACAAGTGCGTGTGTTGTTGGTTGGGGTCCGCTTGGGATGGGCAAGGCGGAGGGTGGAAGTGTGGGGGTGTTGCCCAGAGCCAAAGCTTTTAGGCTGGACAAGTGCGTGTGTTGTTGGTGTCAGCATAGGTTGGGGATGGGCCAGGTGGAGTGGGGTGAGTGTGGCATGGTGCAGTAAAGCGGTGTGTTCCCAGCCAGGCATGCCTGCAGGGTGGCGCCATTCATTCAGTCATCGATTTACAGCGCCGCAGCAACATAAAAGTGTGCCGGGTGGCGCCGGCAGCAGCACAGCAGTTTTGCGCCATCGAGGCGATCAGACGGGACAGGAAGAGAGTGGCGCTGGGCAGCGTTTGCATATCGGCTCTTGCTTGGGCTGCGGCATGCCGTGTTCTGTGCGGTTTGCTCGCCCGCACCAACTGCCCTTCTGCTGTCCCTGCCCTCCTAATCCACCGTCATGCTTCTTTTCCCATCCCTTGCCACCACTGGCCTCTTCCCTTCTCCCTGCGCCCTCTCGCCTCGCTCTATGCACCCTCCCTCTTGTTGCTTTCCCCCCTGTTGCTTGGTGTGCCCTTTCTTCCGGAGGTCCACACACAAGGTGTCTATCAGTCAATTTCTCCCTGCAACAATACTACAAGTAGGGGGAGATCAATCACCCCCTGCACTGCAGCCTGGCAGGCTTGCGGCAGCTGTGGCCGTGCCCTCCCCCTTGCTGAGAACGCGCGTTTCTCACTGGCCCTTCCCCTGCCTCCTGCAGGCTCATGGCAGCAGTGGCCGAGTACCAGGAGCGCACCAAGCAGAGCGTGTTTGTAGAGGTGCGCCCTCTTCTCTTACAAGCACATGACTGTTCCGCCATCTTCTTTTCGCTTTTCGAGCTCCTTTGCCACGTTGGCGGCGTCGCATGCCTTCTCTGCATGACAGCGCCGCCAAGCCCACCCAGGCGCCGACGCGCGGCAGCCCAGGCGTTCAAGCCGAACGCACACTTGTTACCAACCTGACGAGCCTCATTGTGTTGCCTGCTGCGGCCCGCTGTTGCGCCAGCACTTGCCCACTTGCCTGCCATGCCCCCTGCTGCCGTCCACCTCCCCCCACCCCTCACACTTCACTTCGCCCCTCTTGTCCTCACGGCGCATTTGGAGATGGCGCTGCCCAAGACCCTCCCCCCACCTCTCACCCTTCAAACCTTCGCCCAGCCCACGCCCCTTGCGTCAACCCTCCCGTCTCACACCGCTATTGTGACGCACCCTCCCCCCCCCCCCCTTTGCGCCCCCCCCCCGCCCCCCCCCGCTTTTGTGCCCCCCCCCCCCCCCCAGCCTGACTGTGAGCCTCCCCCCTTCGCCCCCTCTTGCTTCTTGCACCGCAGTATGTGATGCTGGGCCCAGACGTGAACTGCACAGAGGAGCACGCCCACCAGCTGGGTGCGCTGCTCAAGGGGCGGGACGTGCTGGTCAACCTGATACCCTGGAACCCGATTCTGAGCCCCGGCATGAGGTGCGCATGGGCGGATGGATGCAAGCATGGGAATGTGGTGTGTGGGTGGGGTGGGGTGCGTGAAGGAGGGGAGGGGCAGGCCTGATGCCATATGCCCTGGACCCTGGGATTCTGGGCCCCGGCATAAGGTGCAAAGTGTTGCGGTGGGACGGGCGTGTGTGGTAGGGGTGGGGAAGGGGCGGGCCTGCCCCGCATCCTGGAACATGATCCTGAGCCCCGGCATGAGGTGCGGATGCATAGATGCGAGCAGAGAGGCGTTTGTGGGTGTGGGATGGGGGTGCTGCCGCCCTGCGCCCTGAGCAGCATGAGGTGCGGATGGACGGATGAATGGATGCAAGGAGGGAGGCGTGATGGGGGCGGGTGGGTGAGCCCCTGTCATTTGACCATGCGCCCGCCCCGGCGCCCCGTGCCTGCAGCTTTTCGGCACCTGCCGACGGCGCCAACGTTGCCTTCCATGCCATCCTGCGGTACCAGTACGGCGTCAACACCACCATCCGCCAGGAGAAGGGGCAGGACATCAGCGGCGCCTGCGGGCAGCTGGTGCTGGAACAGGGAGGACGCCTGGGGACGGCCGGCGGCAGCAGCGCGGGCGGCGGCTGCAGCAGCGCGGGCGGCAAGCTGGCAGATTTGGAGGACTTGCTGCCGCCGCCAGCAGCAGCAGCGCGCCCGCCGGCGTCAGCCGTGGCGGCGCGGTAGCAGCAGCATTCATTGCCAGTCCGCAGGCTGGCCGCGGTGGGCTTCCAACTGCCTGCTGCATCCCTCCTTAATTTTCCTCACTGCTTCCTGCTTCACCTGTTCTGACTTCAGTGCTACATGCTCCCGCTTGAATCCCTTTCAGCGCTCCTTCTTTCTTACAGCGTCGCAACCCTCTCAGTGCCATGTTGCAAGCACGTGCCGCAGACTAAGTTTGGGGCGCATGCCTGGCCTCCATCGGCAGTCAGCCCAAAGCAGCTGCTCTTGTAATACTATCACAGCTATCAGTCGCACAAGTTGTCAGAGTTGCCGCGGTGCTGCTGCACCATGGCCGCCGCAGAGCTTAACACGAGGCGGGAGGAGAAGCAGGAAGGAGAAGAAGGCAAGCGGAAGGCTGGGTGGGGGTCAGGTCGAGCGTTGAAAAAATAACAGCAACACTCGTGAGGAGCTTTCCAGCTCTGGCTGCAGCCACCCCCTCATTCCACGGCCACATAATCGGCAGCCGGCCGGTCTGTGACCACCCGCCACGTGGCTGTGTCGATGTTCAGGCGCCAGAAATAGGAGCGCGCGCCGCCGCCCATGCCGCCCTTCAAACGCAGCATGGAGCTTCCCTGCTTCAGGCGCCGCACCTGCACCCCGCCTGCATGTGGGTGCGCCAAGCAGGAGGGGAGCAGCGGGGGGAGATGAGCGGGCGCTGTGGCGGCATGCCAGGCTGGGGCCGTGCATCCACCTCCTGTGCGGCCCGTGACACTGTGCGCACACCGCCATCCGTCACGGGCCGAAGTAGCCGACTGGCAGGCCGAAGTAGCAGCCAAGTGGCATAAAGAGGGCATTCCAATGATCCACAGGCATGCAACAACTGTCTCCCACATCCCTCTGCGTGGCACCCACCGCTGTTTCAACAAATGACTGCCTTTCCTGCGCCGCCCTTTGGCTGGCCCCGTCCATGCCCCCGCTCCCCGCGCCCTCCCCTGCACCACACGGGAACCCACCGGCAATGTCCGTCATGGGCGCATGGCCCCGTGCCACAGCCCGCAGCAGCTCACAGTCGCGGTCGTAACCCGCCGGCAGCAACAGCGACTGCCCTGCTGCCGCCGCCGCCGCCTCCGCCTGCGCGGCGGTGTACAGCCGGTAGTGCTCCAGCCACCACGTGCCATCAGGCAGCTGGTAAAAAGTCGCTGGCTCTGCTAGCATCGGCTCCTGCTGCTGCTGCTGCTGCAGAAGGCCCTGCCCCTGCCCCTGCCCCTGCCCCCTCCGCTGTGCCTCCGGCGTCGCACGGCCGCTGGTGCCGCTGGCGGTGCTGCTGCTGCTGGCCCGCCTGCTGCTGCTGGCAGCCTGGAAGTCGTCATCCTCTGCCTCCTCCTCGGTTAGCCCCCCCGCCTGCAGCCGCACAGCGGTTTTCTTGTCCTTGGTGGACAGCATCAGGCCGCCCGCTGTGGCCACCTGCACCTGCACAGGGCAAGTGGGGAGCAGGAATGTGTGTGGCAACAGGGCAGGTCGGGAGCAGGAATGTGTGGCAACAGGGCAGGTCGGGAGCAGGAATGTGTGGCAACAGGGTGGAGGTGGAATGCATGGGTGAGCCAGTACATGCACACAGGGAAACAGCA
The DNA here is from genome assembly GCA_002896455.3 of Chlorella sp. ArM0029B. NCBI lineage: Eukaryota > Viridiplantae > Chlorophyta > Trebouxiophyceae > Chlorellales > Chlorellaceae > Chlorella > Chlorella sp. ArM0029B. The sequence goes on along the minus strand of JTEE01000219.1, from coordinate 239,477 downwards.
CGCTCTCAGTGCACGGGCGGACCCGCCGTGGCCGGTGGGTGGCGGAGCAGGGGAATGGCGCAAAGTGGGTGCTGGCGCAAAATGGGCAAATCCAGCTGCACACTCCGCCACCCGCCTTCCCTTGCTGCCCTGTGCCTGCAAGGGCGACCAACCAGCACGGGCGGTTCCCTGCCTCAGCTCTCTTCAAGATCGTTCTCCTCTTCTCCCCACTAGTACTCTCCTCTGCGCCTGTTTTGAAAACAGCCCACCTCTGCTCTACTGCTCCCCTCTAGCAGCCTCTTGTGCGCCTCCCTTCCACCCACAACCCACCTGCTCCGCAAAATGCACGCTCTTCAGGTTGGCAAGGGTGGGGTGGTGGGCGCGCACGCAGTTCCCCCTGGGAGGGCGCTGCAGGAATTTGATACCGTGCACGCCGCTGCTGGTGTCGCCGCTGCTGCATGGTGGGAGCATGCGCATGGGGACCGTGCTCTGTTGACGGTTGCAATCCTGGGCCGCCGCTTTGCATGGCGCGGGCCAGAGCAAGAAGCAGGCAAGCAGGCAGGCAGACCAGCATGGTGCAGACCAACAATGTGCGGCCCAGATGGCTGGGAGGGAGGCAGGCAAGTGTGCCACCCCGCGCCCACACACCGCCAGGTTGCCGTGCTGCCAGAGGGCTTGGGGCGGGCAATGACCAGGGAAGAAGGGTCCAGCTGCGTCAGCCCCGTCAGCCCCTCAGCCTTGCGCTGGCCTGCAGGTGGATGAACAGAGCAGGGGACACAGGATGTGTTACGAATTGAGTGCCGGTGTGCTGGTGTCCACAATACGGGCACCCTGCAGAGAGGCCGGCAGCCAGCCTGCACTGCAGTGCTGCGGTGAGAAGGTAACAGTGCGATTGCCGTGCAGGGCCAGATCGCCTTTACCCGCCAGCCACTGCCAGCCGCTCACCCTTGGGCGTGGGGAACTCGTCCCCGCTGCTGCTCTCGTCCTCGCTCCACTCCCGCACGGTGCGCTGCTGCTGCGGCTTGCCGCCGGCAGCGGTGCCGCCGCCTGGGCGCCTGGCGGTGACAAAGTGTTCGTCCACCACAGGGCCAGCTGAAGAGCTGCTGGTGGGGCGCTGCTGCTGCGCCTGCTGCCCCTGCTGCTCCCGCGCCCCCTGCCCAGCACCACGGCAGGTGGAGGTGGGTGACGTGCAGCCGTGGCCGCTCATCGGCTGCGGCGGCTCCCAGTCACCGCCTCCACCGGGGCTGGGCATGGGCTCGTCCTGCCCGCCCTCACAGGGAACATGGACCACAGCTGGCAGGGCTGCTGCTGGTGGGGAAGCTGGCGATGCAGCTGGCGCCAGCGGCGCCAGCCTGCCCACCGATGTGGATGCCGCCCGGGCGGTGGTGTGCAGTGACTGCTGCTGCCCCGGCACCGACGCCCGGCTAACCATCAGCAGCCCGCGCTTCCTCGGCGGCTGCTGCTGCGACTCAGGCTGCTGCTGCTGCGGCGGCGGCGGCTGCCGCAGGTGTGCAGGCGGCAACGGCGATGGCAGTGTCTGTGCATCGTTTGCCCGTGGCAGCTGGACCAGCGTCTGTGGTGCCTGCTGCGGCTGCTGCTGCTGTTCTTGCAGCGGCAGCAGTGCAGACTGCGGCTGGTGGTGCTGGTGGTGGTGCTGCTGGGGCGGCTCTGGTGACTCTTCATCAGACTGGGAGTCAGCTATGACAAGGTCGCCTGCAGCTGGGGGCTCTGATGCTACCGTCTCATCGTCCGACCAGTCGCGGACAGCTGGCGCAGCGGGCTGGTCGCTGCTGTGCATGGCATGAATCGGCGCCGCTTCATCTGGCTCCTGCTGCTCCTGCCGCGGCTCCTGCTGCTGCTGCGCGGCCCAGAAAGGCTGCTGAGTGGGCGCGTTGACAGCGGCTAGCGCCTGCCTCACGGCAGGCGGAGTTTGCGTAAGGCCCTCGTCCCCTGCACAACAGAGATCGAACGGCACAAGAAACCAATCACGGCGCTGACCTGCAGGCAAGACTGCACGTGCCAAGACAAAACGGGGCAGCCCACACTAGCAGCACGCCCCCCAAGCACTGAGCTGGGTTCGCCAACCAGCAACGAGGCAGCACCCGCATCTCACCAGTGCATTTGCCAGCTGGGCTGGGCCCCAGGCTCTCGTCATCTGACCAATCACGGATGCAGGCTGGCGTGGGCAGAGAGCACATCGGTTCCTCGCTGTCCCCCCGTGCAGGCGTGCAGGCCAGCCGGCTGCAGGGGCGCTGCGCGCTGGCGCTGTAGCCACTGCTTCCGGTGCTCGCCGCTGCTGCTGGTGCTGCTGCTGCTGCTGTGGGGTTGGCTGGAGACTCTGCCATGGGGCTGCCAGCTGGGAGGTCCTCTGTTGTGCTACGCCCCAGTGACAGGCGGAATGGCAGGGGCGCTGCAGCCCCGTCGGGAGACGGCCAGGCACCCGCATGTTGCTGCGCCTGCTGGTGCTGCTCCCGCTGCTGGATCGGCAGCAGTGCGCCTGCTGGCGACTCGTGCATGGGGCTGAAAGCTGCCGGCGATGCCGCATGCTGCACGGCTCGCTGGGCGCTGTGCCCTGCCCACGGCTGCCATCGGCCCGCAGATGCCACCTCTGCTGGCCCTCTGCTCGTCGCCTCCGCAGGGGTGCCGCCCTTGCTGCCCGCTGCCACCAAGCCTTGCAGAGACAGGGAGCGCTGCGGGCTGCCCGGCAGCGACTGGGAGGGGCTGCGCTGCAGCGGCGGGCTGTCGGCGGGGTGCGGCAGCCCCTGATGCTCCCTGCAGCTGCCCGCCGCTGCCATGGCGCCACCAAGCTGCGGCGGAGGCTCTGGGCTGATGGACATGCGGCGCAGCTGGTCTGCCAGAACGTTGGCAACTGAGCCCAGTGGCTGACGGGATGGCTGCTCATGCCGCTGGCCGTAGGGCAGGGGCGACGGGTGCTCGGGCTGCTGCTGCCGCTGCTGCGGCACGTGGGGTGCAGCGCCCTGCTGCCGCCCCGCTTGCCTGCTGCCGCTGGCGGTGTTGGGGGCATTGCTGGCAACGCTGGAGGGGCGGTGCCGGTGCGGGACCTGGCAGTTGGGTGCTGCCGGCAAAGGCACACGCTCTGGCACGGCGCGCTCAATCCCCTGCTCCTGCTGCTCCCGCCGCCCCATTGCCTCTGCACCGTCGAGCGCAGGATCCAGGAGCCGTGCCGTCCTGGCAGCTACACTGTCGAGCAGCCATGATAGCGGCACACATGGGATGCCCCAGTCAGCCGCCTTTTGCTGCTTGGTGCTCCCGCAACTTGTCGCCGCCGCTGCCGCCGCCGCGGGTGCCAGCACCAGGTGCGTCGTGCGCCCGCGGGTGAGATCGCCGGCATAGTCGCAGCCCGTCAAAGCCGCCAGCTCGCGAATGGCTGTGCGCGAGGCCCCAAAAAACCCGGTGCCGGTGAGCACCAGCTCGCCGAGAGCCCCCGGTTGCAAAGGGCGCCGCCGCAGGCGCTCCAAAGCGGCATGAAGCTCCTCCGGGCCCGCCATCGCCTCGCTTCGCTGGCTGCTGCCGCCTGTCGCCACTCGTTTTTCTGCCGCTGGCGGGTGCCGGGCTGCTCGCACGGGCTTGCTGTAAGCGCCAATAGCAAGCGCAGGGGAGCGGTTCAAATCGGAGCGGGCAACACAGCAGGAGTTCAGCATGCCGCCGCCGCTGGGCGGGCGTGAGGGGCAGGCGTCGGGGGAAATGCTGCATTGTTGTCAGTACAGATAGTGACCTTACACTCTCGATTATTGGCTGGTCATGAAACGAACGTGCAGACCAACGTTTCTCTAGAGTGGCAGGCACTGGCAAGGAGGCTGCGGGCCTTGCGCAAGCAAACAGTGGTGGCCAGGCAAAAGTTGAAAGAACTGGAAGGCTCCCCTCCATGTGCAGGCAGAATGAGCCACCTGCGATCTTGTGTGTGGTTGGCATGCCGTATGCAGCTGCGTTCCCTATGTGGTCAGTCCCGCACCAGTGGCGCTCTTTGTGTGGCTAACGGTGTAGCTGCCTCTGTAGCTGCCGCCCAGCACGAGCAGGCACCATAGCAGGGAACCGTCTCTGTCTCAGATACCCTACTGTCTCTGTCTCAGATGTGTTGCTTCTCAGACCGGCACGCACACGCTCGAGCCTCTTCTTCTTCTTCTTGCCAGGTCACCGGTGCCAGCAAATCTTCCCATACCTTCTAAGGCTTCTTCTGTGATTTTTTTGAATTTGATAAAAAAGTTTTTGTAAATAGTTGCTTTTTTTTTAAATTTAAGAGAGTTCGATTCGAAAACACAGTTCTGCTTCTTCAAACTGTTTGTGTTGACCCGCGTTGGACTGATCCAATGAGGCACCATTTGTGGAGTCGCGCAGCCTGTCTGTGCGCAGTGGTGGCGCTTTCGTGCATGCCCCTCGCAGCGTCCTCTGAGCCCCTTCTCACGCCCGAGCAGCTGTGCGCCGCCGATGCTGGGAGTCTGGCGGTGCGGAAAGCCCTGAATGAGACGGCGTGGGTGGTGTGCTTGAAGGGCATCGTATGGTCGACGTCCTCCTGTCCCCTCGAGCCGCCAGGCCTCACATTCGACGAAGCCCAGGAGACCTGCGTCCCGTAAGTGGCCCGTTGAGACGCCTGGATCAGCGTGTGATGCAGTGAGGGGTGGAGGGAGCCAGGGGGTAGCTGCGCCCGCCCAGCAGCCTTGCCCACCACATGTTTGAACACGGCGCGCGCTAGCAGAGCTCACTGTCACCTGTCCAGCAGTAGATGAACAACCCACTGCTGCCGGAATCACGGCTGCTTCTCACTTCCCACATTGGCCCGGCATGCCATGCACAACGTTATGTCTGGCTGAAGCACATCCTCCTGGCGCACATCAGTCGTCCTGCTCATCTTGTGCCCGCCGGCGCCTGCCTGCCCGCCACGCTGCAGGCCCGCCGACACGCCACTGGTGCCTCCTGGGCCCTACCAGCCCCCGCCCGACCCTCCCGCCGCGCGCTCCATCTATATGTACGCCTGGTCGGGCAACGACAAGCCGGGCCCCGCCTGCAAGGACGCTGTGGTTGTGCTGGATGCCACGCCAGAGTCTGCCACCTTTGGGCAGGTGGTGCACGTTGCCTTCGCGCCCACCTGGGGAAACGAGCCGCACCACGTGAGCTGCGTGTGAGGGCGGAGGGCGGGGACCGGCTGTTTGTGGTCTGTCTGAGCCGGGGGGGTGGCATGGCATGGCATGGCATGCGGTTGGGGAAGAGGAAGAGGCATGGTAGACACCACGCGCCCGCTTTGCTGGCACGACAGCCGCCAGCGCTCTGTGTGTGTGTGTGTTATTCTACCATGGCCATGCCGATTGCTCATGCGCAGGTGGGGCTGGGCGCCAACAACAGCGTGCTGGCAGTGGGTGGCATCCAGGCCTACCTGACAGGCCAGCCGGACATCAACTTCTTCAAGTGAGTGCTAAGAGGGATAGATGCCACGTCAGCACAGCAGGCATGGCATGCTCCCAGACACTCTGCATCACATTTGCACTGTGCCTGCACATCTGTACATGGCCAGGCCCGCCACCGCGCCGATGGCCTCCACCCAGCACGACATGCAACCTTGCCCGCTGCCCACGCTGCGCTGTGCAGTGTCACCAATGCGGCAGAGCCCACCTGGTTCACCTCCGCCGACCCGCCGCTGGTAAGGTGCAGCGGCATTATGAAGCAGTGTGCCCGACGTGCAGCAGCAGTGTGCTCAATGTTGCAGCGCCCCTTGCACGCACCTGCCTCCCCTTCTGCTTCCCCATCTGCTTCCCCGGATGGGCCCTCGATGCTCCCACCCCCTTGCGCCTGCTTGCCTGCTTGCCTGATCACGCCCCTGCCCTCCCCTCACCCACCCACCCGTCTCACCCACCCGTATGCATGATGCTCACCGAACCATCCCCATCTTCCCACCCACCTGCAGTCTGCTGTGACCGACAGCTTGTCTGGGCAATCCGAGTGCGGGGTCTGGGTCAGCCAGATGGGCGACGCAAACGGTGGCACCCCCGGGCGCATGGTGCGCCTGGGGCCCTCCCCCACCTTCGACGTGGTGGGAGAGTATCCAGAGGTACCGCCCGATGGGTTCAACCCGTGAGTCAGTGGGCCAAGGCTGACTCGTCATTCTGGTGCTCGTATGCCATGATCGGGTCGAGTTGGGGCCAGAGGGCAGCGGAGCGGAGCGGTGCGGTGCAGGGAGGGCCTTGCGGGGCCGGTGGGAGGGGAAGGGAGGGGGCACAGCCAGGCGAGGTGTGATGGGGCGAGGGAGGGAAGAGCTGGCAAGAGCAGGGAGGAGGTGCAGAAGACTGGGTTCGAAAGGGACTGTGCTGCAGCTGCTGCACCCATCCACTTTCCGACACACAGATTGTGCCAGCGTATTCATCGTAGCATTCCAAATGAATTAGCAGGTGTTGCTGCAATTGCTCATGTTGTATCCCACCTTTAGCATCACCGCCCCTTTGCAAGTGCACACTTGACGCCCCCCCTGTGCCCTTTGTTGCTGCAGGCACGGCTTTGCCATCGACGCCACCCGTCAGCGCATGGTCACCGCAGGTGCGCCAATGGGGGGCCGGCGACGATGCGGGGCTGCTGCCCTCTCTGTGCTGCAACGCAAACAGGGATTGAGATGCCCCACTTTTCCTGCCACTTCTGCTGCCACCTCAATCAAATCAATTACATTTCAAGTCCAGGGGGAGCCAGCAAGGTCTCATGGGACAGGTTGGGGGATGAGTGTATCAGAATGTAGTTTGTAGCAAAGAAAAAGGAACTGGACCTACTGCACCTGACCTGACCTGCTTCCCTCTTTTCTCATCTCCCTTCTGGTGCCCCCGCCATGCGTCCCTGCCTCCATCACCTCTGCCCACCCCTCCCCTTCTGGTTCCCTCTTTCCTCCCTCTGGAGAAGAAGAAGAAGAAGATTACAGCCCCAGGGCGTGGCGTTGAGGAAACGGACAGGAAATTAAGCCAGAGACACCAGTCAGCTACCACACCAGTCTTTCCCTCCTCTGCTCCACCCCCCGCAGACTATCTCGAGCTGCGTTCCACCCTCACCGGCCCCGGGCTGGACCCCCGCTTCGTGGGAAACGGTACCGTGCTGTACCGCCGGTCTCTGCGCGTCTGGCAGCTGCCCCAGTTCACCTTGGCCGGAGAGTTTGTGACGGGTGCGGCTGCAGGGCACCGGGGGATGGTGGCTGTGTTGTGGCTGTGATGAGCAGGCGAGACAATGGGCACGCTGCCCCGACCCTGCCCTCTCAGCCCCCTTTTCCTGACCCCACCCCTGTGCCCGCTGCCCGCCCCGGCCTGCCGCTGCCCACCCTCCTCTCCTTGCCCGCTTGCAGAAGAGTCTGAGTCGGAGGGCTTCATGACTGTTCAGATGGTTGGCTCCTCGGGCATTGCGGCATCAGGTGCGCTGTGCTGAGCCTGCTACGCCATGCTGCATCCCCGCCGCGCTGAACATGCCAAATCTCTGCTCAGCGTTTCAGCGACCCTGCCATCTGC
>JTEE01000219.1:217079-230731 GCA_002896455.3 Chlorella sp. ArM0029B | reverse complement strand
GCCCGGCTCGTACCCGCACGCCGCAAGCGCCGCCAGGTGGGTACAGGCTGTCGTGGGGGGCCAAGGAAGGTGTGGTGCTGATGCCTAAGGACTTGGTAAGACTTGCCGGATGTGCTGCACCCGACACGCCTGCGCTGAGGTATGGAGGGCCAGGGAAGGTATGGTGCTGATGCCCAAAGACTTGCTAAAATTGTGCTGCACCCGACACGCCTGCGATGAGCTATGGGGGCCAAGGAAGGTGTGGTGCTGATGCCCAAGGACTTGCTAAGACTTGCAGGTTAAGCACCCCACACGCCTGCGATGAGGCAGGGGTGTCCAGCCAGCACGGGGAGGGAGGCATGCTGCTGAAGTTTGATGCTCAGTCCAAGGACTAGCAGGTTCTTATGCATCCCATGCCCACGTGCGGTGTGTGGGCGGCGCTCTTGCGCCTGCCCCGCTCGCACAGCCCGTGCCTCCTCCCCTCCCCGCCCTTGTGCTCCACGCTGCATCCCATTCATTCGTTCGTTCATTCATTCCATGCTGCCCCCCTCCAGAAACGGCACTCTGGTGGCGGTGTCAACTTACTACTTGGACCAAAACTACGCATCAGCTGACGAGCCCATCGGCATGCTGCGCCAGCGTGGCAGCGGTGAGGTCCTCTTCTTCGACATCCTGGACAACGGCGACCGCTTCCAGCTCAGCAAGCGCATGCCGGCGGTGGACTTCAAACCGCCATCAACCGCCACCTCAACATCAGTGACGACACCTGCGGCGGGTGGCGCCCCCACGGCCTGGCATTCAAGGCAGTCACGCAGCCCACAGCTGCATCCCCGCCGCCCTCCCCACCGCCCCCAAGCCTGCCTCCACCAAGCCCCTCTCCCTCCCCACCACTACCAAGCCCACCGCCGCCCTCCCCACCGCCCCCAAGCCTGCCTCCACCAAGCCCCTCTCCCTCCCCACCACTACCAAGCCCACCGCCGCCCTCCCCACCGCCCCCGCATCCTTCCCCACCACCGCCCTCACCCTCGCCACCACCACCACCAGTGCCCTCACCCCCTCCCTCTCCCGCTCCCTCACCCCCGCCACCGCCATCTCCCCAAAAGAGGTGCGCACCGGCTGCATTGCAAAGGCACCGGTGTATACACTTTGGGCTCTCAGTCTTGCACATGCCTCGGGCCCCAGCCTTTGCATTGCCCTGCCTCGGGCTCTCATCAGATGATTATGTCAGTCATTCAAGGGACTGCCCTGCCTGCCCTCACTTCCATGTGCCCCCTCGCCTCCTTCCCGCTGCCTGCCCCGCAGCCCGCCACCCCCCAAGCTCCCGCCGCCTCCCAAGGCCAAGCCGTCCAGCCCGCCTCCTCCCGCTCGCCGCCCACCGCCTCCCAGGCTGCCACCAGCTGGCCTGACCTACACCCTCCGCCAGGGCACGTTTGCAGCAGGCTCCTTCCCCACAACCTCGCCCAGGTGCTTGCGTGCGTGCCTCCTGCACTTCTGATCGCCAACTCACAACGTCGAGGGTCAGGGGTGGGGAGGATGGCACAAGCTGTGGCGCCAGTTGCAGCGCGCCTCCATAACAACGCACGTGAACCGCACAGGGCCAGCCAGCCAGTCAGTGCCCCAGCCATCCACCCCACCACCTCACTGCACCACCTCTCTGCCTCCCTGCTGCTGCTCCCCTGTGCAGCCAAGTTGCGGAGCGCGGGACACTGGCACGCCTGGACATCTCCTGCGACTACCTGCCCGCGGGCCGCCCCGGCCAGCGCTGCATTAGCACACGCTTCCGCACCGCCTTTGCCGTCCGGGCCAGTGCCCGGCTGCGCTCGCGGCGCGCGGTGCAGGCAGACATTTCCATCAAGGCCAGCGGAAGCGCGCGTGTGCTAGTGGGCGGCAGGGTGGTGCAGGCGCTGACTGTCACAAGTGCGGGGCGGGGAGGGGCGGGCGAGTGATGCTGCACGGCGTGCGGGAAGTGGTGTGGGCGGGGTGCAGGGATGGGCACAATGTGTAACCTGGGGTGTGTGTCCAGGGTGCACTGCACGTTGTGGAGGGGAATACAAAGGGGAGAGGACGCCGATCTTGCACCTGGGGTGCCTCACTTGGCTCAGTGCTGCCAGGCATTCAATGAAGCCTGCGAGCTGACTGCATGTGCCTGCTGTGCATGTTATGCAGGGGCCCCAGCCTCCGCCCCTCAGACCAAGAAGGCACTCGTGTCCTTCCCGGCTGGCGACACACCCTTCGTTGTCGAGGTGCGCTTGCCCCCGATCTCCCAGCCTTTTACGTCTGCCGGGAGCTGCTGGCACCATCAGCAGCGGGGTGCCACGATCCCCTGCTTCTTGTATTCCCGATGGCTCCAACTCGCACTCGCTGCCCTACGGGCCTGGGCCTGCCCACAGTAATGCCTGTGCTCATAAATCCCCTCTTAACCACCCCCCGCCGCCCCCCTGTCTTCCTGTGTTCACGGCCCTGCAGTTTGTGCACAGCAGCGGAGCGAGCACGCTGCGCGTGCTGTGGCGGCCTCGGGGCACGGCCACCTGGGCGGAGCTGCCCCTGGTGCAGCCTGCCCCTCGCTGAGCATCGGCGGTCCCGCTGAGCGCTGTGCTGAGCAGCAGCGGGCCTGCTGAGAGCGCTGCTCTCCCCCACAGCCCCGCCCAGACTCCGGAAGACTGTGTTGCCGCATCCCGGGCTCAGAAGAACTCAGAACTTCAGAAGAACTTAGATGTACCCTGCCAAGCACAGTCAGCCCTCCTGTTGCCCACGCCCTCTGCCGACCCTTGGCAACAGCTTTCAGCCTCTATTGCTGCACTGTGCAGAATTATTCAGCCGACATCATGACACTAACAGCTTCGGTTATACTTGCCTGTGCGCCACGGAAGTGGCCAATGCACTGAACCAACTCTGAATTCCCCGGGATCTCTCGACTTGTCACCCTGCGTCTCTCCCTCTTTAAAGTATTACATGCTAGTTGAGCACGGCGTTGAGATAATATCGTCGTCTCCAGTTTAAACAGGAGAGCGTGTGGACAGCAAAGCACACATGCAGGCGGCGCAAGGCAGGCAGTTTCGGCGCTGTAAGGCGTTGGCACCACCGCCAACGCACAGATGGCCGAAGCTGCCTGAACTCGATAGAAAATGCATGCAAAGGAAAACCAAATGGTCACTTTGGTGCCAGGGCCAAACACGCCAGCACCCACACAGAAGCACACCGTGTGCATCTGCTTGCCATCACCGCTGAGCATAGCCTCCTCCTGCAGGCCCCTTGCCCGCCAGAAGGCGGCAGCGGAGGCGGCGGCGGCGGCGGCGGCGGCGACGGCTCAATGCCGCCGCAGCAGGAGGTTCAGGGCGCTATGGGAATGTATTCGCATGCCATGCTCGAGAGTTCCACCGCTCTGAATGCCGCACAGCGCCCGCTCAAGAAGAGTGAGGCGGGGATGTTTCCCCGCGCCGCCCCAACGGCCTGGCGCACGTTGAAGACACCGTGAACTCGCGCCCTACATCGTCACAGACAGCACGCGGCAGAGGCTAGCCAGCGTGGCTCCCGCCACCTGCGGCTCTCGTCCACAGCGTGGTCGCGCCTGAACGGAAGCACGCTTTGCGATGCACCCCATGGGCTCTGCACTGGACGTAAGCAACATGACACATTTGTTTTGAGCTGGGGCAGCGCACCCGGCCCTCCCGCTCCAGATTGCCGGCTGGCAACGGCAGTGGCGGTGCGACCCACCCGCTGGTGCGCAGGGAGGGAGGGCAAAATGGCAGGGGAAAGCTGCCTAGCCACCTAATCGCCAGGCAAGGGGTCTAGCCTGGGTCGTAACATGAATGGTAGAGCAGGCCCCGGGCACATGACTGCACCCCCGCTGCCACCCTGCCCTCCCCCCGCCGCCCTGTGGTGCAGGCAGCCAACGTCTTACAAAGGGGTGGTTGAACGCACGCGAGCGCCCCAAAGCACGCCTGCCAGCTTCAAAGGGGACCCCGGTCAGGTGGGCAGCCTAGGCATGAGGTGTGGTGAGAGAGGCATGGGGCGGGGAGCAACAGGCGAGGCACGAGGCAGCAGCCTGGAAGCCTACAGGCTGCCCACCCGCCACCCACCAGACCGCCCCCACCCCGCCCTCTGTGCCCCCACATCCTCCTGCCCATCCCCTGCCTCTGGAGTGCCAAACTGCCCCTCCACTAGGTGAGCTGACCCGTTCAGGGTGTTGTGAATGGGCCCGCACGGGGGGAGGCTTGACAGGGTGCTGCAAGGGCCGCCCTGAGCTGCCCTGCCACCCCTTGATGGCCCCTTCACAATCGCATGCTGCGGGTGCCTCGGACCATGCCCGGCCACTTGGCCACCCTCCATCACGCCCAGAGGTACGAATGACAGGTGGAAAACCTGCCCCAGGGATGCACCCTCAAGGTCAGCCTGCTAAACAGCACACCCGGGCACCACACACCTCACCCTCCCCACCCTCCCCACAAGGACAGGGGCTACTGTCAACGTGGGACGCTTATTGGCTGGTCATGACACGATCGTGCTGCCAAAATCTACTACTAGTAGTACCACTAGTGGCAGGCAGGCTGCGGGCCTCCTGGCAAAGAGGCTGCGGGCCTCGTGCAAGCAAACAGTGGTGCTTTTGCTTTTGGGGATTTACAGTCTGATTTCCGCAAACAAGTGCGACACAGACCCCTGGACAGTGGGGGGCCGCCAGGATTGCAAGCAGGGAGGAGGAGCAGGGGAAACACAGCCAGTCCAGGCAAAAGTTGAAAGAACTGGAAGGCTCCCCTCCAAGTGCAGGCAGAATGAGCCACTTGCGAGTGTTTGAGTGGCTGGTGCGTCGGATGCAGCTGCGTTCCCTTTATGGTCAATCCTGCACCGGCGGCGCTCTTCCTGTGGCTGACGCTGTAGCTGCCTCTACAGATGTAGCTTCAGCCCAGCACGAGCAGGCACCATTTTTACTTCCCTCCCGCCCATTTCCCAGATTTAGTGCTTCTCAGACCGGCACGCACACGCTCGTGAAGCCTCTGTTCGCACAGTACTGTAGGATACAAAGACCCAAAGTCGTGACAGCCGGCGCCAGGCCAGCCCCACATGTGGGGGGACTGTACAGTGGGGGACCTGAGTGCTGCCCAGCCTTCTTGCAAGGTGGGAGTGACATGTGCCAGAAGGCTCGCTGCACCTCCGGCGTTGCATTTACTCAAATGTAACCCCTTAGAAGCCTTATGAGGTCGCCCGACACTACTTTCAGCCGCGCAATAGCTCCGCGAGAAATTCCATTCGCTGGTTGCTGCCTCCCTGAGGCTCTACCAGCCAACGGCACAAAAATCACATCCGCGTGCAACATCTACCCTGCTGATGGCCCTCCCCACACTTTGGAACCACTCCAACCAGGTGCTTTCCTGACTCCTTAGGTTACCAGGAAAAAGAACATCTAATTGGTTTGGTGGTTCCAGCGTGCTAGGTGAATCAAATCACAATGTCATGTGTGGGGTTCAGATAACCCCCACTGTGGGACTGTGGGCCCCAGATGGGCAGGTGCCAGGTCACCTGCAGCTGTGCCAGAAAATGAATCTATGAATCTAGTTACCCTCACCTCTTCTTCTGCTTCTTCAAATTGTGTGCTTTGACCCGCGTTGGACCTGGTTCAATGAGGGACCGTTTGTGGACTCGCGCAGCCTGTCTGTGCACAGTGGTGGCGCTTTCGTGCTTGCCCCTCGCAGCGTCCACTGAGCCGCTTTTGGCGCCCGAGCAGCTGTGCGCCGATGCTGGGGGTCTAGGGGTGCGAAAGGCGCTGAATGAGACGGCGTGGGTGGTGTGCTTGAGAGGCACCGTGTGGTCGACGTTCTCTTGTCCCCTCGAGCCGCCAGGCCTCACGTTTGACGAAGCTCTGGAGACCTGCGTCCCGTGAGTGCCCCGCCGAGACGCCTGGTTCAGCGTGTGGTGCAGTGAGGGATGGAGAGAGAGCCCCTCTTATTCCCTCTACATACTATTGATAGTATCAGCCCACTGCATCGGTACAGCCTGCTGTGTTTTCCTTGCTCCTTCTCCATGCTTGCAATCCTGGCGGTCCCCCACTAGCTCAGGGGTCTGTGTCGCACTTCGCTTGCTGAAATCAGACTGCAACTCCCCAAAAGCAAGCAGGGGGTAGCTGCCCCCGCCCGAAGCCCTGCCCACCACATGCAGTACACATCAGTTACACAGCACTGTCACCAGCAGTAGATGAACAACCCACTGCTGCAAAAATCACAGCTGCTCCTCACTTCCCACAGTGGCCCGGCATGCCATGCACGACGTTATGTCTGGCTGGCGCACGTCCTCCTGCGGTGCCTTTGCCACATCAGTTGCCGTGCTCAACTTGTGCCCGCCGGCGCCTGCCTGCCCGCCATGCTGCAGGCCCGCCGACACGCCTCTGGTGCCGCCTGGGCCCTACGAGCCCCCGCCCGACCCTCCCGCCGCGCGCTCCATCTATATGTACGCCTGGTCGGGCAACGACAAGCCGGGACCCGACTGCAAGGACGCTGTGGTGGTGCTGGATGCCACGCCAGAGTCTGCCACGTTTGGGCAGGTGGTGCATGTTGCCTTCGCGCCCACCTGGGGAAACGAGCCGCACCATGTGAGCTGCGTGTGAGGGCGGGGGGTGGGGGCCGTCCGTTTGTGGTCTGTCTGAGCCTGGGGGTGGCACAACATAGCATGTGGTGGGGGGAGAGGGAGTGGTGTGGTAGACACCACGCGCCCGCTTTGCTGGCACGATCGCAGCCAGCGCTGTGTGTGTGTGTGTGTGTGTGATTCTACCATGGCCATGCTGTTTGCTCATGCGCAGGTGGGGCTGGGCGCCAACAACAGCGTGCTGGCAGTGGGTGGCATCCAGGCCTACCTGACAGGCCAGCCGGACATCAACTTCTTCAAGTGAGTGCTAACAGGATGCCACGTCAGCACAGCAGGCATGGCATGCTCCCAGACACTCTGCATCACATTTGCACTGTGCCTGCACATCTGTACATGGCCAGGCCCGCCACCGCGCCGATGCCCTCCACCCAGCACGACATGCAACCTTGCCCGCTGCCCACGCTGCGCTGTGCAGTGTCACCAATGCGGCAGAGCCCACCTGGTTCACCTCCGCCGACCCGCCGCTGGTAAGGTGCAGCGGCATTATGAAGCAGTGTGCCCGACGTGCAGCAGCAGTGTGCTCAATGTTGCAGCGCCCCTTGCACGCACCTGCCTCCCCTTCTGCTTCCCCATCTGCTTCCCCGGATGGGCCCTCGATGCTCCCACCCCCTTGCGCCTGCTTGCCTGCTTGCCTGATCACGCCCCTGCCCTCCCCTCACCCACCCACCCSTCTCACCCACCCGTATGCATGATGCTCACCGAACCATCCCCATCTTCCCACCCACCTGCAGTCGGCGGTGACCGACAGCTTGTCTGGGCAATCCGACGGCGGGTTCTGGGTCAGCCAGATGGGCGACGCAAACGGTGGCACCCCCGGGCGCATGGTGCGCCTGGGGCCCTCCCCCGCCTTCGACGTGGTGGGAGAGTATCCAGAGGTACCGCCCGATGGATTCAACCCGTGAGTCATGGGCTTGTCAAACGAGAAGCTCACAGCCTTGGGGCTCATGAGTCAGTGGGGGCCAAGGCTGACTCGTCATTCTGGTGCTCGTATGCCATGTTCTGGTCGAGTTGGGGCCAGAGGGCAGCGGGGCGGTGGGGTGCGGGGAGAGGGCTTGCGGGGCCGGTGGGGCATGCAGGGAGGGGGCACAGCCAGGCGAGGTGTGATGGGGCAAGGGAGGGAAGAGCTGGCAAGAGCAGGGAGGAGGTGCAGACTAGTGCAAAAGCCGGGGTTTGAAAGGAACTGTGCTGCAGCTGCTGCACCCATCGACTGTATACAGTGTGTGCCAGCCTATTCTTTGCAGGATTCCATGACATGACACATTATGTGAATTAGCAGGTGTTGCTGGTATTGCTTTTGTTGGTACTTCACTTTTAGCATCACCGCCCCTTTGCAAGTGCACACTCGACGCCCCTCTGTGCTCTCTGTTGCTGCAGGCACGGCTTTGCCATCGACGCCACCAGTCAGCGCATGGTCACCGCAGGTGCGCCACTGGGGGGCCGAGCGGCGATGCGGGGCTGCTGCCCCCTCTGTGCTGCAACGCAGAGAGGGGTTGAGATTCCCCAATCTTCCTGCCACTTTTGCTGCCACCTCTTACTGGACCTGGCCTGCTTCCTGTTTCTCTCATCCCCCTTTTGGTGCCCCCGCCATGCGTCCTTGCCTCCCTCCACCTGTGCCCACCCCTCCCCTGCTGGTCCCCTCTTTCCTTCCTCTGCTCCACCCCCCGCAGACTATCTCGAGCTGCGTTCCACCCTCACCGGCCCCGGGCTGGACTCCCGCTTCGTGGGAAACGGTACCGTGCTGTACCGCCGGTCCCTGCGTGTCTGGCAGCTGCCCCAGTTCACCCTGGCCGGAGAGTTTTTGACGGGTGCGGCTGCAAGGCACCGGGGTGGGCAGGGCGGGCGGCGGATGGTGGCTGTGTTGTGACTGTGGTGAAGAGGTGCGACAATGGGCACGCTGCCTTGACCCCGACTTCTCAGCCCCCTTTCTTAACCCCACCCCTGTGCCCGCTGCCTGGCCCCCTCTCCTTGCCCGCTTGCAGAAGAGTCTGAGTCAGAAGGCTTCATGACTGTTCAGATGGTTGGCTCCTCGGGCATTGCGGCATCGGGTGCGCTGTGCTGAGCCTGCTACGCCATGCTGCATCCCCGCCGCGCTGAACATGCCAAATCTCTGCTCAGCGTTTCAGCGACCCTGCCATCTGCTGCGGTGATGTGCGTAGGTGCCAGCATTGCCTCTCCCCACCATGCACAAGACACACGGGCCTATCAAACTTCCTGCACCTCGCTGAGTGACTCACTCACGCCTGCTCACCCACGGCTGCTCTGCCCCATCCCCCCTGCGGCACCCCCACCCTTCAGGCAACGGCAAGGGGTTGCTCTTTGGCCTCAATGTGACAGATCCCTCCATTGTCAAGGTAGGACGCCGGGCGGGGCGCGCTGCGGGCTGGGTCAATCAATCAATACTAATTTGCACTTGCGATCCACGGCGCCCGCTGGACTCATGGGAGAGGGTGGAAAAAGTCAAACTTTGTGGGTGTGCTTTGAAACAAAGAGAAAGAAAATCAGCACTGCGGGTGCATGCGCTGTGGGGGTCGGACGGCTCTTGGTATGGGCAAGCCTCGCCGTGCTGGCGCCCCGCGGCCCTGCCCTGCCAGTACTCTGCTCTTACCCACTGTTCAACTGGTCGCCCAGCCCCACATGACCCCTCAAGACCTGCACTCATGCGCCCCTTGCCCCCCCTCGCAGCCCGTTCACGTCATCGGCGGCCAGACCTCAAGCTGCGTCTTCATCCCCCTGGCCTTCTCCTCCGGCCACCGCTTCTTCATCTCTGTGCTGGGCATGAGCATGGTGCAGCTGGTTGACACCAGCGACCCGTGGGCCTGGAAGGTGCTGCAAGAAATCTACCTGTCGCCCGGCTCGTACCCGCACGCCGCAAGCGCCGCCAGGTGGGTACAGGCTGTCGTGGGGGGCCAAGGAAGGTGTGGTGCTGATGCCTAAGGACTTGCTAAGACTTGCAGGTTGTGCACCCGACACGCCTGCGATGAGGCAGGGGTGTCCAGCCAGCACGGGGAGGGAGGCATGCTGCTGAAGTGTAGTGCACAGCCCAAGGACTAGCAGGTTCTTATGCATCCCATGCCCACGTGTGCTGTGTGGGCGGCGCTCTTGCGCCTGCCCCACTCGCACAGCCCGTGCCTGCTCCGCTCCCCGCCCCTGAGCTCAACGCTCCGCAGCGCCTGTGCCTCCACCCCTCCCCGTCCTTGAGCCCCATTCGTTCGTTCGTTCATTCATTCATTCATTCATTCCATGCTGCCCCCCCTCCAGAAACGGCACCCTGGTGGCGGTGTCAACTTACTACTTGGACCAAAACTACACGTCGGCGGACGAGCCCATTGGCATGCTGCGCCAGCGTGGCAGCGGTGAGGTCCTCTTCTTCGATATCCTGGACAACGGCGACCGCTTCCAGCTCAGCAAGCGCATGCCGGCGGTGGACTTCAAAACCGCCATCAACCGCCACCTCAACATCAGTGACGACACCTGCGGCGGATGGCGCCCGCACGGCCTGGCATTCAAGGCGGTCACGCCGCCTGCGGCTGCATGTCCTCCGCCCTCGCCGTCTCTGCCCTCACCGCCCTCACCCTCACCCCCACCGCACGAGTAAAGAAAGAGCCCTTTAGGACAGTTTTTTTTGGCTGGAAACAGTTTCTTACTGAACCAGTGAAAGCAACTGTTTTCCGGTTATCACAACACCCTGCCCTGCTCCCATAGGAAACGTGTCCCACTTTCTGATCCACTGCCCCCTCGACAACACCCAACGCACACAGTTCACAGACCTCTTCCCACCCTCCATCTCCACATTCACGGCCTGGCTGGCGCAGCCTGCCAGTGCCCGCATCGAACGCTAGCGCTAGCGCTTCCTTTTTCTTTGCTACAAACTACATTCCGATACACTCACCCCCCACCCTGTCCCATGAGACCTTTGCTGAGTCCCCCTGGACTTGAAACTTTAATTGGTTGATTGAACACCAAAACATGGAGCGGGACAGTTAGCAACTGTTCTGCGCAAAACTGGGGGACAAAACTGCGCAAAACTGCATGCCACAACGGGTTGCCAGCTCACACCACATATTGCAACTGTAGGCATAATCGGTGCGCCTAATATCCAAGGCATGATGCTGTGCACTGATTCAAATGGTGCGGCAGGTGATGCCCGCCCTTTTGGGTGCTTTCCATGCTTGCTAGTGCTCAGTAGCACTGTTGAAAGGGTTCAGTAGGTGCGTGTTTGGCTTGTTTGGCTTGCAGTTGTCTCGGGAAGTCGTTTGAATGCAAGGTCCCTGCCACGCCAAGGCACGCTCGGCACCCACCGACGGTTCAAAGGCCGCTGAGATGGTTGCAGGTGCCGCTTGAGCGAGTGAAACAGCTGGCAACAGCAGTGCCTTGCGGCTGAGGCGGCTGCAGCCAGTGGGAGACTGCTGACAAGAGGTGGCGGCAGCTTTATATGGCATTGGAGAGGGGAGCTGGGCGGGGCAGAAGTGCGCGGCCGCATGCACAGGGATGCCCCCTCAAGGCCAGCCTGCGGCACCGCACACCCGGGCACCATACACCTCACCCTCCCAGCCCACAAAACAGCCCTGCCTCCAAAGCAACGCTCGAGTCCAACACATCACCCAAAGCACCACGCTGGTAGCCCCACTGCGCATCCCGCCCGCTGGCCAGCCCCAGCAACAACAGGTCACCCAGTGAGGCAGTGGGATGCCCAGGCCCGGCAAGCTCCCTCTTGCCAGCCGCCCGCTCCGGCCTGCCACCCCCACCCTGCAGCTTCCCCGCGGCCAGCCAGCGGCGCCGACGCTAGGGTGGCACATGGGGCGGTGCGCTTGCAGAGCGCTTCCGGGCACTTCAATTGGGACTCAGGCATATACATCGCACTTCGGAGCCGGGCAGCTTTTGGAGCCAAACACGAATGCATTCTCTGCGAGGGTTTGGCGGAAGTGGCCCCGTCGCCGTATGCAGCATTAGTCTCTCCAACGCTCATGACTAGGAAGCCTTGTAGCACTGCTGGTGTAACTCCTGGCGTCACAATTTGTGATAAGTGAGTCAAGGGCAGGCCTTACAAGCCTGGGAGCTCGCAGCAAAGGGTGGCAAGCTGGGGACGGGAGCGGCGGAGCAGTACAGGCGGTGTCCCGCCCCACCTTCTCAGTGAGAATGCGCCATCAAGCAAGCTGTTTGGCTGCATTCCTGCGGTTGTAGTGTTATATTTAGCCGGTGTACCTGCAGATTGGGCCGCCTCTGTTCTCCCCGCGGAGAACGCTCCGCACCGCCCGCTCCTTTAGCCGTCCCCCTCACCCGGCGCCAACGCACCGCGGTGCATGGCAACAGCGCGGTGCCTGACCATAATAATGGTTCGCGCGGCCCCAGCCCTGGCCGCGCAGCATGGCTTAGCAGCTAATTTGGGTGGCAGCCTGCGGCCCCTGTGCAGCGCGCCTCTGCCCTCTCTGCGCATAGCAGCGGCCTCGGGGATCCAAGCAGCGCCGCGCGGCAGCCTGCAGCAGCAAAACGCACAGCAACAGCGGCAGCAGCGCCGGCAGACGTTCTGCACGCAGGCGGCGGCAGCCAGCGCTGCTTCCGCAGATGCTGAGAATGGCGCTGGGCCTGCTGTGGCCACGCAGGTGAGGAAGTGTTAGAAACTCATGTGTCACCGGGCATGGCTGCCTCTGCTGCTGCCCCTCAGGTTGCACCTGCTGCACACTACCTGCCCGCCTGTCGGCCCGCGCTACTTGCCGGCGCTCAACATCCCCAGTCAACCGATCACGACATGTTGATTTCAAGCCTGCAACCTACCGGCGTCTACTCTCCCCAGGAATCCATGCCCCTCCTGCCTGAGTGTGCCAACCGCCCCCCTTTTTTGCCTCCCGCCAGCCAGACCTCCAGCCACCGGGCACCGTATCCATCTCCGCTTCCCACAGCTCGCTTTGGCCCACCCTCCCACTCCCCAGCCTTTCTCTTGGTGTATGTCTTTTGCACACATACACACAAACGCATGACCATCCACAGAGTCACTCAAACCACCTCGCTGCCCCGCTTGCAGACAGGGCAGCGGGCAGGCACTTCCCAGCCCTTCTCATCACACATACACAAGACCATGCCATCCACAGCGTCACTCACACCCCCTCCCTGCCTGCCCTGCCTTGTCCCCCGCTAGACTGATTGCAAGGCAGGCTCTGCTCGTATCGGCGGCTCCGGCTCCGCCCACTGCTTTGCTTGTCACCAACCCTCCCACCCATCCTCTTCTTTCGTTGCCATACACATGCAGACCGACCGCAAGGCGGGCTCCGCTCGCATCGGCGGCTCGAGCACCGCCCGCGGCATGGTGGATGTGAACCCGCCACGTGGCACCCGGGACTTTTTCCCGGAAGACAAGCGCCTGCAGAACTGGCTGTTTGACGAGTTCACCGCCGTGTCGCGCGCCTTTGGCTTTGAGCAAATCGACTTCCCCGTGCTCGAGTCAGGTGCGTGTGGGTGTGGTGATGTGTACAGGTGTGCAGTCGTCTGTGAGTAGGGTAATGCTTGGCGAGTGCGCCGCCGGTCTGCCTCTCATGCTGTTGTTGTTGGGTTTGAACGCGTTGACCTCCTGTGCTCGAGTCAGGTGTGCGTGCGCTGGTGTGTGCTTTGCAGCTTGCGGTTGTTGTGTGGGTGCGTTGCTGCCTGCGAGGCTCCATCCAAGTGGCTTGCCTGCGCTGGAGCTGGGGCTGCAAGCGAAAGGTTTGGAGAAGCTGGGTGGAAGCTGGGTGGGAGTGCATGAAATGGGGGGAGGGTGCCAGGCGAAGCTGGTAGGTAGGGGGTGGGACTGTCGTTCTCGCAAGGCGGGGGAGGAGATCCCCGAGCAGCTGTACTGCTTCTCAGCTCAGCTGTACTGCCTCCCTCCTGCCGCACAACCCGCAGAGGAGCTGTACACTCGCAAGGCGGGGGAGGAGATCACTGAACAGCTGTACTGCTTTGAGGACAAGGGCGGGCGGCGCGTGACGCTGCGCCCCGAGCTCACACCCAGCTTGGCACGGCTGGCGCTGCAGGCGCGTGCCGGGGGCGGGGCAGTGCAGGGTGGGGCCGAG
>JTEE01000219.1:159513-189577 GCA_002896455.3 Chlorella sp. ArM0029B | reverse complement strand
TCCCTCCCTCCCTCCTAGGTCGCTCATGTTGGCTGTCGATCCCGACACCACCCTGGGAGGCACCGCCCTGACCATGGAGTTCTTTGCGGCCACGGTGGACCCACAGGAGGGGGAGAAGCCCATCATCAAAGACCTGCCCGACTCAGACCCCGTGGTGAGTGCTGGCAACTCTTTTCCTCTGTTCACCTGTTCATCTGTTCTTCTGCTTGCCTGAGAGGGAGGGTTGTGCGATGGTTGCCAGGACGGGGAGCAGCCTACCATCAAAGACTTGCCAGACTCACACCCCGTGGTAAGTGCTGGATTTATATCATGAATGCCAGAGATTAAGGCGGACCACGGAAGGCCGTGGAACAGGAGAGGGAGTGGCAGCCACGGAGCGTAGTGTGTGGGCTGCCCAGCAGGGGAAGCAGCCGGTGCCTGGCTGGCTGCCCGCACACCGGCCACGCATCCACGTGCCTGCATGGCTGGCCTGCCTCCAGCTTACTCCAGCCCTTCCCCAATTCACCGCCTTGCTGCCACCTTGCCCGCAGATCTGCTATGCCAGCCTGAACGTTGTGGGCGGCCAGCTGGTGGGCGTATCGGATGCTGACACCGACTGCCCGCCTGGCTCCTACAAGGACGCCGACGAGCAGTGCCCTTACTGCCCCGTGGGCCACACCTGCTCTAACAACTTGAGGACCGCGTGCCAGCCAAGTGAGGGGGCCAGGGGAGGGGCCTGGTGCATGGCAGGGGAGGGGCAAGCAAGCAAGCAGTGTGTGACGGACCACACACTGCTGCATGTGAAAAATGTTGGTCCGTTCCACGGCACTGGCTTGCTGTGTGTGCGAGGTACCGCACACCACTCAGTGGTATGAGCTTGACAATTGCACCTGCCGAGTGCCTCACCCCCCCTCTCCTGCCCCCGCCGGCCTCCGCCCGCAGACACGTTCAACGGAGTGCTTGGGCTGGGCGGCGACTGCACGGTGTGCCCCTCTGGTGGGGACTACACCACGTATGCTGCCGCCCAGCAGTGTGACGTGGTGAAAGTGGACAAGCTATGCACTTCTGGTGAGCGATGGTCAAAAACCGGGCAGGGGTGTTAGGGGGTGAGGGAGCGAGGGTGCAAGGGGTGGGAGTTGTACGAAACCAGGGAGCAAGAGGGTGAAGAACGAGGGAGCCAAGAAGGGAGAGAAGGGGCATCATTGGTGCACCCTGCCGCGCGCCCTGTTGCTTCAGTGTTGGCGCAGCATTTTGGGTTCACGCCATATCTGCTGCTCGCTGACGTGGTCAAGCTGTGCACCTCTGGCGAGCGATGGGCAATAATCGGGCAGGGGTGCAAGGGGTGGAGGGAAGGAAGCAGGCGAGTGAGCAAGAGTGCGAGGGAACACGTGAGTGGGGGGGCGTGAGTAAGCGTAGGGGTCAGCATTGGGTGGGGCCTCCCGTGCCCCTCTCTGCTCCAGCTACGGCGCAGGGTTCACGCCTCATCTGCTGCCCGCTGACCAGCCCCACCCTGCTGTGCCTGCTGCGCCTCCTGCTGTGCCCCTGCTGCAGACCAGGACTTTAGCTTCCAATACGACTCCTCCTCCCAGGCTTGCGTCCAGTGCCCCGCCGGCAGCTGGCGCAACTACACTGACGCCACCACCACCACGTGCCAGTTGTGGTGCGCCCTGCCTGCCCGCCTGCGCGCCTGCCTCCCTGCCTGCCTGCCCATCCGCCTGCCTGGCTGCCTGCCTGCCTGCTGCTCACCCTGCACGCCTGCCTGCCCGCCTGCCTGCCCGCCTGCCCGCCTGCCCGCCTGCCCGCCTGCGCGCCTGCCTGCCTGCCTGCCTAGTTGTGTCTAATCTTTACAGTTGTCCACCGTTAGGCATGCACTACAGCTCAGGCAGCACGATGCCTGCCTGCACGTGCTCTATGCTGACAATGTCACATCAACACGGCTCCCTATGATCCGGTTCTGAAACATCGCCCATGTGCCTGCACCCTTCCTGACCTGCAGCCCCTCTGGCACATACTCGGCAACCGGTGACGCAAACTGCCGCGCGTGCCCGGCCGGCGAGGTGTGTGCGTTGCCCTGCCCTGCCTGCCTGTCAGCCAATCTACCTGTGTGGACCCCACTTCCTGCTCCCAAACCGTATGCCACAGCAAGACGTTGACGCCGCCAGCACACACAAGCCACCGCCCTGCTGTACTGCCCCCAGCTCGTCTGCCTTCCTGCAGTACATCCCCTTGGACGGCCTGATCAGGCCTCTGCTCCCGCATGCAGTCCCCTGCTTTTGCTGTACCAACATCACTGTACCTCCTGCCCCATCGTCTCCCCCTGCAGTACAACCCGCTGGACGGCCTGGCCAACCAGACCCCCGTCTCTGGGCATTCACTCTGCACATGCTGCTGTAGCGACACTGTACCCCTTCACCTCCCCCCTGCAGTACAACCCGCTGGATGGCCTGGCCGACCAGCTTGCCATCTCTGGGCGCCACTGCATCGCGTGCGCAGAGGGCAGCATGGCACTGTCTTCCGGCATCGCCGTCGCCGGCCGACTCGCTGCCGTCGGAGCCACGTTCTGCGACGCATGGTGAGCGCAGAGGTCATTGTTTTTAGTGACACGCCTGCACCTCTCCTTCTCTCACCCATCTCCCTATTCGTGCTCTGCTTTGCAGCCCCGTCAGCCCTTTCCTTGCCCGCACCTACTCCCACTCCTGCCCAACATTTCCTCCCCCCGTGCCCTGCCCTGCAGCCCCGCCGGCACGTATCTGGACGGCACCTCCCTGGCCTGCCAGCAGTGCGCCGACGACACCTACCGCTCCGGCGACGCCACCCCCGAAAACAACGAGTGCGAAAGCATCCCGCCGGGGTACCGGCTCAAGGACGGCACCCACACCGAGATCGTTCTGTGTCCCAGGGGCCAGGTGTCTTTCTGGGATGCACAGGGGCGGGTGCCTCGCCTGAGGGACCAAGCGTGCATGGCGTGCGCTGAGCTGGACTCCGAGCTTGGGCTTAGCGGCGCGAGTAGGCGGTGGGCGCACACGTATGCGCCACGCCCCGGCATGGAGCAGTGCATTGGGTGCCCGGGGGGCACGGTGCCGCGTACCACCGTGGGCGGGGCCACAGACGCCTGCACGCCGTGCGCCAACGGGGCCTATCGGGACACCAACGACATCAAGTGAGTGGGGGCAGGGTCAGCACGCAGTCGGCTTGGCTTCTGTGGGCTGCTGCAAGGCTTGTGTGGGCGCTGGAGTGAGGTGGGATGGCCGTGGCTATGGGCGGGACAACACAGCAATGGCTACTCTGTTCTGACCATTTGTTGTTGTTGGAAAGTCTGCAGCCTGCCCTGCCCTTGTGCCCCGCTCCGCTTCGCACCACACCAACCCTGCCCTTCTCCCTCCCTGCCCCCCGCCCTGCAGCGCCAATTGCACGACATGCGGTGCTGGGCGCGAGGTGGGCCCCTCCCAAAAGGTTGATTGCACTGGCTGCCGGCCCGGCTACTTCATGACTGCACAGCGTGCTGCCAACACGACCCTGGCCGCCAACACCTGCCAGCCCTGCCCCCGCAACTCCTTCCGCCCCACCGCGGGAGCCACCTCCTGCCTGCCCTGCCCCCGCGGCACGGAGACGCACAACGAGGGCAATGTGGAGTGTGTGGCGTGTCCCAGTGGATACTACAATAACTTGGCAGGGGGCGCCTGCCAGCCCTCGCCAGCTGGCACGTTTGTCAGCACCGTTGGTGCCTTTGTGAGCACACCTTGGTGAGTGCCATGACTGCCTGCCTGCCCCCCTGCCTGCCTCCCTGCCTGCCTGCTGTGCCATGCTCCCGTCACCCTGCCTGCCTGCCTGCCTGCTCTGTGCTGCCAACGGCCCCCCTGCATGCCTGCTGCTCGCCCCGGCCTGCCTGCTGCGCCTGCTGTGTTGCGCTGTGCTGCGTGCATGGGCAGGCAGGGCAGCTTTTTGAACCGCGCCAATTACCACCCGCCTGCTGCAGCCCTCGAGGCACGTGGAACAACGAGCAGGCACAGGATTCGTGCAACCCTTGCGGCCCCGGGAAATTCTCAAACACCCTAGGCTCCAAAATGTGCAGGGTGAGTGGTGGGGCCGGGGCACTTGGTCAACAGGAAGAGTTACGGGGGCACGTGCGAGCTCAGCACCCTGCCGTGCCCTGCTGTGCCACGGCAGCGTCCTGCTGTGCATGACGTGGTCGGACTGCCGGCCTTGTTGCCCGCCCGCTCAGCCACACCGGTCGCTCCACCGCACACCCCATGCACCCAACCCCAAAGCCTACTCCCCGTGCACTCCACCCCATCCGTCTCTGCTTGCAGGACTGTGCTGTGGGCACCTTCTCCAGGGGCCAGGCAACTTCGTGCATCGACTGCCCGGCCGGCTTTGCCGCCCCCGTTGGCGCCGCAGCGTGCAGCCCCTGGTGCGTTCGCTGCTCAGTTCATCACTCAAACACACATCGTCAAGTCGGGGGGGGCAGCAACGGTCGCATGGGACAGGGTGGGGGGAGAGTGAATCACCAATGGGGGAGAGGGAATCACAATGGAAAGGCCAACTCCAGCGTTGCATCCCCCTTGAACTTGCATGCACGGCATGGGGTGATTTGGTTGGGGGAATAAACAGCAGTGGCCCCCGCCCCAGCCTCCTGCCTGGCCCCTTGTGGGCGGTGCCTGCATGCACCTGAAAGTATGCATGCACCTGAAAGTGGTTGAGGAGCTCGAAAAAACAAGGTTCGATCCACAGCACCAAGGCCTTGAGAAGGCGCGTTTGGGGAGACCCACGCCGGCTGTCAACCCTGCCTGCCCACGCCTGCCGTCCCCCTGCTGCAGCGCTCCTGGCACGTTTGCGCCCACCGCGAAAACGGGGAGGTGCAGGATGTGCCCCCGGGGCTTTCAGTGCCCGACCAAGGCCCAGAGGTGAGCGCTGTGCCTGCTGGATGCTGCAACAACAAAAGTTGAGGATTACTATGGCGCATCTGCACATAATGTTGAGCCATGCTGAGGACAGCACCATCTCAACATGGTTAAGGAAAGTGGGATGGCCTGGCCAGGCTGGCAGCGCGCCTGCTGCCCCTGCTGCTGTGGCTGGCCTCAGTTCTGCCACGGCCGCTGCTGCTGCCGCTGCTGCTGCTGCCGCTGCTGCTTCTGCTGCTGCTTCTGCGCCCCCCGGTGCACTTCTGTGCCAGAGCAGCAGCGCTTACCTGCCTGCCACACTCACCTCTCCACCCCCACCCCGATGCCCCAACCCCACCCTGCAGGCGGGTGGCGGCCTGCCCCAGGGGCACGTTTAGCAACAGGGAGGGCAACAGGCTGTGCACCCCCTGCCCAGTGAACACGATATCGCTGGGCGGCGGCCCAATAAACGCCCCCCTCGCCGTGCTGGCCTGCCAGAAATGGTGAGTGCGGCGGGGCGGCGAGCCGGGCACGGTTTGCAGGGAAGCTGCGAGGGAAGCTGGTGATGAGGGCAACGCCACCACAAGGCAGCACTTTGTGCCTGCCTCTTTCAATGCAGCCACAGCAGAAGCTAGGCCAACACAGCGCAACCACGTGCAGGCTACCAGGCACCACGCTAGTGCCTGCATGGGTGCAGTTCACCCGGGTAGTGTGAAGGATGCCAGGCAACTGAATCCCTCCTGCCCACCCCCTCCATCCTCCTGCTGCAGCCCTGTCGGCAGCAACACGCGCAGCCTGTCCGGCCAGTCCAAGTGCCAGAAAACCAGGCCCCAACTCCGCCGCCTCCTGCACCAATAAGCTGTGCCTCCGCTCACGTGTGCACGGCGGCGGCCACTGGCATCGCCTCCAACAGAGAATGACAAGGCTGTCCTGTCGGACTGGTGCCGACTGCCGTCACAGGCTGCGCCACGCGGAGGCAGACAGGTATGTGCCCCGGCAAGCAACAACCTGGCACATACTGCTGCTCGCAGCTGAACCGGCACCATGACGCCTCCGTGACGGTGCCCCCCCGGAAACCAATGACTGCATGCGCTTGTTGGGTGCACCGCCTGGCCTCGCCCCCCAGGCCCCTCCTCTCTCGTCCCGCAATCCCCTGCTAATAAGGCTCGAACCGACCACCCCTCTTTCGTTCCTGCTCTGCTCCCCATTGAAGCACTGTTTCCCTGTCCCCAGCCCTCCCCAATTCCTTCCCATATTCATTCCCCGAGAGCGTCTCCTGCCCTATCGCCGCCCGACACCCCTTCCCTCTCACACATCACCCCTCCTCCAGGCCGTCTCCCCTTCCCGCCCGCTTCTGGCCGCCAATTCTGTTCCCTTTGCCCTCTTGAAGTGCGCTGGCCAGCACCAACAGGGTGCCCACTTCTGGGGAACACGCACACGGGCGCTGGCCCCAACCCGGCTGCACTGCTTCGCCGCTCAATTTTGCGGTCGTAGCCCCACACCCCTCCATCCGCCCCCTGGGGAAGGTGGCGCCAGCACGTGCCGCTGTTGCTGGCTTGGCGGGCTGCCGCCCCTCCCAGATCTCACCGCCCATCACAGCCCGCGCTGCATTACAGACTCAATAAGCATAACTACACAGTCCACCCAAAAGCGCAGCGTCTCGGCCCCATCTCGCTGTAATTGTTACATAGATCGTCACCGGTGGCGGAGCGAGGTGCAAGGGGACAGCACATGCAGAGCCGCGGCGGCGGCGGCGGCGGCGGCGGCGGCGGCGATGGGGCACCCTGGCTGCGGCTGGAGGGTGTGCATGGCCTGTGGTGCCCGCAGATCCACCCGGTGTGTATCTTGGAATGCCTGTGAAACACCTTGTCAAATACCCTCGAGGGGGCCTGCCGAGCCGGCACACTCAGCCTCCAAAGCGGTTCTTTGCCACTCACAACTGTGTGTGATGCAGTCTAGAAATCCCGCGCGTATATATCTATTCAGACCTCCTCAGTGCAAGAAGAGGCACTTTGAACCGAAGGACTGGTCGTCGTACAACTTGGTTCGGTGAGCTGGCACCTGAGCGCGCTGGCGCTCCTCTGCTCCCGGGCTCCCAACTGGCGCTCTCCAAGCAGGAAGCGCGCATCGGAAGCGTCTACCACCAGCTCGGAGGAGTGCGAGCCGCACGACCCACGGCCACCCGCGCCCCCCTCGCCGCCCCGCGCTCTGTCGACAGGCCCTAGCTTATTGTTAGCTGGCGAGGCCCCGAGAGCGTCGTCACAGCCCCACGTCCGGAGACAGCATGTGTCCGT
This sequence comes from Chlorella sp. ArM0029B, assembly GCA_002896455.3. Lineage (NCBI taxonomy): Eukaryota > Viridiplantae > Chlorophyta > Trebouxiophyceae > Chlorellales > Chlorellaceae > Chlorella > Chlorella sp. ArM0029B. The sequence goes on along the minus strand of JTEE01000219.1, from coordinate 182,424 downwards.
GCTTCTAGCAGTCCGCCTCGAGCGCCTGCCCTCCTTCCGCGCCTCCCGTCGGCGCAGAACAGCGGTCTCGCAGTGCCATGCGGGCGCCGCGCCGCGCCGCAGCGCTGGCAGCTTGCCTGCTGGTCTTGGCGACGGGCGCCGCCGCCTGGACCTGCACCCCCAGTGAGTGCCGCCGCTGCAGGCCCCTCTCTTGCACAGCATGTCAGATGCACTCACGCAGATACTTTGGCCTATCGGCTGGCAGAGGCAGAGTAGAGACCAGGAGCCTCACCGCCCGCCTCACCGCCGCCCCACCCGCCTGCAGGTTCGTTCAGGATGGACCTCGTGGCCCCCTTTGCATCCACCGACCCCATCGCAAAGTGCCTGACCAGCATGCGGGTCAATGTTGCCGTCAACTGCAACGTGAGTGTCAGCAAGCTTTTAAGCGGTAACCCTTGCCGCACCTGCCGCCGCCGCCGCCGCCGCCGAGCAAGGGGTGCAGCATATCCAAGCCGTCCGGTGCCAGGGAAACAGGGATGCATGTTCCCCGCAGGTTTCGTGTATGAAGGGCTGGTGGTTGGTAGTACTGCCGCCACCACGTGACCGCGCTCACCGCCTGCCGCCCGCCGCCCGCCCGCCGCGTGCCCGCAGATCTCCCTCACCCCCCGCAACTCTGCCGGCTCTTACGTGGACGGCATCTGGTCCTCGGACGACGCCCTCATCTACGAACGGCTGCTGGAGTGTCCCATCATCACCAGCGACCCCATCACCCCCACCACCGGAGGCACCAAGCTCAGCGCCGTGCGCAACGCCCTCATCCGCTCCCTGCGCGGCTTTGTCTACGGCTTCACACCCTCCGACGTCTACAACAAGGACGTTCCGGTCAACGATCTGGACATCTTCCCGGGCCGGGTGGTCATGCGCAGGACGGGCAGCTTCAGCCTGTACTATGCCATCACAGAGGTGGGGGGGTGGGGGGATGGGGGTGATGGAGGGGGGCAGAGAGGGAGGGGAAGAGGGAGGGAGGAGAGGCAGGGGAGGCAGGGGAGGGAAGGGAGGAGGCAAGGAGGGATAAGGGGCGGAAGGAGGTGAGGGGGAGAGGGGGAGAGGGAGGGCGGGTAGGAGGTATGACGAGGCGGGGAGCGGGGAAGGAGGCAAAGAGGCAAGAGGAGATGGGACAAAGCAGAGAGGGATGATCGAGGCCAGGGAGGGGGAGGCAGGGAGGGACGGAGAAAAGGCAGGGGGGCAGGGGCTGGAAGGGAGGGCCAGGCCTCTGCAGCTGGATGGCAACACAAAGCTCAAGCGCAGCCAAGCCTCAAACCTTTGCCTCCACGCCCCCAGACGCCGCCAGTCCATGCCCCCTTTCTGCACCCCGCCAGTCGAGCGCAGAGACTGCCCGGCGCTGCACATGCCGATGGCATCACGTTCCCCCTGTGCTTCCTGCCCTCCCCAACCTAGCCTTACCCTGCACTGGCATCACATGGCAGTTACTGCCAATGCCACTAGCCCGGGAAAAAATGCCACGATGGACGTTGGAACACACCACCAGCTTCTCAGAAGTCATCTCCTTTGTGCCCCAGCCTTCCCACGTCAAAATTCCTTGGTTATAAATAATAACAATCCACCCTATCAAGATAGGCACCCATGCACCCCCCCCCCCCCCCCTTTCCCTGCAGACCGACGTGGCCAGCGCTGACATCGCCAACGACGACGACTTCACGCCCCTCTCCGTTGTGAACAACGCCACCCAGCTCTTCAACTCCAACCCCATCTACGACGCCAGCTCCCTCGTCTACTACCCCTCCTCCGTCACCTTCCCCTGCCCCGCCAACACATACGGAGTGATGATCGGGGCGGCCAACCCGCCCACCGCCTACAAGCTATGCGCGCCCTGCCCCGCGGGTGAGTCTCGTTTGCATTAAGGCTCCTCCCAAGCAGCGCGGCTGCGCGGCGAGGGTGAGTGTCAGTGTGTTGGTTGCTCCTCCCAGCGCAGCACGGACAGCAGGAGGTCGACAGGCTCACCAGAATCCGGAAGGAGCGATTTGGTGGGGGGTGACAGGTGCCGCAGGCAGGCAGGCAGGCAGGCAGGCAGGCAGGCAGGCGGGTGCGCCGCGGGTGGGTTGGCTGCTCCTCCTAGCAGCGTGGCAGCGCGATGCACAGCAGGGACAGCGTGGCAGCCACAGTGCACAGCAAGGGACAGCGTGGCAGCACAGTGCACAGCAGGGACAGCAGGCAGGGCATGCAGGCGCGTGAGGAGGAGGCACGGGCCGGGCCGGGCAACATCCCATGCAAGCGTGTGGAGGCACGGCAGGGGCCCATCCATTCCTGGCAACCTCCCAACGGCTGGCCCCTGCATGCTGCGCCCTGCTGCTCCCTGCTGCCTGGCCGCTTGCACTGACCTGGGCACTTGGCTGTGCCTCCCGGGCACCGGCGCTACTGCAGGCACCACTGGCATTGGGTACGGGTGCAGCACCTGCCCCGCCGGCACCTGGTCATTCATTGGCCTGGGCTGCCAGGACTGCCCGCCTGGCACATACTCCCCAGCAGGTGGGGATTGCCTTGCAAACACACACTTGCATGCGGTCAATCAATCAATCACTTTGCAAGTCTGCGGGGAGACGGCACGGTCTCATGGGACAGGGTGGGGGGAGAGTGTATCAGAATGGCGGCTCAAGGCGAGGGCAGGCGCAGGAGCAGAGGCAGCCCTGGTGCAGCATTTGCGACCTGAGGCATGCATGCGTGTGTGTGTGAGGGAGCACCGCAAAGACTACGACGTGCGCGTGTGTGCGTGTACGCATGTGTGCAAGAGCTGAAGGCCCCGCCCTGCCATCTGGCGCTGCCCCCCTGGCTGAGTGTGCAGGCAGCTCCGACTGCATGCCGTGCCCCACGGGCACGTACAGCGACGAGTACAACACGCAAGAGTGCAAGGAGTGGTGAGCAGCCGCACCGCCTGCCTGCTACTCCCATGCCTGCCGCTTTGCTGCTGCCCTTGCGCCAGTGCCCAAGTCCCAGGCAGCGGGAGCTGGCCCCACTGCGCTGCCCCACTGCCTCGCCCTGCTGCTGCCACTGCTTCTGCCCCTGCTGCCCCTGCTGCCCCTGCTGCCCTGCGCTGCGGGCGGGCAGAGGCTGAATGCCGCATGCCTGCCACCCCATTTGCTAGCTTCTCAGAGCACACAAACACCTGCGCGCCCTCCCGCAGCCCCGAGGGGTCAGGGTTTCAGCGTTGTAGGATGTTAAACCTTAAACACCCCAAACACTAATCCCTAAAACCCTGCACGCCCCGCTGCAGCCCCGAAGATTCCTATGCCTGGATCCCGGGGTCCACCAGCTGCCTGCGCTGCATCAAGGGCGTGCCCCAGCAGTGTGTGGGTGACACCTGCCCCACCAACTCCTCCTCCCCAGGTGGGCCCGGGCAGCAGCTGGAAAGCCTCCTCCTGTTGCACTCGCCCGCTCGACCCTCCACACCTGCCGCCACACACGTGCCCCCTGCGCTGCGGGGCAGCATACGAAAGCGTCCTCTTTTCAACCGCTTGCCATGCCGCTCGCTCCCCTGCCCTGCCCTCCCTGCCTCCTTGCCTAACCAGTGCCCTCCCTGCCCCTGCCCCGCCCCACTGTGCGCCTGCCAGCTCCCGGCCCTGAATGTATTGTTCAGATTTGACTGAATCTGGCCATCTGAACCTTCACTTGGATTGCCTCTGCAGCCACCCACATTGTGTCTGCTCGCCAGATGGCCACATGCGGCCTGGACGCCGCCACGGGCACCTATGAGCTCAAAACCTTCGTCAAGTGCTTGTCCTGGAGAACGGCCACACCCACGCTGCAAATGGCCTTCACCGTGGCAGGGGTGAGTTGAAGGAATGCGGCGCCTGGCCTGGCTGGCAGCCAAGCCAGCCTTGCCTGGCAACCCTTGCCTGCCCGCCTGTTTTCTGTTCTGATAGTAGAGGCACAGAGGGGGTGAACTGACGACCCACCTCAACCCCACCCGATGCCCCCCGCAGGACTGCTCCATCCAGATTTCTCCCATCACCGACCCATCCTGCGCCGACCCCACAAGCGAGGTTGGGTACCCCTACGGGTCCATCCAGCTGCGGGGGTACTACAAGTCGCTCACAGAGATTCGCACGCTGCTGGACCCCTCTGTGGGGGTGACCAGGTGAGCGGGCCGGCAAGAAAACAAGGGTCGAGGTCAATCAGAAGCCAAAAGTTTCATGCCTTCGGGCAGCCAGCTGCGGGCTTGTGGGACGGGATGGGGGGAGTGCGTGTCGCAGCAAAGTTTGCAGCAGCACAGAACCGGAGTTGGTATGTTGTTAGCCCGGCGCGCTTGCAGAGCTGTTGACGTGCTGCAGGCCTTGAGCTGACGCAGAGGTAAACCTCAAACCCGGATCCCTAAACCCTTAACCCTAAACCCAAACCCGAAACCCGAAACCAACCCCTGTGCCTCGACAAGCACACCGCCATGCCTGCAGGCCCTCTAGCAACGACAACCTTGCTCACCTGCTGTTCCCTGCCAAACACCCTCCCCCCTTGCCCCGCAAGCCCCTTGTGCTCTCTCTAGACCCCACCAGCCCCTCACCCAGCCCCCTAATCCCTCCAGCAGTGCAGTGCCCTTACGACGTCACATGAACTGCCTGTGCAAGCACCCCCTGTGCCCTGGCAAGCGCACACACCCTCCCATGCCCCGCAGGTCCCTTGCGATTTCCGCCGGGCCCGGCGAGTCCGCCCTGCTTCCCCCTCTGCTTCCCCCTCGAGCACTGCAACAACCGTGCCAAGCATCCCACCTTTGCCCTGACGAGCACACACACACACACACACACACACACACACACACGCGCACTCTCTTCTGCCCCGCCAGGTCGCTCATGTTTTCTGTGGACCCCTCCACCGGCACCCAGCTGACGATGAAGTTTTTTGCGGCCACCACCGACCCGCTGGAGAGCGAGAGCACGGTGTTCATCAAAGACGCGCCCTCCTCAGACCCCAGGGTGGGTTAGCACAGTGTTGTGTTGTATTTTCGATCCTCCTCAGACCCCAGGGTGGGTTAGCACAGTGTTGTGTTGTATTTTCGATCCTCCTCAGACCCCAGGGTGGGTTAGCACAGTGTTGTGTTGTATTTTCGATCCTCCTCAGACCCCAGGGTGGGTTAGCACAGTGTTGTGTTTTATTTTCGCTGCTTTGTACTAGCTGAAGAGCGGTGATGTGCCGTCCTCAGACCCCAGGGTGAGCTGGCTCGGCTGCACAGTTGTGTTGTGGGCTGGTGGTTGCTAGGCTTCATGCAGCGAGCTGAAGAGCAGTTGGCGCGGCCTCCACAGACCCCAGGGTGGGTGGGTTTGGCTGGTGTTTTCTGTGCCTGTCCGCTGTATTCAACCAACTTCAACAGCTGGTGTGCACGCAACGCGGTCTGCTTGTGTTGTGGGCATGCTTCATAAAACCAAGCTGAAGGGCAGTGGGCGAGAGCTCTACAGACCTCAGAGTTTTCAAACAGCCGGCGCCCGCCCTCACAGATGGGATACCCCCACCGGGTCCCGTCAGCCCTGCCCAACAGTCCGTGTGAACGTTGCTGGCCCTGCCCCGCCCCGGCCCCTGCCCCTGCCCCTCGCATCCCCCTCTGCAGACGTGCACCGCCATCCTCACAGTGGTGGGCGGCCAGCTGGTTGGTCTGCCCGGCACACCAGACGTCGCCTGCCCCGCCGGCTCGTACTTCGACGGAAACATGTACTGCCCCATGTGGTGAGTGAGCACGCGAGAGGCAGGCCCTTGAACCACGTTCCTGCCTCCCTTGAATCAAGTTGGCGTGCTGCTGGCAGGGCAGCAGGGGCAGTCGTGCTGCTGTGCGGCCGGCGGGGCTGTGCAGCAGGGCTCTTCAAAAATGGCGTGCTGTGCTGGCTGGCCGGGGCAGGGCAGGCAGCTGTCTAGCAGGATCGATGTTTTGCCCTCGCTGTGGCAGGTGAAGTGGCCTTGCCTGCCCCGCTGACATGGCATGTGTGCCCGCTGCTCTCCCTCCGCCCGCCCCCCGCGTGCCTGCAGCCCTACCGGCTACACGTGCAGCAACAACCGCATCTTCCCCTGCGCCCCCAGTAAGAGCGGCAGCGCCGGGCCGTGCCTCTGCCCGAACCTGCCTGAACCTGCCGAGCACCTGCCGCAAAGTGCTGCCGCTCCCAACACATCCACCCCTGCTACCGCTTGCCAATGCATGGCCCAGCAAGCTGGCTGGACTGCCTGCCCTGCCTGCCCTGCTCGCCTGCCTGTGCCTCGCAGCCTTCCCACCTGCCCACCCTCCTGCCCCCTGCCCTGCCTGCATTGCTCGCCTGCCTTTGCCTCGCAGCCTTTTCACCTGCCCACCCTCCTGCCCCCTGCCCTGCTCGCCTGCCGTTGCCTCGCAGCCTTTTCACCTGCCCACCCTCCTGCCCCCTGCCCTGCCTGCCCTGCCTGCCCTGCCCGCCTGCCTGCAGACGAGTTCAATCCCCTGCTTGGGCTGGGCGGCGCCTGCACCACGTGCAACGCCACAGGCAACTGGACCTCGTACGAGGGCGCCGCCAGCTGTACGGTTCCCAAGGTTGACCTGAGGTGCATGCTGGCAAACACGGGCGGTGAGTGCAGTGCACAGCCGTACAGAGGGCCACAAATGTCACCGAGTGGCTGCATTAGCTGGCACGGACACACTCTAGCTTGTACATACACACTCAAGGGTGGCTGTAGTAGATGTTAGCTGCGCGCTTCAGGGTGGGCAGCGCTGGGCTGGCCAGCTGCACATGCCAGGGTGGCCCTAGTCGCTGGCACGCACACACTAGAGGGTGGTTGTAGCCACTCTGAACTGCACGTGCCTGCGCTGGCCAAACTGCACGGTGCCCGACGGCGGCATGACAAGCGATAGACATGGCTGCGCAGCCATGCACAGGCTTCCTTTGTGTGTATTGTTGCAGCTTGTCTCACCCACCCTGGCTCCCCCTGCTCCTCCCTGCCTGCAGGCGTGGGCATGTCATATGACATGGCAGCCCAGACATGCCAGCCCTGCGCGCCTGGCACCGTACGCAACGACACGTCCTTCACGTGCACTGCTTGGTGAGTTTACCTACAAAGTCCCTCATCTCTAAACAACCCCCAGATCCCGATCTACAAAACCCCAACCTCCCCCCCTCTGAATTCGCCCCGGTTGAAGGCGGGAGGTGCAGAGCACAGTTCGATTGTGTGTTATGTCATGGCAAATGAATCGAGTCCACATGGCATGTTCCATTGGGCGTTGGTCGCCTATAGGGCGGTGGTGGGTGTAGGAGGTCTCAAGGTTGGCCAGGGGTGCATGCCGTGTCGAGTTCCATTGGCTGTTGGCAAAGGGTACATACCGGCTCCAGTTCCATTGGCTGTTGGCCGCATTAGGGCCAAAGGGTGAGGGTTCCTTGAGGTTGGCCAGGGGTGCATACCGGCTCCAGGTTTCAGGGTTAGGGTTAAAAAGCCCTATGGGTACCGCCTCCAGGTGCCCGCTGGTTGTGCAGGGCTTCCAGACTAGAGGGGGCCAGGCAGCCAGAGGGCAGGGGCGGTGTGGCATTGAATGTTTGATTGATTCAATGTTTGAGAGTTGATTCAGTGAATCAGTGATTCAGTGAGTGGTTGATTGAGCAGGTGGGAGTCGGCTCCCTTTGTCAGGGCAGAGCAGCCAGCTGGCTATACCCCAACACATGGTGCCTTCAAAATGTGCGGCCCCCACCACAGCCACGTTGCATGCGGCAGAAGCATGACGCCTGCCTTGACTGCTTTGCTCCATCCTGTGCCCCTGCAGCCCTCCCGGCACCTACTCTGGAGCGGGCGCGGTGGAATGCGTACCGTGCCCAACCGGCCAGGTGAGGCGATGGCTGTGGGGCACGGCTGCTGTGGTGTGACACCCATCAACCGTCGGCATGCCTGCAAAGGGGGGCTGGGCGCACCTGGCTGCTGTTTGTGGCGCATCCGCCCCTGTAGAAGGTCGTGGCTTGCATGGTCGACCAGACCCTGCTCCTGGCAGCAACTGCCACTCTATGCCCATGTGCAGGCCTGCACCTCCTGTACCACCACGGTACCTCCTGCCCCTTCATCTCCCTCTGCAGTACAACCTGCTGGACGGCCTGGCTGACCAGCTTGCCATCGCTTGGCCTTCACTGCGCGTACTGCTGCACAAACACTGTACCCGTTCTTTTGCCCCTGCAGTACAAGCCGCTGGACAGCCTGGCCAGCCAGCTAGCCATCTCTTGGCATGCACTGCACGTATTACTGTGCCTAAGCAGTGCCCCTTCGTCTCCCGCCCCTGCAGTACAACCCTCTGGACGGCCTGGCCAACCAGACCTCCGTCTCCGGCATCGAGTGCATCTACTGCCCACGTGGCAGCATCGCTCTGTCGGGCCTCCAAGATCCAACCAGCGTCATCGATGATGACATGTCACCGGGCGCCACCTTCTGCTCCCCCTGGTGAGACACACCGCTGTGACTGGCTGGTTGTCATTTATTGAATGGTTGGTAGAAGGATTGAGGGGTTGCCTGTGCCAGCCCACTTGCTGGGCGTGACTTGGCCAGCAATGAAGAGGAAGCAGAGGCGTTGTGCCTGCCTGCTCGCTGCCTGGCCTGCCCGCCGGCCTGCCGGCCTGCCCCGCGCCTGGCCTGCCCTCCCGCCTCCCTAACGCCGGCCTGCGTGCCGGCCGGCCCGTCACCTGGCCTGGCCTGGCCGGCTGTAGCAGGGACCCTGCGCTGTGGCAGGCCTACCCTGCACTAACTCTCTACCGCCTCTGCCACGCATGCACCCTAACCACCGACGACACCCCCGTCAAACGCCCCCGCCGTGTCGCCGCCTCTCCCCGGCCGCGTGTGTGTGTTTGTGCAGCCCCGCTGTCAGCATTCCTTGCATGCACCAACTCTCAGTCTTGCCCACCCCCTCACCCCGTGCCCTGCCCTGCAGCCCCGCTGGGACGTACCAAAACGTGAGCGACCCCACACGGGCCTGCGTACAGTGCTCCTCCTTCACCTACCGCTCAGGCGACGCCACCCCCGAGAACAACGTGTGCCGAAACATCCCGCCGGGCTACCTCTTGAAGGACGCTACACACACAGAAATCGACCTGTGCCCCACTGGCCAGGTGTCGTTTTGGAGCGCAGACGGCGCCACACGCTACCCCTCGGCCAGCCTTGGAGACGAGGAGCGCTGCCTTGCATGCTCTGGTTTGGATGCAGCGGTTGGGCTGGCTGCGCCCAACCTGCGGTTCGCCCACACCTTTGCCCCCCGACGGGGCATGAGCCAGTGCACACCCTGCCCGGGGGGCACCATCCCGAGGAATGTAGCCGGCGCAACCCCGTCGTGCATGGCGTGCCCACACGGCACGTACCGGGACTCTTTGGCTGTCAGGTGTGTGGCAAGGGGCGGATGGTGCAGCTGTGAGAGAGGGGGAGGGCGGAGCGGCGGGGAAGCAGCCCGCTTGCTGCCTTGCCATCGGCCCGCCTGTGCCAAATGGCATGCGCTTGCTGCCTTGCTTTGCCTGTGGGCCCGCCTGTGCCAGGCGGTATGCACCACAGCAAACAGCCAGCCAAGCTCCTGCTTGCCTGGGGGAGAGCAGCGGGCACTTGGAAGGCAGCCTGCGGTTTCCAGCACGACACACTGCTCGTGTGTGCACGCTGTACACCTGTGTGTGTCCCTGTGTGCGTCGGTACAACCACGCTGACTTGGCGGGCAAGAGCTCTGCACTGCACGGCACCGCCCATGCCTCCTCAACTTCTCAACCCCGCCTCCCTGCCTCCCCGCTGTTCCTGCAGCGCGCTCTGCCTGCCCTGCGGTCCGGGGCGAGAGGTGGGGGCCTCCTCCAGAATGGACTGCACGAACTGGTGAGCCCCCCAAGCTCAGCGGGTTTCCGGGTTTTTATAGCCGCTAAAAAACCTAAACCCCTAATAAAACGCTCAACCCTAAAATCCTAATCCTAACGGCAAGCCCAGCAGCGCTTTGTTCAATCACTTGTTTCTATCGCTTGCATTACCACTCATCGATATATGAGTTACAAAGCGCATGGTGCGCCAGCTCAGCGGCGGCAGACAGCTCAGGCACTTCTGGCACGCCAGCTCAGCCCTACCTGCTCCCGTCCCTTGCCTTGCCTGCACAGCCTCCTTGGCTGCTGTTTACATTGTCCCTCCCTTGCCATCTACCTGAGCCACCCGCCCCGCCCCTTGCCCTTGCCCTTCTGACCCCCTTGGTGTCCCCCCTTCCCACCCCGTCCGCGTCCCTCCAACCCCTCCCTGCCCCTGCAGCCGCCCCGGCTACTTTATGAATGCCGATCGAGCGTTCCTGAACACGACAGACGCCAACAGCTGCGCCCCGTGCCCCATGCACGAGTACCGCCCCACCTTTGGGGCCACCTCCTGCCTCAAGTGCCCCCGTGGCACCCAGACCCAGAACATCGGCAACGTGGAGTGCACAGAGTGCCCGCTGGGCTACTTCAGCAACACGGAAGGTGAGGCGGTTGGTTGGGTGGGTGGGTGGGKGACCTCTTTGTGAAAACGGGCGACACGTGGGCACCTTGAAGAAACAGCAGGGCTGCAGATCACAGGGTCGGGCTTTCCGGGTTGGTGCTAGGTAGGGCGACCCAGCCAGCATTTTCTTGTTGAGCGGACACATCAGGCTTGCGTGTTGTGGGCTTTTTGCTGCCAAACAAGTCACGTCCGGGCAGGGCGAGTGTGGTGGAACTAGAGTGGGCGGATGGGCCGGTGAACCTGGTGTATTGTTGGCATCTTGTGTGTATGGTAAAGTGCGTTCATCTTTGGCTGCATGTATTTCCACGTGTTTGTCATAAAGGGTCTGATACTCCATTCGAGCTTGGGGTCAGCACGACGGGAGTGAGCCATGGTGCCCTATAGTCAGCTGCAGTCAGGCAGGAGGGCCTGGGTGCGACTATCCAATTCATGTGGCTGCTTCGTTGGCCAGAAGCCAGGCAGCGTCCGGCCTCCAGGGCGTGAATGCTGCCTGATGGGCCTCCAGGGGTGGTGCTACAGAGGGCAAGGGCACTTCAGGCAGACGCACCGACTCTGGCCTTCCTCTGGCTCTTCCTCCCCTGCTGCAGGAGTGTTTTGCACGCCCGCCCCCGCCGGCACGTTTGTCAACAGGACTGGCACCTTCGTGCCCGTGCCCTGGTGAGCCGCACTTGCTAATGCAACACCCACAAAGGCAACACCTGCTCATCCGGCTCGGACCGCACCGATAGCTCAGGGCGTTCTGCAACTGCTCCATACGGCACGCTGCTGTGTGTGCACGTGCGTGTGCTTATGCCCGTACCGCCACCCGTCCCTACTTTACCGCTGCCCCGGCCAGACAGAGGGGAGTGTGGCAGGCATACCGCCCCCCCTCTTCACCCGCTGTGCTGGCCCAAACTCATTTCCGCCACCCCTTCCCGCTTACTGCCTCCCGGTGCAGCGGCGCGGGCACGTGGAACAACGAGGTTGGCCAAGATTCTTGCATGCCTTGCGGCCCCGGCAAGTTTGCAAACACCCTGGGCTCCAAGGAGTGCAAGGTGCGCGCCTTGGGTGTGGGGCAGGGGGAGGGGGCAGGCAGGGGATCCCTGCTCCAGCTTGCTCGAGCTGCAAGCCAGCTGCTGGAAGTAATGCCCAGGGCTGTCAGGGAGAGCCTGCCCTGCTTGAGAAGGAGGCCCCAAGGAGTGCAAGGTGGGGGCCTTGGGGCCAACAACGTGCCGAGTGCACATTGCTGGGTGTGTGTGCCCAAGGTGTAGGGAGAAAGAGGGGTGCCTGCCCCAGCTGCAAGCCCACGGCTGGAGTGCTGCTCCGGCCGCTGCATGCGGGCGAGTGGTGCTGCCGTGCTTTTGAAGGAGGGACCTTGCTTAGTTAGTTGATTACATTTAATGTCCATGTGGAGCCAGGAGCGGTCTCACGAGACAGGCTTGCAGAAGAGCTCCTTCCACAAGCTGTGCCCGCCCTGCCCGCCTGTGACCTGCGTGGACACTGCGGTTTGGCAGCCGAGAGTTTGCTGGGGAGGTGGTGCTCACATGACTGCAAAGCTCTCCCTGCTGTCTCTACAAAGTGCAGCGCAGCCGAGCTGATGTCACCGCCGCCTGCCTGCCCCCCACTCCCCCCTGTGCAGACTTGCGCTGCTGGCACGTTCTCCAAGGGGCAAGCCTCTGCCTGCGCCAACTGCAAGCCCGGCTTTGCCTCGGTTGCTGGCGCCGGAGGGTGCAGCCCCTGGTGCGTCAGGGGGCTGCAAAGCAGTACTGGGATTCTGGGCATGACCCCCAATTTAATGTTCCAGAAGCTGCCTCCGGATTTCGATGATAGTTATCCAGTGTCAGATTTAAGGAAGGGGCAGATGCATTCATTCATCCCAAGCCTGGCACTCTGACATTCTGGCATTCTGGCAATCAATTTATGGCCAACAGCTCTTGCCAACAAACTGCACTGGGCAGGCTTCTCCTCTCCACCGTGCACACTCACTCGTGTTCTGGCCTGTGCCCGCCCGCCCGCCCGCCTGCCCGCCGTTTGCAGCAAACCCGGCACGTTTACGCCCGACGGGAAGTCTGCGGCGTGCAAGCTGTGCCCAAGGGGCTTCCAGTGCCCAACAAGTGCCATGAGGTGAGCGCTGCGCCTGCTGTGCCTGCTGTGCCTGCCGCGCCTGCTGCCCGCATGTCGAGTTGGGGCGCCTGCCGGCTGCCTGGCCCTTTCCTTGGTTCAGAAAACATGCTCTAGAACAGCCGGCAGCGCTTGCTGGCTTGCTGCCGTGTCGGCAGTGGGACCCGCTGAGCCGGTGGCGCCTGCTGGGCCGCCCCCATGGCATCCTACCCCGCTGTGCCTGACCTGCACGCTGTGGTCTGTGCGCCCTGCAGGAGGGAGGGCCCCTGCCCAAGGGGCACGTTTAGCAACAAGGAGGGCAATCGGCTATGCACCCCATGGTGAGCCGTCCAACATTGCGTGCCCAGCATGCATGCCATGCCATGCCAGCCTGTCTATTGGGTGCCTCTGCATCCGACTGGCAGCCTGGTGGGCGGCAGCAGCAGGGAAGCTTGCACAGCGTGGGGTGCGGCGTTAGCCAGACCCACACCGAAAACGACACAAGGCGTTTCTGCAATGGCGTGCAATGGCTGGGCGTGCAAGTGACTGATGGTGCCACCCTCTGCCTGCCCCCCGCCCCACCCCCAACCTGGTGCAGCCCTGCAAACACTTTCTCTAGCGGAGGCGGGCGAGCAGCCAACCCTCAGCCCGTCAGGGCCTGTGTGAAATGGTGAGCGACAGCGGGGCGATCCCCTACATTCTTGGCTGCACAGTCTTAGCTCAATTGTTGCGCCATAACTGCCGCCGCATTGCAGCTGCGCCGAGCCGATTAGGTGGAAGAGGTGCTATGCCTGCCGGCAGGGGTGGTGTTGGTGCCACATATCGGGTGGGAGCCTAGGTGCAGTTCACCTCCAGCTTTCATGGCGCCGACGTCCCACCCTCCCCCCGCTCCCCCTGACCCCTTCCCACCCAACCTGCAGCGCGGCTGGGTTCTCCACCCGCGGAAAGACTGGGCAGTCGGGGTGCCAGGCAAACCGACCGCAAGTCCGCCTCTAGTCGGGTTGCTTGGAGCCACCGAATTGTAACAGCCATATGAATAATGCGCGCACCCCACCCTCCCACGTGCCCACCACCCGCGCTGCAACCGGCATCACCCCACTCCCTCAACCTTCCCACCTCGACTTTCGGGGACTCCACCGCCAATCCACCATCGGCTGTTGTCCCTCCCACCATCCCTTCCCTGTGGCACGCATTTTGTTGCGCAGCACAGCACGGCCTCGTCCCCCTGCTCCCTCCCTCCTGCCCGCCCCTGCTCTCCTGTTTCCTGCTGCTGCTTCTGCTCCCGCTCGCTCCTGTCGCTCACCTATTGCACTGTTTCCTGCATTTTTAACGTAGCTTTCTAATGGGCCATCGTCAGGCCCCCACCCCCCAAGTAATTTGCCCGTTACGTAGCCAGCACCTGCCTGGCGTGTTACCTCCGACGCTCCTGCAGCCGCGCCAGATGTAACAGCAGTAAACAGTCGAGTGATGCAGGGAGTGGCAGAATCATGCAGGTGTGATGCTGTTGAGAAGCTGCCCTCAATGCAGTCGTTGCTCCCATAAGTAGCCCTTGTCGAGTTGTTGCTCTCGTTTCTTGTCTCGGTCTGATCCAAGCTCCGCCATGGCTGACCAGGAGCAGCAGCAGGCGCAGCCAGTGATGGCACCCGCGTCTGGCGTGCCCGGCGAGGGGCGGCGCGAAGGGGAGAGCCAGCAGGCTGTCGACCCCATGTCAAATGATCCGCTATCGGTTAGAGGGGGAGTAGACGGGAAGTTGGGGGTGGCGTGGGTGGGGAGCGGAGGGCGTCCAAGGTGGGCCAGCAGCGGCAGCAGTGAAGGTGCCGCCGTCGGGCTGGCGCCACTCCAAAGGCACCCGCAGCGCTCTGCTTCCTAGAGCCAGCACCCACAACAGGCTGTGTTGTAAGTGGAGGCGATGAACCAGGAGTAATCACCATGCCCGTCCACGTGCATGGGTGATCACTCCTGGCTCGTCATCTTGCTATACAGCACAGGCGCTTGTGGGCACTGCCTCTGGCCTGCTGCACCGTGGGGACCGCCTCTCCCCTACAGACGCCCTCAGATCCTGTGCGGAGGCCCTGCTTGGGTGTTATTACATCCCCCGGCTCGAGACTAGCCCATGCATCGGTGCATGGGGGCATGCACCGGAACAACTTTTGAACGTTTTGCCCTTCTCGCCTTTTGGGCAGCACACGCCGAAAGCATGTCCAGGAGGCCGCAGCGCGGGCGCAAGCACCCCGAGCGCTTCGGCCAGTTCGCCAGCAAACGGGCCGCCGAGGTGCGGGCTCGAGCACACCGCCTGTCGCCTACACAGCCAACAACAGCCCCTGACTATCCCCGTGTCACGCCGCCGCCTGCAGGAGGTGGCAGAGGAAGAGGAGGAGGAGGTGCCCCCGCAGCGGCGGGCGCAGCGGCGGCGGCGGCACGCGTCCGAGGACGGAGAGGAGGAGCTGTCCGTGGCAGCAGCGGCAACCGGCGAGTCGGATGGGGAGTCTGATGGCGGGGATAGTGATGAGCATGAGGGCTCAGAAGAAGAAGAGCAGCAGCAGCAGCAGCAGCAGCAGCAGCAGCGTGGCTGTGCGGCTCGACGTGGAGGCGGCAGCAAGCGCGCGCGTGTGGCGGCAGTGGCGGCTCCCGCGGCTGCCTATGTGCCTCAGCCGCCGGCGAAGCCGCGCTCGTGCAGTGACATGCAGTCACTGCTGTTTGCCTGCCCCACCCTGATTGGTGAGTGCGTGCTCTTTGGGTGCAGTACCGGGTGCTCTTGCTGGGTGCTCTTGCTGGGTGCTGACCTTGCAGAGCGGCACAGCAGACAGCCGGGGCCGGTGGGTGCTCAGGCTGCGGCATCAACTGTTGTGATGAACGATGCTGCGCGCCAGGCCCTGCTCCTGCTTGCTTTCACACTGCAAAGGCAGCCCTTCCTTTTATTGAAAACGGTTTCAGCGCGCCTGCAAGCGTTCGCTCACACCTCCCCCATCTGCGCCCCTCCTCTCCCCGCCCATGCTTCCTCACACAGACACTTCCTGAACTGCATAATCGTGACTTCACAATGATGGCACCCCTGCCCTTTGCCTCCTCACCCCGCAGACGCGCTGCTGGAGGCGGACAGCCTGCGCACCATCAGCCTGGTGGCACGGGACGCCGCCAGCCTGGCAGCAGCGCTGTGCGCACGCACTGCTGACGTGGCGGGGCTGTGGCACCAGCTGGCGCGGCGCTGCGACCCCGCCTTCACCGCCGGCAGCACCACGGCGAAAGGTGCCTGTTGGGGTGGGAAAGCAGCGTGTGGACCAGCTGACAGATCTGCGTGCCTGCTTGCCTGCCTGCCTGCGGGCGCCCGAAAACATTTATTCCCCCACCTTTCTCATCCGCTTCTGAAGCCGACTTTTACTGGGGCCCGCAGCTGCAGTGTTCCTGACCACAACCTCTGCTGCTGCTGCTTCTCCCGCCGCTCTCCCTGCCGCCTGCAGCGCTGGCGGTGGTGCGCCGTGCCTGCAAGGCCGACCCCGCCCGCACG
Organism: Chlorella sp. ArM0029B; assembly: GCA_002896455.3. Lineage (NCBI taxonomy): Eukaryota > Viridiplantae > Chlorophyta > Trebouxiophyceae > Chlorellales > Chlorellaceae > Chlorella > Chlorella sp. ArM0029B. The sequence goes on along the minus strand of JTEE01000219.1, from coordinate 166,388 downwards.
GAGCGAGTGAACAAGAGCGCAGCTCTCAAGGACTTCCGCCTGACCGAGAAGGAGCTGGCGGTGAGGGAGGGCAACACGGGGTGGAAGGAAGGCCAAGGGTGGGGAGCAGCAGAACAAGGCTGGCCAGGGAGGGTGGCCCGGTGGGGCGTGCCCACCGTGAAACAGAGCGTGGGAAGTCTGTTTGGGAGCGGTGTGCATTGAAGAGTTGCACGGCTGGAAGCCGGGCAGGCGCACCAGGCGCCCTGTGCGTCAAGTCCTGCTGCTGCTGTGCTGGTGCCAGGTGGTGATCATTCTCAGCCTTGCAAGTGTTCAGGTGCTTGCCTCGTCCCTGGTGTGCCGCCTGCAGGGCCTGTCCTACACCACACAGCACAACCCCATCTTCTGGAATGCCGCGCCCCAGAAAATGTGAGGCCTGACGGGGTCCGCACCTTGCCTGGCCCTGCATGCTGTCCCTAGCTGGGTGCCCGCTCATCTCCCTGCCTGCCCCTGTGGTTGCCAGCACAATGTTCCAGGGGGCATCTGTCACACCGTACAGCACGCGTACTGCCTTGCCTTCGAACCATGATTGTTACCCTCCTGAATGCTGCATGAGAGCAGGTACAGGAAGCTGGAGGTGATGGCCATTGCACACCACAAGCACGGCTCTGCTGCGGCGCTGCAGGCTGTGCGGCTGGCAGCCCAGAGCAAGTCGGCCAAGACCAAGGCAGCGCGCAGCCAGAACGAAGCACAGCGCAGGTGAGGGCGGGCCCGGGGAGAGGGCAGCACCAAGGGGCCGGGCAGATGAATTTGATGTAGGGTGCGGAGTGAGGTCCTGATGGGAAAAGGCCGTGCCGTGTAGACGGGAGGGATTAATGGCGGCTCTTTGTCTGCTGGGCATGCATCAGTGTGTGTCTGTGTGCTTCCGCTGGTACATTTGTGATGTACCAACCTATATAGTCACATGATCAGCAGAGAGCCCAATGTTGCAGGGGAGAGTGCTGTGCTGCACGCTGCATCTCTGTGTGCAATCCGCTATGGTGCCCTCCACACCTGGCTCTGCTGTCCTTGATCCCACCATTCACCCGCCTGCAGGGAGGAGATGGAAGCTGCGCTGGCGGAGGCAGGGCTGACGGCGCTGGCTTCCTGGCAGTACCGCAAGGACAAGAAGATGCAGGCATTCATCAAGGTGGGGTGCCGTTTGCTTGTTTGTTTGGGCTCCACTTATGTCTGTTTTGCAAACAGAACTTGCGACGCAGAAAGTCCGAGTTGGGGCCGGGGCGGGTGGGGTTGGACGAGGAGGGTTGGAGAGCGTCAGAGGAGCTCCAGGGCAGTGTGCTTTCAAGCAATAGCTGGCAGAGCCATCTGAGGGGCACGCCAAATGGGAGGGGCACGCCAAAGGCTGGTGCAAGCCTGCAGCCGCACTGCACCTGCTACGCCAAGCACGCCAATTGAAAATTGCAACCTGAATGCTGGCCTGTCTGCCTTGGCCCCTCTGCAGCGCGGCACTGGCACCGCTGCGGGCACGGCGGCATCCCTGAAAGAGCAGCAAGACGCGGAGCAGCGCAAGGAGCAGCGCACCAGGCAGCTGCAGCAGCGGTGTGTTGCCTACTTCTAATGGGATGTGCGCATTGCCTGCCAGTATTAGGTGCACAGCTACGTTACTCCCATGCTGTTTGCACTCTCCCTGCCTGCCTGCTGCTTGCCTGCCGGTCGGTCGGCCCTGCCCGCAATCAAGCATACGCCTTCAGCCCCACACATGCTCACAAGCTCTTGCTGTGCCCCCTGCACTTCTCACCTTGTCCTGCAGGCTTGCCGAGGAGGGAGCTGGCGGCGACATGCGCTCAGCCGCAGCCCGGGCCTACATTGAGGGCAGCGGCAAGCAAGGCCTGGAGGCGGTGGTGTCAGAGGCAAAGGAAGCGCACAAGGTGCAGCAGGTGAAGAACCAGCGGCGCGACCGCATCGACACGCTGCTGCGCGCAGAGGGGCTGCAGAAGTATGAGAGCAGCGCGTACCTCAGCTACCAAGTGGAGGGGCTGAGCGCCTTTGTGGAGAGCGGCGCAGGCAGCGAGGAGGCGGTGGTGGCAGCAGCTAGGGCGCTGCAAGGCGCAAACCAGGCCAAGGAGGAGCGTGATGCCCGCATGCGAACGCTGCTGGCAGAGGAGGGCTTGGGGAACCTCGTGTACACCCGCGATGTGCAGGTCTACATTCGCACGGGCGAAGGCAGCGAGGAGGCGACGGTTGAGGCGGCGCGGCAGGCGCACCAAGTGGCGCAGCAGGCAGATGAGGCGCGCTTGCAGTGCGGCGCCCGGATGACTGAGCTGCTTACAGCAGAGGGCCTGGAGGGGCACCAAGTGGCCAGCCTGAGGGATTACTTGCTGTACGGTACAGGCAGCGAGGAGGAGGTGCTGGAAGCTGCCCGGCAGGTGCACCAGCTGCAGCAGGAGCGCGCTGTGCGACACGCCTCCATGACGCAGCTGCTTACGGCAGAGGGGATGCACCTGTTTGTGTGGAAGAACAAGGTGGACGGCATGAATGCCTACCTGCAGCACGGACTGGGCAGCCCTCGGGGGCTGGCGGCGCAGGCCAAGGCAGCACGGGACGCATGAGCTGGCCAGAGTGAGAGAACATCAGTAACTGTTAGGATGTATGCATGCAAATGTAACCGTAAAGGAAACCAGAGTCTGAAGCACGCGCTGCTAGGGAGCAATCACGAGCTTGAGTCGAGGGTGCAGGCCGCGGCAGGCTGACTGCTACAAACTACACTCTGATACACTCACCCCCCACCCTGTCCCATGAGACCCTTGCTGGCTCCCCCTGGACTTGAAATGTAATTGATTGATTCATTGCATGCGGAGCCTGAGAGGATACATCGTCTGCGGGAGGCAATGCCGCTGCACAGGCGCGTGTGCAAGCTGGCTGGGGGCGGCATGGCAGCAGCAGCAGGGCCAGGAGGATCGGTAGCCTGCCTGTTGATAGGGTTTCAGGTTGATACCCTAAACCCTATCAACAGGCAGGCTACCCTAGCAACAGGCACTCTCAAAGTTCCCATTGCGAATTGTGATCCATGACCCTGTAACAGTGAGGGACGGCCCCACCGTGGTCGCCCATAGTTGGTGCCGTACCTATGCACCCTACAACCTTCTGCAAGCTGCCTCCAGACACACGTTGACAGGTGTGCTGTGAAGGTGTGGCACTGGCGGGTGTGCAGTGGCCCGTCCGCGGTTGGCGGTTGCAGTAGGGCTTGGCAGTTACATGGCGGCACTAGCAGCACAGGACCAGGCAAGCAAGCAGCCGGGTCCCCGCCGCTACAGCGGGGGCAGGCGCAGGGAGGGTGTGGGAGAGTGGGGCGGCAGCAGGAGGTGCGAGCAAAGGGAAACAGGCGAGCAAAGGGAGAGGATAGCGATCAAAGGAGGACTGGACTACACGGGCTGGGGGGTGGGCTCGGCTGCCGAGCCAGCGCCGGATCCGCCGGAGCGCAGTTCGACACTGTAGGAGCGGCACCCGCCCAGTCATACACTTGTACAAAGCGGACGCAACAATGGGCAGGCAAAGGAAAGCTAGAGGATGGGAGCAGTCTTGTAACAGGGGGAAGGGGGAACACAGCTGTGCTGCAAGGAGAGCTAGCAAGGCAAGTGCTGGGATTGGGGACTAGAGCGTGGGGTGGGGGGCTATATAGGCCAGACGCGGGTGTCTGAGCGAGTGACAGGCAGAGACTGGAGACGAGCACCGGACAGCAATAGGCTCGGAAAAGCTTGGCTGCCCGGACAGCAGCACCCATCCCCATGCCTAGGTGTCGCATGGCGGCTCGCATGCTGTGGTCGCTCGCTGCCATGCTGTGGTAGCCCCCTCACATGCTGAGGTGTGAGGCGACTCCGCTGGGGGGTTCGTGCCCGCCTGGCTGCCCCGCCTCCCCAGTGCCGCTGCTCTTCCGGGAGTCTGGCTGTCCCTGGCTCTCATACATGCGCAGCCGCTCCTGCAGCCGCGCATTCTCGTCCCGCAGCTCAAGCAGCTGCAAAGGGGAGGAAAGGGGAAGGCAGGGGGAGCAGGTGTGAGGGTGGGCAGGGCAGCAGGAAGGGGCAGAGATGAGACTTTTTGTCTCGCAGCTCCGACAGGTGCAAGGAGGGATGCATGAGAGCAGGGAAGGAAAGGGAAAAGAGAGTGGGAGACAGGTCAGCAGGGGAGGGCAGGGATGGCACTTGCAGGGAGGGGGGAAGAAAAGGCAGGGGGCAGGTGTGAGGGTGGGCAGGTCAGCAGGAAGGGGCAGAGATGAGGCTTTTCGTCTCGCAGCTCCAGCAGGTGCAGGGAGGGATGCATGAGAGCAGGGAAGGAAAGAGAAAAGAGAGCGCGAGACAGGTGAGCAGTGGAGGGCAGGTGCACCGCAGCCTGCCCGCTCCAGGCAGGCCCAACAGCCTGCCTGTTGATAGAGTGGTGTATGATACAGGGCGAAACAGCCTGCCTGTGTGTGCGCACCTCTGCCCGCAGCCTGTCTGTCTCGTCACGTCCCGGCCGCAGGTGGTGCCGCTCTGCCAGGAAGGCGTTCAGCGCGCCCTGCTTGCCCCGCTCCGCATCGCTCACCGCCGCCACCTGCGCGCAGCACGCGCAGCACAGCATGGGCAACAGGGGTTAGGATGCGAGGGGGCACAGCACGGACACAGGGGTGAGGGAGGCCAGGGGGCACAGCACAAACAGCGGGGGTGAGGGAGGCCAGGGGGCACAGGCACGAACCAGGGAAGAGGTCAAGGGGCTGGCATGCCTGGCACGGATAATATGCTTGACACAAAGCGCAGCGCTGCCAGCTCAGACACTCCTAAACACACTCAGCCTTAGGCCATATTGGCGCAGCGCTGCCAGCTTTGACAACCTCTCAAGCATGCTCACTCAGCCTTGACACCACACAAGCACACCGCTGCCAGCACAAGCGTCCTCATAGAACACCCCCCCTTGACACAAGCGTGCAGCGCTGCCAGCCACCCTCCTAAAACACTCTGCCTTGACGCCGCCACAGGCGCAGCGCTGCTCCTAAACCACTTTGGCTTGAGGCCACACAGGCGCAGCGCTGCTGACTTGAAAACCCTAAAACACTCAGCCTTGAAGCCACACAGGCGCAGCGCCTCACCATCTCCCGCATGACCTCCTGCTGCAGCGTCATGCTCTCCAGCATCTCCTTGAGCGGAGCCAACAGCACCTGCAGGGCCGGGGGGGAAAGACACCAGAGGGCGGGCAAGCAGGACGGTCAGCATCTGCTTGTCTGGGAGCCAGAAGCACCTGCAGGGCACCCGGTGGGCCCGAGGCACAGGAACACAAGGGAAGGCAGGCAAAGCGGTCAGCAGCAAGCGCCAGGCAGGCAGGCAGGCAGCCGGTCACACAGCGTGCGCCGGGCTTGCAAGCTCTAGGGGCGTCGACTGCCCAGAGGGAGAGGCGCAATCCGGAGCACCCCAGCCCCGGCCGCCGGCAGCGGCAGATGTGCTCAATGAGCACATCAACGACTGGGCTGGCAGTGAAAGAGTGCAAGCAGGTGGATCGGCTCAGGTCCGGTCCCGCCGCGCAACAGCACCCCACAAAGGCACTCCCCCAGAAGCAGTGTGGTTACGACACAGCATGCCAGTCGCCTGCATACTGGGTTTCAATGTAATTTTCATGAAGCTGTTGTTGTACGACTGCTGTTGTTGGGGCACGCACCTGTACTGCCTGGCCGGTGGGTGAGGGCGCGGAGCTCTGCCCCTTGCCGCCGCCGCCGGTCTCCACAAGGCCCGTGAGGCTGGCGCTCCTGCTGGGGGTGGGTGGGAGCAGCGGGCGCGGGCAGGTGTGATGGGGCCAGGTTTGGGTTGTCATGGGGAAAGGGCGTGGTTGGTATAGGGAGGGAGCGGCAGGACCTGTTCAACAAAAACAAAACAAAACTCTTATTCGCACACGGGGTCTGGGTCGGGGTCGGAATCAGATCAGAGCAGGCAACTTGTCATCCAGCACAGCACAATCTACCCTATGTGACAACGAATTCTAGAAGCAAACAACTCACTTGGACACCAGGCCAGTGACGCTCTTGGAGGGCACCATGCCAGGTCCGGTGCCGCTGCCGCCCGCGCCCGCAATGCCGCCGCCACCCGCCGCCCCTCCCAAGTAGTCATCTTCGACATACCTGCAGGGGTGAACAAAGCAACACAAAGAGCGAGCTGTGTTTAGGGCAGTACACGCCCCTGTGGGAAAGCAGACGGCATGCGAATAACACAGACGCATGCGAATAGAACCAATTGCAAAGCCCCAAGTAGCACAGACTGCAAGCCCCAAGTGGCACAGACTGCAAGCCCCCAACGCCATACAAAAAGGATGCCACACACTGCCTGGCTGCGTGGTCGTCGAGACCTAAAGATAAGACCTGAACATTTGAGCAACCCATATTATGCTCGATAACTTGGGACGTACCGGAAGCGTCCCTTGCGCTTGGCCTTCTCCTGCAGCTCCGCCTCGCTGGCGCCCGCCAGCTCAGACGCCTGACCACAGCACAGCGCAGCACGGGGGAGGGGATGCAATACACGGCGCGGCTAGTGAGACGCTTGCGGCGGGCTAGTAAGGGAGGCAGAATGCTTGCGGCAGGCCTGGGAAAGGCCTGGTGCAGGGCGTCAGGGGCAGCAGCATATATGGCAAGGCAGGGTAGGTGGAGGCAGGCACAGTGCTGACGTGGCTCCCATGCGGCGACGTGACCACGGCAAGCACAGCACAGGGTGCTGATGTGGCCCCCATGCGGCGACGTGACCACGGCAGGCACAGCGCAGCGCACCTCTGCCCCTGGCGTGCCGCCCCCCTGCTGCTGTCTCCGCATAAACTCCTCCATTAGCTGCGTGCCGTTGCTGCGCTGCTCCGGCGGCGTGCTGCGGGTGGGCAAGGGGTGGGCAAGGGGT
>JTEE01000219.1:102827-118252 GCA_002896455.3 Chlorella sp. ArM0029B | reverse complement strand
AATCTCGGCGATATGAGTCCGTTTCATTGATTGATTAAGGGTGCATGCTTAATTCAACCGCTCTGAGGAACGAACCGTGTCAATCCACTGATGTTGAAGGCCCCTCTAACAAAGGGTGCTTGCGTAAAGCTGTAAAGACTAGACTAGACTAGCATGGCAGCGGCAGCCTCGTGTTGGTTGGGGAGAGTGGTGGTGCGGTGCGGGCTCAAAGGCTATTAGCGCGCTTCGGCTCCCCTGCCCCCTCCTTCCCCCTCCCCAACTCGCTGCCTAGAGCACCCCTTCTATAGCGCCAGTCACCATCGCCCACCACACCCTCTCTTCCCTCCCTCCCCTCTCGCCCCCTTTGCCCTGCAGGCATGCTGTGCAACCTTTCCAGCGGGGTGCCCTCTCTGTGAGGCTTCACTCTCCCCTCGTCTTTGCCCCCCCCTCCCCCCTCTTCCCTGCCAGGCGTGCTGTGCGACCGGTCGGGCGGGGTGCACGTTCTGTGAACCTTCACTCCCCTCTCGCCCCTCGTCTTTGGCCCCCCCCTTTGCCCTGCAGGCATGCTGTGCATCCTTTGCGGCGGGGTGCGCGCTCTGTGAGGCTTCACTCGCCCCTCGTCTTTGGGCCCCCCTTTGCCCTGCAGGCGTGCTGTGCGACCGGTCGGGCGGGGTGCGGGCCCTGTGGGGATCCTACTCGGAGCAAGTGAGCAAGGAGGAGTCCGAGTGGACGGCAGGTGAGGAGGGTAGAAGGGAAGTTAGAAAGGCACGGGACATGCGGGGCAGGGGAGGGTGAGGAAGAAGAAGGGCGGCAGGTGAGGGTGCCATAACGCCTCGTTTCTCACAAACTCGTCCGACATTTAATGCCTGGCGTTCGGAGTGGAGGAGGAGGTTGCGGAGGGTAGAAGGGAAGTTAGAAAGGCACGGGGTACGCAGACAGGGGAGGGTGAGGAAGAGGAGGGACAGCACCGGGGTACTTGAAGCATGCCCGGGCAGGGGAGGGTGGCACAGCTTCAAATGGTTTGGGCATGTCCTGCTGTGCTGGCTAGAGGGGTGGCGGCTGGGGGGTGCCTGCCCAGCTTCTGCCGACTTTGTGCAAGGGCCAGGCAAGCGCGTCCAGCTCGTGTTGGCGAGCCTGCCCAGCGCCTGCTGCCGCTGCCACAACAGAAGAGAGCCGACCAGGCAGGCAGGCAGGCAGCCAGGCCGTGTTGGTACCTTGTTTGCACGCAGGAACGACCGCTTGTGAGTGAGGCACAGCAGGCAAAGCAGGCAGGCCGGCCGGTGGTGTGTTTGAACTCCCCTCGGCTGTTCTAGCCAAGAACAAATTCCCTATGTAAGATTACAACATGCACATCCCTCATACCTGGCTACGTTTTCATCGACTCGCTGCGCTGTGCTGTGCTGTGCTGTGCTGTGTGCTGCCCTCCCCCTGCAGGCCTCCCCGCCGCCGTGTTTGCTCCCTGGGTGGCCAAGCTCGTGCAGGAGCACCAGCAGGCACAGCAGGCACAGCAGGCGCAGCAGGCGCAGGCGCCGCCGGCAGCAGCAAGCCCCGCAGCAGCAGCGGCCCCGGCCTTCGGCAGCGGCGATGCTCCCGAAAATGGCGGCGGCGGCGGCGCGAGCCCACCGAGCCTGGAGGAGTCTCCTGCCCTGCTGGCACCGCCCCCTGTGGTGACACTGGACGCTGAGCTGGAGCCGCTGCTGCTCTCCAAGGCTGCACAGGTGCGTCTTTGAGAGCCCCATGTAATGCATCTTGTTTGTAGATCAAAGCAGCAGCGGCTGCTCTCCAAGGCTGCACAGGTGCGTCTTTGAGAGCCCCATGTCTTGCATCTTGTTTGATCTACAAACTTCTGGAAAGTGGATGCTGAGCTGCAGTGTTTGCCCGACGCTGCTCTTCCAACCTGCCACAGGTGCGCCACACATCTGATCCTGCCTCTTCAGTGTCTCAGAAACAACTCCAGGGCAATGCCCCCGCCCAAAGCCGCTTTGAGTAACACCAGTTTGACACTCTCTCCCACTCCCTGCAGCTTGGCCTTCCCTGCCGAGCGGGTGCCCCGGCGCTACCACCAAAGCAATTATACCTGCCCGAGCTGCTTTGCCTCACACACGCATTCATCACAATTTGCCAAGCAATCCACTTGCAGTTTGGCCTGCCCACCAACTGGGCCGGCTGCTGCCGCCATCAAAGCCAATGATGCCCTCCCCGGCTCACTTTTCACAATGCATCGCCATTCTACCTGCTTATTAACTGCATAACTGTTTATCAAAACTGTTCATTATGACTGTGCAACCCCGTGCCCCCCGCAGTTTGGCCTGCCCACCGAGTGGGTGAGCCGGCTGGTGCGGCTGGATCCGGAGCGCCGCCAGGTGCTGCGCGTGCACTCGTGCGTGGCGGGCAGCCACGCCCAGCAGGTGCGTAGTGAGCAGATTAACTCAATTACATTGGGCCAGAGGATAAGATTTGTAATCTGGAGAATTCGGGTCGTATATTTAGTGCCACTATTAGTGCACAATCGACAATGCAAACTCTCCATACAGGTGGTGTTGCCGTATTTGCAGGGCAGGCAGTCAAGTCTTGTGCTGCTCCCGGGGGGCCGGCCCTGATTCAGCGGGCAGCGGGAGGGTCCAGTTGGCAGGATGGGGGTGACAGGCCAACTGTGCACAATTCATACACCTGCCTGCCTGCCTGCACTTGCATGCCTGCCTGCGCTTTCATACCATCAACACAATCGCATGCCATTATTGCACACGCTCAAGCGCATGCCCCATGCCTGACTGCAGGTGCTGAAAGACGCCGACATGGTGTTGGCAGTCAACATGATTGGATGCCGCTTCCCAGGATCATGGTCGTCCTAACAAACTCCACCTTCCCACGGAATGGCCGAGTGCAGGTGCTGAAAGATGCCGACAGGGTGCTAGCAACATGACTGCGTGCAGCTGCTGAAAGAACACATCACACATGCTACAATCCCTGCAGGTGCTGAAAGACGCCGACATGGTGCTGGCAATCAATGGGCAGCCCGTGAGCTCCTACAATGACGTGGAGCAAATCATTGCGGCAGCGGCAGCAGCAGCAGCAGCAGCAGCAGCAGCAGTTGCGTCATCGCCAGCTGGCACCGCAGGCGCGGCGCCTGCGGCAGCTGCCGTGGCGGCAGAGTCAGCAGCCGCCGCCGAGCCGGGGCAGCGGCAGCCTCCCCCAAAGCGTGCACGGGTTTCTGGTGGGGCAGACGGCGATGCTGCTGCAGCAGGGGAGGCAGCGGGGGAGGCAGCCGGGGAGGCAGAGGAGCCGATGGATGCTGATTCAGCGCCGCCTGGTGACTCAACGCCAGCGGGGCCGCGGCTGCCAGAGGTTCAGCTGACCATCTTCAGGGATGGGGTGGTGCAGGAGGTGGGGGTCAGGTGAGACATTATCATCTGTTTAGGGCAGGGGCAGGCGTCCAGCAGAGAGGACTTGCGTGTCTGCTTGCATGTGCTGCTGCATGTGCCAAACGCGTGTTGTCAATTTCCGGGGGAGGGCGCCGCATGCGCTGCTGCGCCGCTCCACCGCTGGCTGCACGCGCTGCTGCCGGCTGCATATGTTGTTATGGTGCAGCTGACTGCATGGGCTGCCGCTGTGCCGCTGCGCTGCTGGCTGCCAATCACGCCCCCCTTTCCACACTGTGCTCCGGGGCACCTCTCTGGCTTGCCTGTCCCGGACTTGATGCAATGCATAACATCCCGCCCATTGCCGTTCCCGCCTCTCTACCAGCCAGCCAAGCCAGGCTGCCTTCCTGCCTGACCTGTAGTTAACGCACAGCCTCAGCCAGTGCCACCTTCCCACCCTGCTGCTGCCTGCACCCTGCTGCGTTCCCCTGCAGGCTGGGCAAAGAGGGCGGCCTGCGCCCCCTCCTAGCCTGCCTGCCTGTCCCACAGCTCAATCCAGCAGTCCTCTCATCACCTCAGGTCCGCTTCTCGCTACCGCCTCTCACTACCCCTGCCCCGCTGCCCCCTCACACCTGCTCCCTGCCGCAGGCTGGGCCGGGAGGACGGGCTGGGGACCAATCGTATGGTGCACTGGTGCGGAGCACAGCTGCAGGTGCGGGCGCCACCTGCTGGCTGGCTCTGAATGACAACACTGCCGCAGCCAACCGCCTTGCCTGGCTGACGATCTGTTCGTCAATCACACTGCTTTCAATCGTCTGGCCGCCCTTCTCGCCCTTCCGGCGCTTCCTAAACAAACAAACAAAAACAATCCATCAATCAAACTGGCTGACACGACTACTCCCACTGGCAATTGCCTTGGTCTGGCTGCCTGGCCGCCCCCCTCACCGTTCCGGGTGCTTCCATCGCAGACCAACCCTGCAATGGCTTGCACCGGCTTCTCCCTGACGTGCCTTGCCGCATCGCCCCTCACCCACCCGCCTTGCGCCGCCCACGATCCAGCGCCCGTTCCCCCACCTCACCCTGCCCGCACCGCCCCGCCCCTGCAGTACCCTCACCGCGGCGTGCGGGAGCTGGGCTTCCTGCCCGAGCGGCACGGCGTCTACATCAGCCGCTGGCACCACGGCAGCCCGGCGCACCGCTACGGTGGGTGGCCCTCCGCTTGAATGCCCACCTGCCCGCCGGAAACCGTGTTTGTGCCCAAATATACGACTTTAGAATGGTTCTATACGGAGCAGTGTATTAATTGACGTTTTGAGATTTGTGGAGCACACTGCCCGGGCCCAGCGGCATCAGCTGGGTTCCCTGCTGCTGCTGCTGTGGACCGTGTGCCCTGCCCCGCCCCGCCCTGCTTGCTTGCCTGTCCCTGCGTTCTGTGTGTGTGTGGTTGTGGGGTGTTGCAGGTGGGTGGGCGGGTGTGTGAGTGGGCCGGTCCGAGCGATGTTTTATTTTCCAGGCCAATGGAGCGTCAACCTCTACAACACGCCCGGCCTCTCCTGCCTCCCCCCCTCTCCTGCCTCCACCAACTGCAGGGCTGTATGCGCTCCATTGGGTGTCGGGTGAGTGAGGAGGGCGATTGCTTGCCTTGGTTGGTTGCACCTGTGATGCAAAAGCCTGTCTCTCTGCTCGTGCCCGTGTCTGCCGCCGGCCCGCCATCCCAATCCCCGTCCTCCTCGCCCTTCTTCGTCCCTTCACCGCACCCACGCTCGGGCCTGCCCTGCCCCGCCGCACACTTTGCTGCCTCCCCCTGACCTGCCCCGCCGCTCTCGCACCGCTGTACTTGTACTGCCTTCACATTCACATGTACCGCCTTCTCATGCATCTTGTACCTGCACCTGCACCTGCACCGCCTTGACAAGCCTGCTGTGCCTGCACCTGCACCTGCACCTGTACCACCTTGACAGGCCTGCGTTTACCTGCACCTTCGCCTGCACCTGTACCGCCTTCACAGGCCTGCTTGTACCTGCATGTATCGCCTTCACCTGTACCGCCTCCACAAGCGTCTTGTACCTGCACCTGTACCGCCTTCACATGCTTGCTGCACCTGTACCGCCTCGACAGGCCTGCTTGTACCTGCACCTTTGCCTGCACTTGTACCGCCTTGACGGGCCTTCTTGTACCTGCACCTTCGCCTGCACCTGCACCTGTGTACCTCCACCGCCGCCCTCCCCCTGCCGTGCCGCCGGCCTGCAGATGTGAATGGTCAGCCCACCCCGGACCTGGACTCCTTCCTGTCGGTTGTGGGCCAGCTGCCCGACGGCGCCGACGTGCGCGTGCGCATGGTGCACTTTGAGAGCAACAAGAGCAAGGTGCGGGTGGGCAGAGAGGGGGTAGGGCATTGGACAGAAGGGGGAATGTAGGGGCAGTTTGACGAAGGCGTTGTGACGTAGGATGGTGCACTTTGAGGTTAACTAAGAGCAAGATGGGGTGGGCAGGGAAGAGGAGGGCACTGGACAGTAGGAGGGAATGTAGGGGCATCTCGTTTTTCACAGCACAGCCCTTGGTCCTCCTCTCTCCCTGTCCTCTCTGAACGACCGATGCATTCGCACCCCATGCTGGTCCACTCCGTCCTGCCCTCCCCTGCCCTCCCCTGCTGCTCGACAGGTGCTGACACTGAAGACGGACCACCGCTACTGGCCGGTAGGCTTGGGATTGGGTGGTGGCATTTTTGTGCACAGCCGCTGGTGGAGTCGGGGGCAAGCGCGGCTGGGGCTGGGGCTGGGGCTGGCAGCGCGGCTGGGGCTGGGGCTGGGGCATGGCAGCGCGGCTGGGGCATGGCGGCGCATCTGCGTGTGCTGCGTTGCTGCACCGCTGTACAATGGGATGATCAAATGAATGAATAGGCATGGCGGCGCCAGGGACAGGGCACCCCGTGCCATGCCCAATCCGGGCCGCTAGGCAGCCAAGCTGAGCATGTGCCACTGTGCTCTGCACCCTGCGCCCTGCTCCCAGCCAGCACCCCAGCAGGCGCGCATCGCTTTCTGATGCTGCTGTTTCTTTCTTGTGTGCCTTGCCCTCCTTCTTTCAGACCTGGGCAGCTGGGCAGCTAGCTTGCCCTGCAACCCGCACCCCCGTCCTACCAACGTGCCGGTATGCTCACACTGGTTTCCCACGTGTCTTTTCACCCCTCCTGCAGACCTGGGAGCTGGTGCTGGACCCTCTCAAGGCGGAGTGGAAGCGAGTGCACATCAGCAGCCCCATCTGATACAGGATGACATCATCCTTTATCATCATCGCGATGGGCCGCCGAGACGCAGAGGAACCTGGGTTGATCTCACTGCCCATGTTCAGAAAGAGAGAGAGACTGCCCATGTTCAGAAAGAGAGAGAGATGGGAGCTGGGGTCTCGCTGGCTGCTCGGCTCAGCAACGGCGCCAGCGGCGCCAGCATGCCCGCCTGCCTGCCCTGCCTTGCTCCCCCCGCGGTCCCCCAACATTTGATTTGCGTGGATATTTGATGGATGCGAGCCGCTTAAACGTGTGAACAAAGCTGAGGCGGAGCACTAGATAAGTTTGCTCCAGGGGCCACCGCCGCCGGCGCTGAAGTGGCGGGGTGACGGCAGGTGACTTAACCCTGTACTCCACCCGGCCTCGTTCCTAGGTTTGGTCGCCGATCAACCTTCCATTTACCTGAGGGCTCCGCACAGGCACACAGCGGCGCAAGATGGCGTCCGACAGGGAGTTCTCTCTGGTTGTTTTTGGGGCCGGGTTCACCGGGCGGCGCGTCGCCGAAGAGGTTGCGAGGTCGGGATTCAAAGGGTGAGCTGCGCGTGTGAGGCGGCACCCGCTCCCCGCTCGTGAACGGCGGCGAGCGGCGCCTGCCGGTGCCACGGCGAGGCTGCCTCCAGCCAAGGCTGCCCTGCCGCTGCCGTCTCCTGCTGCTCAGCAGACACACACACACGCCTTGCTCGCTGCTGACCCACCCACCTGCACGCCTGCCCCGTGCGCAGCAAGTGGGCGGTGGCGGGGCGCAACCGTGGGCGCCTGGAACAGCTGGCCGCCTCGCTTCCGACAGCTGGCGGCGGCGCCGCCCCGGGCATCGTACTGGCAGAGGTGACTGATGATGCGTCTCTGCAGGCAATGGCACGGTGAGCAATACAATTTACATCATGCTATCCTGTCTCATGGAGAGCTAATTCCACATCAGGTGCCCTTCTCCCACCGTTGCCCTTGCCTCATCACTTAGAGACACTGGCAGCCCTGGAGAAGACGGTGGTAATGTTAGCAACCTGGTTGAAAGACTGGGCTTGGACAGACGGGCACCATCTCCACATCACCCACACGTGACATCCGCTGACACATCACCACCCCCGCCCCTACCTGTCCCCCCTGCCCCTGCCCAATCACCATCCCTCGCCCGCTCCCCACCACCACAGCAAGAGCCCCCTCCCAACCTTAACCCGTTGCCCCATCCCTCACCCCCTCCCTACCCGCCGCACCACTCCCACTTCCCTCCACACCCCCGCTCTGCCAGGGGTGCCTAGCACTCCGCCCTGCCCCAATTAGCAGGGCGGTGCACAAAGGGCGCCCGCCCATGCACCCATGCACCATCCTCCCGCTCCCCCGCCGCCCACCAACGGTGCATTAACAATGCTGTCCCTGATGGCTCCCCCTGGACATGAAATGTAATTGATTGATTGAATGCAGGGCCACGCGTGTGCTGATCAACACAGTGGGCCCCTTCCGCTACTGGGGGCAGCCGGTGGTCAAGGCGTGTGTGCAGGCGGGCACCGACTACCTGGATGTGTGTGGCGAGCCAGGTGGGGGGGGAAGTGTTGTGTTCATGTTCATGAATTTGAAACATATAGGGGTGCTGGGGATGGGTGCAAGAACAGAAGCAAGAACAGAAGCAAGAACAGAAATGAAGCGTGCACGCAACACAGGGTGTGCGGTGTGCGCAGGGAGCAGACCGGCAGGTGGGTGGCACGCTCAACCGTTACCTTGCCAGAGCTCTGTGCGATGTGCAAGCTGTCGCACAGCAGGGCTGCCTCTCTCATGCACCTCCCTCCTCCACCTCCCTCCCCCACCCTCCCNCCCCCCCCCAACCCTCCTGCCCAGAGTTCATCGAGCGAGTGGAGTTTGAGTACCAGGAGGCGGCCTCCCAGGCTGGCTGCTACCTGGCTTCCGCCATGGGATTCGACAGCGTGCCCGGAGACCTCGGCGTGCAGGTCAGTCCTTTCTGTGCAGGCCAGTTTGTGTGTGTGTGTGCATTATTTTTCGTGGTACAAAACCTGTAGAGGTCCTGGTGGCGTGTCGGAAGACCAGGGGGTGCAGGTTGCTTGAAGGTGTTTGTTGTGTTGTTGATGATGAGGGGAGGGCCACACAACATGTGCGGCAGCCACGCCAGCAGGTGTGAGGACCTCGGTGTGCAGGTCAGTCCTCTAAGTGAGTGGTTCTTTCTAAGAGGTCACAGCATGTAGCAGTTGTGACGGCGTGCCTGGGGAACTGGGTTGGGCGGAGTGATGACCACACAGGTGTTTGCGCGAGGTGAGGGCATGGAGACGCCACGGCCGCGACTGTGTGTTGAAGCAGGCATCCAGGGGTCGGGCTGCGGGGCCAGGAAGTTGGATGGGCGCCCACAGTGCCCGCTGGCCTGCTCCCCTCAGCTGCGTGCCCCGCTGCTGGCCCCTGCTGGACCCTGGCTGGCCGCCATCGCTGATCGCACATGGCCGCAACCCCTGCTCTCATTCCACTCCATGCCTACCGTCCCTGCTGTAACACCCTCTGTCACCACGTCGAGTGTGTAAATTGAGCTAAGGAAAAAACATAAGGAAAAAACAAATTTCGCCCAATACCCAATGCAATGCACTTGACCACTCCATGCACCCTCCCTGCCCAATACCTCTTCCCAAACTCAACGCAATCCAATGCAATGCAGTACACGATGGGCCTGTTCAAGCCGCCGGCACGCTGCACCCTTGTGGAGACGGCGCTCACAATCAGAGGCGGGCCCAGCGGTTTCCGAGGTGAGCACAACAGCATGGGTGCCTTGTGGTGCATGCCTCGTCAGCCTCTCAGGATTTGGTTACGTTCTGAAGTTGAACCCTCTTTCAGGGGATGCGAAAAGCTGTAACCACTAGACTAGAGGTGGGTTCAACAGAATGGGCGCAAGGGTTCCACCAGTCTGTGTCAACAGGCTGTTGAGTCTGCAGCATTGCTCAGCCCAACACGCCTTGCTGCCACACAATGCAGCCAGCTCTGCTTGCCTCTAGACGCCCTGCTTGCCCAACAGCACGTCTGCCGCACTTGCCAGCTCCCTCCCCCCTCCCCCCGACCCTGCTCAACCTCACCACCCTTGCCCCTGCCTCCCACCCCGCCGTGCACCACATGTGAGTGATCGTGCTTCCACAGTCAACGTACACTAACAACCACTCTTCCTTCCACCTTGTCTCATGCCAGGCCACTTCCCCACATATGAGTCTGCGGTGGCCGGCTTCTCTTCTGCCGGCGAGCTGCGCAAGCTGAGGAAGGAGGCGGAGCAGGTGAGCTGGTGGTGGCGGTGTCGTGTGAACTTGTTGGCAGAGCTGAAGGTGAGCAGGTGGTGGTGGCGTCCGAGCCGGTTGGAAGAGCTATAGGGTCGGCATACGGTTGAAGCTTAGCTTTTGTGAGCAGGTGAGCTGGTGGCGGTGGGGTCTGAGCTGCATCTCTACTTTGCCTTCCATGTCAGAAGTGACTCCATGTCAACTTGAGTCACAAAAAGTTGGGAAGTGGTTGGCAGCGCTGAAGGGTCGGCATACGGTTGAAGCTCAGCTTTTGTGTGCTTTACATTTTTTTTCGCAAAGAAACTTGCGACAAAGATGTTTGTTTGTTGAGGGTGCAGCGGCAGGGCAGGGCAGCGGTACTGCCTACTGCCACCTGTCCCTGCAACCTTCTGCCCGCTGCCTTCCCCGCCGTGCCCCACCCGCACTCCTGCCTTGCCCCTTGAACCCAATCAATCAATCAACCAATTACATTCAGGGTCCACTGAGGCAGCAGGAGTCATGGGACGGAGAAGGGAACGCTTGTGTTTGTGAGCTGTGCACCTGTGTTTGCTGCACCCGCTGCAGGCCTGCCCTTGCCTGCACTTACTTTCCCCTGGTGCCTCCCCCTCTCCTCCTCCCCCCCACAGAAGCGTGGGCGAGTGGATCTCAAGGTGCCGGGCCCCAAGCCGCCACGCCAGGCGGGCGCCGCATTCGACCCCCGCCTCAACTCATGGACCTTCCCATTCATGGGTGGGTGGGTGATGTGTGGGTTGGGTAGGGTGGATAGGGTGGGTGCGGTGGGGGTATGCGTGATCGTGCCTTGTGGTGCATGCCTCGTCAACCTCTCAGGATTTGGTTCGAAGTTGAGTCCTCTTTCAGGGGATGTGAAAAGCTGCAACGACTGCCCGGCCCGGCCAGCTGTGCCCGGCCTGACCCCCTGCGCACCCACCCTTCCCAGCTCCCCTCCTCTCTCCCCCACGCCACAATCAGTCCATCACGATTCAATGCCCTGCAGGCGCGGACGCGTCTGTGATTCGTCGCACCATGCAGGCGCGCGTGCGGGCGGGGGAGCCCGCTGCCAACGTCAGCGTCGTCTTCACCCTCCCCTCACGCTACTACATGACGCTGTGAGGACTTTCTTTTTATTTATTCTTTTCATCTCTGGCTTCTTACGTCTCAGCGACGTCCTCACCCTTTCCTTCCCGCCACGACATGACGCTGTGACGACTTTTGCCTTCTTCTGTGTACAATTGGGTGTTTTGTTCTTCTACAGCATGGTACCGTACAGGATGGTACTGCAAGGGTCCAGCAGGGGCAGCGGGTGTGCACAGGGGCAGCTAGAGAACGGGGTGTGTGCGCCGCTCTCTATCCTGACACCTGCCAGCCTCGCCGCGCCGGCCACTGCCCGAAGTCCCCTCTCAGACATGCCCAGCAAGCTCCACCCCTGCCCCCTGCCCCCTGCACTGGCCTGCCCTGCATGGCCCCACCAGCTGCCCCTGACCCCCCCCCCTGGCCTCAGATGCTTCCCCTGCTACGCCCCCCCGCCACCACTGTGCTGCCCCTGCTACGTCTCCCCTTGGCCTCACATGCTGCCCCTGCTACTAGCACTGTACGCCTTTCTGCCACCACCCTGCTGCCCCTGCTACGCCTCCCCCCCCACCCATTTGTGCCCCTACTGTGCCTCCGTGTCACCGCCTCCCCCTGCCCCCATCTGTGCCTCTATTGTGCCTCCGTACCACCGCCCTGCTGCATCAGCAACGCCTCCTCTCCCCCCTCCCCCCACCTGCGCCCCTGCTACGCGTGCCCGCCACCACGCTTTGCCGCCTCACCCTTGCCTCCCCCTTCCCTTCCTTCCTCCACATGTGCCCCGCCTGTGCAGGTGGCAGGGCTTTGGCGCCGCCTTCTCCTTCCTGGCCAACAAGCCGTGGGGGCGCAACCTGCTGCTCAAGTTCCCACGAGTCTTCAGGTGGGGATGGTGTGTTCAGTGAGTGCTTCGATAACGTGATATATATAGTGTTCAAGGTGGTCTCAACTGCCGGACGCTGCCTTTTAACACCCACCCTTGCCCGACCCTCCCCTTCACCTGCACCCACCTGTATGCCACACCCTCTGCTCCCCTCCCGGGCCTCTTTTGCCACGGCATGTTTGCTCTCACGAGGGCCCACGAGAGCCGGGGCGTGCTGCTGCCCCTGCTCCCTGCCCCCAAAGCTTCCCCCTCACATGGACCAGCCTCACGCACACCCACACACACACACCATTACCCCGTGTAATCTGCTTCTTCATTTTGATACCACCTCCGTCTTCTCACTCACTTCCTCAGACGTCCCAAGCTGCCCCCGCAACTGGTACCCACTTGCATCCCACCTCCCCTCCCCCCGCTCCCCACGCTGTGCCCCCAGCTACGGCCTGTTCACTCACGAGGGGCCGGACGAGCGCCAGATGGAGGAGACCACCTTTTGCTTCACAAACGTCGCAAAGGGGTACAGCCAAGGTGCGGCGGGCGGGGCGAAGGGGGGCGCAGCCGTTTCCTGCCTCACAAACTTTCGGGTGGCAGGGGCGTAGGCAAGTTGCTGGGGGGGATGGTATAAGCATGGGGGCCAGGCGAGCTTGGCCGCTCGCCCCCAATGGAAGGCTTATCTTCTATCTTCATGAACGCTCAGTGCTGCAGGCGTGCCGCAGTCGCCGGGGGAGGAGCAGGACAGGGAGGTGCCCACACACCCCGTCTCCGCCTACTGCCAGAGCATTGATTTTCCAGATTTCTGTCTTTCTTTCCTACTGCAGGCGCCCCTCAGTTGCCGGGGGAGGAGCCAGACATGGAGGTGCCCACACACCCCGCCTCCGCCTACTGCCAGAGCACTGATTTTCCTTCTTTCTTTCTTCCCTACTTCAGGCGCCCCTCAGTCGCCAGGGGAGGAGCCTGACATGGAGGTGATCACACGGGTCAGCGGCCCGGAGCCTGGCTACATCGCCTGCAGCATCTTCATTGTGCAGGTGAGGTGATGGGAGGTGGGAGGTGGGAGGTGGGATTGGGGCGGAGGGTCGGGGGAGGGTGGGGTGCGCACGCATGGGCAGTGATGGGCGGGGCAAGCTAGGCGTTGCCTGCCTCCCCTCCCACCCGTCCCAGTGGAAGAGCAGGGCAAGGCCGTGACCCTGCTGTGCAGCGGACACGCTGCCCCATTGCCTTCAATCTCTGCTCTCCTTCCTTCACACATGCTCTGTCCCTTCTTCCCCCAACCCCATCCCCAGGCCGCCCTGACCCTGCTGGAGGAGCGGGACAGGCTGCCAGCCCCAGGGGTGCACACCCCCGCCTCCCTGCTGGGCCGCACCTCATACATCGACCGCCTGCAGCGGCGGGGCATCAAATTTGAGCAGGTGGAGAGCGCGGCGGTGCAGTGAGCTGGCAGTACTAGCAGTACAGCAATAAACCTGCCACGTGGCGGGCTGGTGTCCAAATTGTCAAGCTTTGAGCAGGTGGAGGAGAGCGTGACGGCGGCGCGGCAAAGAGGCCGAAGGAAAGGCAACCCCACAGCGTGTTGCGCCCGTGCACCTCGCAGGCGACACTTGTCAGGGAGAGCGCAGCGTGCCGGAGGTTAGACATACCTCAGGGGCATATGCCTTGCACCCCTGGCTGGCTTCTGACTCATCTGTCGGCCCCCAAACCGTCCTCTACAACCGACACACCACCTCTGGCCTTGTACCACTATTGACCACCCAGTCCTTCTGTGGCTGGCTGTCGTTTACAGCCCACATGTTTGGCTTTTTCAGAAACCGGGTTGCATTTGGACAGTTTGTAGGCCTGCACACTACACACTGTTGAAACATGGGATAGTAAGCGGTACTGGACATATAAATTAGATCAGACAGGAATGTGGTAGCTGAGGGCGTGAAAATGTGAGTGCAGAAATCACGGCCAGGTGCAGGCAGCCGCAGCGCAAGGGGGCATGCGAGCGGGGGCTGTGGTGGAGGCGGATCCGGATGAGATTGCAGACAAAAGAAGCTCCACAATGCGACATGTTGTCTGCACCGCAGGGCGGCGAGCAACTTGCGGGAGAAGCGCAGGCGGGAAGAAGGCGTCCCCACCCATCATCACGCGGTGCCGTTCCGAGAAACAAGGCGACCCTTGCGCAGTGCCGCCCGTCCCAAGCAACAAGGCGGGAGGCGCTGACTTTACGCGGTGCCGTCCCAAGGTGGGAGGCGGTGCCATCACGCGGTGCCGTCCCAAGGTGGGAGGCGGTGCCATCACGCGGTGCTGTCCCAAGGTGGGAGGCGGTGCGGTGCCATCACGCGGTGCCGTCCCAATGCAAGGCAACAAGGTGGGGGGATGGCACCATCACGCGGTGCCATCCCAGGGCAGTGGCCCGTCAAAGATGGCTGGCCCACAGTGTGATATCAGTTCTGCCATGTCGGGGCACCTGCGGGGCGGGAGGGGTGGCGTGGGTGGGCACGGGTGGGTTGGGAGTGCCCGAATTGGGAAGGAGGGCAGCAGCGGTGGGGAGGGAATCATGAATCATGGGCAGGTGGGGAGCAGGGCAGGGAAAGAGAGCATACGGGAACGTCGCATCGGGGGGCAGCTCGTGAGGGCAGGAGAGACGTAGAAGAGGGGGAAGTGGTGGGCAGTAGGCCAGCGACTTTGCCGGGGCCGGGCAAGAATGACATGGCGGAGGCGGAAGAGGGGGGCAGGGGGTAAGTGGAGGGGAAGGCAGCCGGGAGGCGGGAGATGTGCGGGAGAAAAGAGAGACAGAGGCATGTGGATGCATGATGAGGGAGGGAGGAAAGAAGGTGGTGGGCTGGCAGCGGCCATATGGCATGATGATGCATTGCCCCCTGGTGCTGTTGCTGTTGCTAGTGCTGTCCCATGAGACCTTTGCTGGCCCCCCTCCCCTGGACTTGAAATTTGATTGATAGATTGTTGGGTAAATCAAGGCCGCGCGGTGCAGAGGCGCACCTGTCGCCGTTGTACCCTCCCGCCGCAAACGGGTCTCGCTGCTGCCGCTTGGCTGCCAAGTCTCGGCTGCAGCCGTACGGGTCGGCTTCAAATGCTGCTGCCGTGGCCTCCTCACCCTGTTGATGGACGCAGGGAGCGGTGTGGGGGCAGGGGAAGAAGCAGGGGAGGTTGACAACGTGGCCTTGGGGCCAGGCGTCCAGGGCTGGTGGCAGTGTCAGGAGGGGAAGGGGACGGGGCACAGCATGCACAGCACAGCATAGCACAGCGCAGCACAGCACAGCGCAGTGGAACAGGGGGACTGCAAGGAGGAGGAGCAGAGGTGGGCCAAACTTGGAGGCGGCAGCAACCAATCATTCAGTTAATTATTTCACTTTCAACGCCGCAGCAAAACGCAAGTGTGCCATCGCCCATGCCGTATCTAAGCGCCTCCTACTGTTGCTGCCGCTGCACTCCAGCACCCCTGCCTACCTCTCGTCTCCCACCCCCCTGCCCCGCAACCCCTGCCTGCCTGCCTGCCAGTGTCATCACCCCCGCCCGCTCCCTAAACCACCCACCTGTACCGCACCCACAACCATTCACGTGTACCGCCCACCTTTCCAACCATTCACATGTACCGCTCACCCACC